>OY731404.1:23226531-23381670 GCA_963425845.1 Sphenostylis stenocarpa | reverse complement strand
TTCATATAGGAAGTCTTCTTGGCCTTCATTAAGATGCCTGGCGAGCTTTGTCTTTGTGTAGGAAGTCTCTTTTGGTCTTTATTGTGTGAATGAATGAACTCCGTCTTTTGTTGTGGGAGGTCCTTCTCGTTTTGGGGAGCCGGATGAACTCCATCTTTGGGCGAAGCTCCTCTAGCTTTTATTTTGAGAGGCCGGGCAAAATTAGGGGTCTACAACACCCCTTTCGGGTTCCCTATGATAGGCCGGCTACTTTGGATAAATAATTAAACTGGAAAATTGCGCTTTTACCCTTTTATTATGCGGTATTTAAAGATTATGACTACATGGCCCTAGCGTCTATTTCATAATTTTAAATGAAAGAGATAAAATTAGAAAGAGAGAGGGTGTACCTCCAAAGCAAGCTTTTTATATTTCTCTTTAAAGAGTGGGTGCTTTTTGGCAACCCTTCACTCTACAACTCTCAGAAACTCCGGAAATGCCTCGGAGGGATTCTAAAGAAGATTTAAGACACTCAATTTATGCCTAGAGACACTCAGAAACTCCGGAAATGCTTCGGAGGGGTTCTAGAGAGAGAAAATCTAGAGAGAAGGAAGAGCTACTGTGTTTTTATGTGTTGGGAAGGGGGAATGGAGCCCCTATTTATAGTTTTTCGCGCCTGACAGGTCGAGACCGCCGTTTCGTCTGACAGGGTCGAGACCGCCGTCTGGACAATCCAGACCGCCGTCTCGACCATGGCAGAAGTCGAGACCACCGTCTGGACAAGCGAGACGGTGGTCTCGTCCCTGGCGTGAGGCGAGACGGCGGTCTGGTCCTTGCAGACGGCGGTCTCGTCCCTTTAGGGCGAGAAACTTTATTTTTCGGGCCAAAAAACCCTCCTATCTTAGTACGGGGGCCTAATAGTCTCTCCTAGTGGCTTGTTAGGCTTCAGCCGTCTTCAAATAGGGGGTCTTCTGACTTTATTTGGAGGCCGGGCAAGATTTGGGGTCTACACCAATCATTCAAGTCAAACTGCATGATAAACAAGCTTTCTGCATGGCAGTAAATGGTGAGCACGATCAAAACCCCTGGTACCATGACATCAAGCGGTACCTCATGAAGGGCGAATACCTCGAAGGAATCAGTGACAATGATAAGCGAACCACTCGCAAAAGGGCCGTAGGGTTCACATTGATTGAAGGAGCCCTCTACAAAAAGAGCCCCGATTCCACCCTCCTAAGGTGTGTGGACCAAGAAGAAGCCCAAACCTTGATAAAAGAAATCCACAAGGGGACTTTTGGAACCCACGCACTCGGGCATGTCATGGCAAAGAAAATCCTCAGGGCAGGGTACTATTGGTCCACGATGGAAGCTGATTGTCACCAATATGCCAAGAAATGTCATAAGTGCCAAGTATACGCCGATAACATCGGTACGGACCTCCACAGGGGCTACCCCGTTTTCCCTTGTATACGGAATGGAGGCCGTACTACTAGTAGAGGTCGAAATACCCTCCCTACGAGTTATCATGGAAGCAAAATTGACAGAAGCTGAATGGGCCCAAAACCGGTATGATCAGTTGAACCTAATCGAAGAAAAATGGTTGGACGCCATATGTCGGGGGCAAGTTTATCAAAGGAAGATCAATAAAGCCTACGACAAGAAGGTCAACCCTCGCACTTTCCAAGAAGGGGATCTAGTGATAAAGAAGCTGCTTCCAACACAGAAAGACAAAATCGAGAATTGGACAGCAAACTACGAAGGGCCCTTTGTGGTCAAACGAGCCTTCTCAGGAGGAGCCCTTATCCTCACCAACATGGACGGAGAAGAGCTCCGATACCCCGTCAATTCAGATGCAGTTAAGAAATACTACTCCTAAAGACATTGCTCATGACCCGTCAGGATGAAAACTCGCAAAGAGCGTCCTGGGAAAAAATAGGGTCTACATTCCTCGGTAGGACACGTCCTAGGCAAAAACTAGAGGTTTCAAAAAAAAAAAAAAAAGAGAAGAAAAAAAGAAAAACAGAGCAATGATTACCTTAGCCGAAAAAGCAAAGGCGACTAAGGTAATACCTCTACAATAGCAAGCAGACTTCGCATAATCTTCACTCCAGATTCGAGCATCTCAACCGAAGGGACCAGGAAAAATGGGGAAACAGAGACCACAAACATGATTGTGGCACCGTCATACAGTTTAGCCAACCTTGACCAGACATGCTTACAAATTCCTTTGTAAACCCCCCATGTAAAAATAAACCATCTGTTTATATCAATAAAATTGTCTTTTCCTCTCTTTACCTACTTGTGTAAGTGCCTCTGTATTAACGAAATATGAGCATGCATAAAACAAACAATTCGAGAAAGCATAAAAACAAAAGACGAACATCACCAACCAGGGCCGTCCCAAGTAAAAAGTACAGGGTAGCCTGCTAGATCGAAAACCCGCAAAGGGCGGTCTAGGCAAAAGATAAGGCTTTCGTAAAAGGGAAAAAACCCATCAAAATATCTCAAACGAAGAATGAAAACCCGCAAGATCGAAAACCCGCAAAGGGCTGTCTAGGCAAAAGACAGGGTTAAAACAAGAGTACAAAAAAGAATAGTCACGAGAGAACAAAAAGAAAGGAAAGTACCGGTTACTTTCTAGATGTCCTCAAATAAAATTGCATCAACAGCATCCACACACGAATGGTCGCACAAAAATGACTTTGTCAAAAGTAAAACAAACAAAAATACAGTAGACAAATAAAAGGCATTCATATAGGAAGGTCAACCTCATGCTTGCATTTCATAAAAGAACAACCAAAAAAAAAAAAAGGGGGGGTATCCCGGTACGACTTCGCCGACCTTTTTCCATCCTTTCCAAAAGTTAGCGTAACAAAAAAGCCACGAGTAAAAAGACATACGCTCAAGGAAAAAGCCAAAATCCTAAAGCGCGCGAAAAAAAAAGAGATAAAACCGCGAGAAAAAGGCAGGATTAAGCCATCACCTCAACCAACAAAATTTCGAATGTCAAAGCAGGAGTAGAACAAAACTAAGACCCATCCGACCAGCCAGCAAGGATCAGATGATCACCACCAAAAGAACAAAAACCAAAATCCCAACAACCAACAAAGCTGGATGAAACACAAAATCCCCGATACAGCCCGGATGACCATTCAAAGAGGTCCAAGAGCATCTACCGACAATGGAAATCACTCCCCAAGGAGTGTCTGATGGGCGCATGAGCTACCCGAGCAGTAAGCCGCCACCACCACCAGTCCTACGCAGTGGACTGTACCATCCTGGTAGGGGGTTTATACCTATCAACCTGCGCATGTGTTGCGCCTGATCTGCGCTCGAGCCGGATCAGTAAGTCGCATTACCACCCTGATGGGGGGCTCATACCCATCCAGTCCCACACAACGGACTGCATCTACCAGCCTGGTGGGGGGTTCATACCCATCAACCGAAGGATCGGCTACCGTCAGAAGGAGTATCCTGAGGTTTTACCACGTGTTAACCAAAGGGATCGGCTATGTCAGAAGTAGTATCCTAGAAGTGTACGAACATCGAAGTTTTCCCCAGAAGATCAACCGCCGCAAGACGGGGCATCTGAAGGGCAACCGGGCAAGAGGGTCAACTCCTTTACCTTCCTGTCAATCTGTTTGGCACAACAGGCCAACAGCTGACTAGTCAGGTAAAGGGGGGGCAGCTGTAGACCCCAAATCTTGCCCGGCCTCCAAATAAAGAGTAGAAGACCTCCTATTCGAAGATGGATGAAGCCTAAAAAGCCACTAGGAGAGACTATTAGGCCCCCATACTATGATAGGAAGGATTTTCCGTACGAAAATAAGTTTCCTCGCCTCTTTGGGACGAGACCGCCGTCTCGCCTCAGGCAAGTGGCGAGACTGCCGTCTTGTTTGATGAGACGGCGGTCTCGCCACCTGCGAATGGCGAGACGGCGGTCTCGCTTCCCCAGACGGCGGTCTCGCCACCTGCGAATGGCGAGACGGTGGTCTCGTTTGGCGAGACGACGGTCTCGCCATCCGCGCAGGACGAGACGGCGGTCTCGTTGGGCGAGACGGCGGTCTCGACCCTGTCAAACGAGAACGGCAGTCTCGCCACTGTCAGGCGCGAAAACCTATAAATAGGGGCCTCCCCCCCCTCATTTCCACACACCACAAGCTTCTAGCTCTCCCTTCTCTCTAAAACTTCTCTCTAGAATCCCTCCGATGCATTTCCGGAGTTTCTGAGTGCCTTTGAGAGCGTTTTTCGGCGTCTAGAAAAGTTTCCAGCGCTGTGTAGAGTGAAGGGTTGCCAAAAAGCACCTTCTTTTAAAGAGAAATAATAAAAAAAAAAGCTTGCTTCGGAGGTTTAAACTCTTCCTCTCCCCTTTTATCGCTTTAAATTTACATTATGCAATAGATTAGGGCCATGTGGTCATACTTTTAAATTCCACACAATAAAAAGGGAAAAAGCGTAATTTTCCACGGTTTAAATATTTTTAAATAGCCGGCCTGTCATAGGGAACCCGAAAGGGGCGTAGTAAAGGAACTAATACTTCCTTTACCACGTAACTAACTCCCTTACCCAAATCTGGTTCTAATGATCAAAGTTGGTTTTCGAAAACCAACGCCTTTTAAAAAAACCTTTCCCGATGTTTCCGGTAAAAACATCAGTGGCGACTCTATAGAACCCAAAATAAATAAGTCCTTGGGTTAGCCCGGTTATCGGACAACCCAAGGACACCTCTCGAAAACCTCGCCCCTAGGTTAGCCCGGTTATCGGACAACCTAAAGGCGTTGTAACCACCCATAAAAAACGCGAAAATCAAAAGGGTCGAAAAAACCATCGCGTCGCTCCGACCGCCTCTTTTCAGATGGCGGCGACAATGAGCAAGCTATATGAGCATCCAAAGCTGCTAGAATCAGCTCGGATAGCCAACTTCAAGAAATAACCGTCTAATCAGCACGCCTTGAGGCCGAATCAGCAAAACAGACTCAAACGATCAAGGATTTGTTGCAAGACCTCACCAAGACTCGGTCAGAAATACGCCAAGAGCGAGAGGCTAATCGGAGACTCAACAAAAGTCTCGCTGAGCTACGTTGCAAAGAAAGAGACGGGCTAGCTCAGTACGGCCAAGTACTACAAGAAAAGGACCGATCCCTTGCAAAACTCGATGAACTACAAGCCTTGGTCGTCCATCAAGAGGCGAAGATCAAAGAGGCTCAAAAGTACAGTGAAGATATGAGCCAGGCGATCCAGAAGCAAAGCGAAGCACTTGCTCGTCACGTCCGGGAAGCCGAAAGGGAATTACATAGGGATCAAGACCCACCTGTGGGTTTCTTTAGGCTTTTCCGTTTCTGTCAAAAGTTGTTTCGTAGTATGGAATAGGGGAATGTACACCTTCCAACGGATAAATGAAATTTTTCTTTATTCAACAATTGTCTACTTGCATGCATATCATTCATTTGCATATTTAATTTCCCCTCCTTCATTCTTAATAAATAAGATAATAAAAAGGAAGGATTAACTGACACGTCTTCCAAATCAGAAGAATGGAGAGAAAGCCACTCCTAATCAAGTTTTCCCCAACGGTCGACTCGCCGAAAGAGGACAATAAGCCTCGACTGTTGGTCCTCAAAAATAAGGAAGAGGGGGCAAGGACGCCAGTGCGACTATTTATGCCACGTCCTTTCCCCTACGAGTCGAATAAAGTTGTACCGTGGAGATATGAAGAATCTTCACCAATAAAAGACGATATCTCGAATATAGCCGGCATTGGGGGCATGACTAGAAGTGGAAGAATCTACTGCCCCAAGGACTCACAAGAAGATGTCCCCAAAAATAAAGGAAAAAAATAAAAATATCGAAGAAAAAGAAAATAAAGAATCCAAGGAGGAGACAGAAGAATTACTCCAGTTTATAAGGCAAAGTGAGTAATCCATTATAAACCAGCTCAATCATACACCTGCAAAGATAACATTGTTATCTCTAATGATGAGCTCGGAACCGCACAGAAATGCCCTGATAAAGGTCTTGAGCGAAGCGCATGTACCTCACACCATATCCCAAGAAAAGGTTGAGAGGATCGTTGATCACATTATGGAAAGCGATCACCTCACCTTCACAGAGGAAGAACTCCCCCTCGAGGGGTCAAACCACAACAAGCCCTTGCACATTTCCATCAAGTGCAAGGAGTACCTCATCGCCAAAGTTCTTGTGGATAACGGGTCATCCTTGAACGTGATGCCCAAGTGCACACTGGACAAGTTGACTATCCAAGGAACTCGTCTGCACCCAAGCAGCACTATCGTTCGAGCCTTCGACGGATCAAAATGAGAAGTAGTGGGAGAAGTTAAATTTCCAATCCAAGTTGGACCCACTATCTTCAACGTCGATTTCCATGTAATGGATATTACTCCAACATACAGTTGTATCCTCGGCAGGCCTTGGATTCATGACGCTAAGGCAGTACCTTCAACGCTCCACCAGAAAGTCAAGTTCATAGTGGATGACAAATTGGTTACGGTCCAAGCAGAAGATGATATCTTGATCAGTGGACCGTCCACCCAACCTTATGTGGATGCGGCTGAAGAAGCCCTTGAAACATCTTTTCAAGCGATCGAAATTGCCAACGTAGAAAGACTTCCCAAAAACACAAAGGTAGCCCACATGATGATGAAACATGGTTACCATCCTGGCCAAGGGCTGGGGGCAGAGTCCCAAGGCATGAGAGAGCCCCCAGAATTCAAAGACAATCCTTCCAAGTATGGCCTAGGATATGACCCTACTAAGGGCCAAGCAGAAGGAAGAAAAGGGAAGTCTCCCCTCCGCACACTCAAGCAAATTTTCCGAAGCGGAGGGGTGCAAGCGTCAAGAGCTACCCTAGTCATTAGGAGATCTTTTTCTTCACTTAAGGGATGTAAACCCCATGATTGTTAGAGATTATCCCCCGGGGCTAGCCCGACCCCGGGCATTTCAGGGCACATATTCCCTTATTAATTAATAAAGAATATACTTCTTACTATCTGCTTCTCTTCTTGCTATTTCATGACTAGACCTCACAATAACCTTGTCTAAGTAAGCAAAAAGAAAAAGGCGAATAAAAAGCGCGTCCAAATAATCAAAACTTGCCATTGCCATTACAATCAAGCTAGTTGATTAGAAGCACCAAATAAGGCTTTACCTCACCATAAAGAAATTCATGCTTCGCCAATATTGTGAAAAAAATTAAAAAAAAAAAGCCCATAGAAGCCAAAGGCCAAAAAGAAAAAAGGGCAAAGTACCCGGTAGGAAACCCACTAAGGGGGCTACGCAAAAGATAGGGTCAACCCGGTAGGATACCCGAACAAAAATAAAGGGAAGCTTAGGCAAAAGTTAGGGTTACAAAATAAGGTTCGCTAGGATTCCCTAAAAACAAAAACAAAAAAAGAAGGAACATAGACAAAAGATAGGACCAAAACACAATATCCTAGTTCGAAAACCCAAAGGGCGATCTAGGGAGATCAACTAGCTATAAAAAGCAAGGGAAATAAACTAAGGCGCATGTACAAAAAGAAGGGAAACATTTGCTTAGACAAAAAGCTTAAACACCAAGGCCTAACCCTAGCCAACCATGCTTATAGAATCCTTTCTAAATAAAATTGACCGTCTAAAAACACAAGCCATTGAATTTGCCTTCTTACTTCTTTTCTCTTGACCCTCACAACAATATTCTAATAATTAATTTGGAAATATGGAGGCGTATAGTCAACAAGAGGATTGAAATCCTTAAAGTGAAGGAAAATGGACACTACATGGCAAAGTGTGCTCTACAAAAAAGAGAGAAAAAGAAAAAGAAAAAAAGGGAAAAAGCAAAATTTCCTTCGGTTACAAGAAGTCCGGCATGGTACAGCCAAGTACAAGAACGCAGATCAGAGGGCACTCGACGCTACAAGACACGTCAGTTAAATCCTTGTGAAAAACTAATTGAAATAGGCATTATAGGACAACAAACATAAAAACATTGCATGCATAAAATGTTTTTGAACCAGGTCCTATTTTTTTTTACAATATATATATATATATATATATATATATATATATATATATATCTCGGAATCGAGACGCCCGTCTCGCATTTCCAGACCGCCATCCGGATCTCCAGCAAAACGAGACCTCCGTCTCGACCAACGAGACCACCGTCTCGACTTGGCCAAAAACGAGACCGCCTTCTCGCTTGGCGAGACGGACGTTTCGCTTAAGGCCAAAGTCGAGACCGTCGTCTCGAGGTTCCGGACGGCCGTCTCGACTTGCACAAAATCGAGACTGCCGTCTCGACTTCCCAAATGGCTGTCCCGAATCTGAAAAAATTTCTATAAATAGAGGGGGGCCTAGGGGGGTCTCCACACCTCCTCTTGCACTCCCACTCCCCATTCTCTCACTCTCAAGTACCCTACTGTCAAGATGTACCATGGAAGTCAGTCCAGAAAGAGAAGAGGCTCTGCCAGTCCTAGCAGCTCCTCATCTCCCGCTCCGCAGGACCCCACACAACTTTCACCACTGCACCAGGCCCGCTTAGAGCACATCCGGGGGTATACATGGCACCCCATGCTCAGATTGGATTTCGGCATTCTCGCCAAATTCGGATGGGAGGACGACGTCCGGGCCCACATCGATAGCATAGGGTGGGGCTTCTATTAGAAATGTAGGCTGAGATCAAGAGGGGGGTGAATTGATCTTTGAAAGATTTTCGCAATTTACAGATTATCTATTTCAAAGATTAAGAATCCTGACCAGTTCTTGAATCACACACAGCAAGCAATCAAAATAAATGCAGTTACAGAATTAAAGGAAAGAAAGGTTTAGAAAGATACAACCAAGATTTATACTGGTTCACCCAATCCCAGGGCTACGCCCAGTTTCCAGCCAAATTCCAGTTGGGTTCCACTAGATTGAACGTTTTACAGATTACAACTTTAATCTCACCCTCAATCTACCACAAGAACCAAAATTCCAGTCCCTGCACCTAAACCTTCACGAAGAACCAAATTCCAGTTCTTGACCAAATCTGCAGCCAAATTCCAGCTACAGAAACCAGTGCCCACAATTCCAGGCACCCACAATACGGTAAAGAAAGTAAAGAAACAAATAGAAGAAACTAGAACGCTCAAACCGTATTTATGCAGCTCTGCAGTATGAGTTTCTTCTTCAAAAGAATGCAAATTTTGCCTCAAGAAAGAACTTCTATGAACTTCACAAAACTAGCGCGATTCTCTCTTGAAAGTAACACTTATGATTGCTTGATTGATTGCTAAAAGATGTGTTTCAAAAGGTTCAAGCAACTCTATTTATATAGAAGATTTTCAAAACTGATGGTTTATTTAATCTGTTAAAATAATCTTTTAATGTGTTAAAAGTCTAGTTTTAATCTGTTAAAACTTCTTTTAATCTGTTAAAATGTTCTTGATTATTTTCCAGATGTGTTTTAACTGATACAACAACGTTTATATCAATTGAAACTCTTTGTAAAAAAATATTCTAAATTGTTTTAATAGATTGTTTCGTCTTTCAATCGATTAAAATACTGCAAAACATTCTTATAAACTTTTCTAAGTGATTTTAACTGATAACAATCTGTTTTAATCGATTAAAACACTTTGAAAAAAATTCACTTAGTTATTTTAATCGATTGAAACGCATTTTAATCGATTATAATTCTGCCAAAAGATTTCATAAAACTTTCTATGTTATTTTAACTAATATAAAGCTTGTTTTAATCGATTAAAACATTCTGGAAAAACCTCTTAGTTGTTTTAATCAATTATTTCGCATTTGTATCGATTAAAATACTGACGTAACAACTTTCAAAACACTTCAAGTTATTTGAATCGATTATTTCGAGTTTGTATCGATTAAAATTCTGCAGTAACACTTTTCAAAATATTCCAAGTCATTTTAATCGATTATATCAATTCTATATCGGTTAAAATATCGCGTGAAGGTTTTCAAAAATCCTTCTAATGAAAACAATTGATTATTTCGAAAATATATCGGTTAAAAACCCGTTACAAAAGTGTTAAGAACATTTTAGTTGATAAAGCTTATATACTATTAGTTAAAATAGTTAATTAAAAACCTTTTAACAAAATACTTTGTTTTTAACCGTTTAAACATTTTTTAGAGGCATTTGCAAAATCTTTTAAATGAAGAAACCTCATGCAACGAGAGATAAAAATGATTATACCTAAGCGAGAGATGCGAGACTCACTAATCCCACTACTCTTTTATCTAAGTGACCTTTGACTGCCACAAAGTAGCCTTTGACTTCATTTTTTACTTCATCAAATCAACAAGATCTTTGCCAAAGTAATTCAATAAGATCTTCATCACTTTCAGTCTCCCCCTATTTGATGAAGACAAACATCTCTTTGAATAATAACTCTGCAGAAGAAGTCACTTGAATATATAGATTAGTGAGTATTCAAAAATTAATCATTTTCCCATTTCTCTCCCTATATTGCTACTCCCCCTAAATAAGGAAAATCAATATTATTTCTCCCCCTTTTCACTTCATCAAAAATAGGGAACAGAGGAACAAAAACTATGCATGATATGTATCAGTTTTTGAAAAACAGTAAAAGATTTGAACAAGATACCTTACTCATGTAAAGACCAATCAAAGTTGATTCAAACTTATCTTCATTAACACGTTTGTAATGAATACAATTAACACGTGTAAAGATAAGGGAACCATGCTTTAGTAGCATGTTTCAAGAACAACCATTAACTAAAGCCTTTAATTTTTCTTTCCAAAGTAATAATCGATTAAAAACAGGACAAAATCAATTAAAAAGTTCTTATTACTGGTTTTAATCGATTAAAATAATGTTTTAATCGATTAAAACAGTGATGAATTTTGAAAGTTTGAAATATAAGTTGATTTAATCGATTAAATCGACATTTAATCGATTAAAACAGTAAGAAAAATGTTGTATAAGTGCTTTTAATTGATTTAAAGCTTGTTTTTATCGACTAAAACAACCAGTTTTGAAAAACTAAGTAATGTTTGATACATCTAACATGCCTAATTCAGTTCGGATTTTGTAAAAACGATCACGAGCAAGAGGTTTTGTAAATATATCTGCTAGTTGTTTTTCAGTTTCTATAAAGAAAATTTCACAATCACCTTTCAAAACATGATCTCTAATGAAATGATGCCTAATTTCTATATGTTTTGTCCTAGAATGTTGAATTGGGTTTTTAGTTAACATAATGGCACTAGTATTATCACATAATTGCTTAAGTTGTTGTTTGATCCAAAGAGATTGAGCACAACAACTTCCAGCTGCAATGTACTCGGCTTCAGCTGTAGAAAGGGCAACACATGATTGCTTTTTACTATGCCATGAGATTAGACTGCTTCCAAGGAGATGACAGGTGCCACTGGTACTTTTCCTATCAAGCTTCCAACCTGCAAAATCTGAGTCAGAGTATCCAATTAAATTTAGTTTGGACTCACCAGGATACCATAACCCAACATTTAAAGTTCCTTTGATATATTTGAGGATTCTTTTTGCAGCATTAAGATCGGATTCTTTTGGTGCAGATTGAAACCTAGCACACATACAAACACTAAACATAATGTCAGGTCTACTTGCTGTTAGATATAGTAAAGAACCAATAAGCCCTCTATATTTAGTTTCATCAACAGGTTTTCCTTTTTCATCAGAATCAAGATAGCAATTTGTGGACATTGGTGTTGATGCTTCTTTGCAATGTTCCATCTCAAATTTCTTTAAGAGTTATGTGCAGTATTTAGATTGATGAAGAAAACTTCCTTCTTGAAGTTGTTTAACTTGTAATCCAAGAAAGTAGTTGAGTTCCCCCATCATAGACATCTCAAATTCTCCCTGCATATCTTTGATAAAATCTTTACATAAAGACTCATTAGTGGCTCCAAATATGATGTCATCAATGTATACTTGAACTAGAATTACATCATTAATTAATTTTTTTAAGAATAAAGTTTTATCAACCAAACCTCTTTGATAGCCCTTTGAAATGAGAAAATTACTTAACCTTTCATACCATTGTCTTGGGGCTTGTTTAAGACCATACAAAACTTTCTTTAATCTATAAACCTATTTTGGATGAATATGATCTTCAAAACCAGGTGGTTGTGTAACAAAAACTTCTTCAATCAAATAACCATTTAAGAAAGCACTTTTGACATCCATTTGAAATAACCTGAAACTTTTCATTGAAGCATAAACAAGTAAAAGTCTAACAGCCTCTAATCTAGCAACAGGAGCATATGTTTCATCAAAATCAATTCCTTCTTGCTGATTATACCCCTTAGCAACTAATCTGGCCTTGTTTCTAGTAATTATACCATTTTCATCCATTTTATTCCTAAACACCCATTTTGTTCCTACTATATTTGCATTATCTGGTTTTGGAATTAATTCCCATACTTCATTTCTTGTAAATTGATTTAATTCATCATGCATAGCATTAATCCAGTTATTATCCTTTAATGCATCAGATATGGTTTTTGGTTCAATTTGTGATACGAATGCCATGTGATTGCAAAATTTATTTAAAGATCTTCTAGTGGAAACTCCTTGATTTATTTCACCAATGATGTTGTCTGTTGAAAGATTTCTTGGAGTCTTCCATTCTTTAGGCAACTACTCTTCAGATTCTTCAATATCTTCGACCTGTTTTTGAAAAACTGTTGATTATGGCAGTTTTAACTGATACATTTTATCAGTTAAAACATCATCTTATGTACTATACCCACCATTATTCTGCATACTTAGGTTAGTCTCATCAAATACAACATGAACATATTCTTCTACAGTATTTAGCCTTTTGTTACTTCCTTGATTTTGATCATTTGAACATGTTTGTAGCAGAAATTTGAGAGGAGATTTTAAAAAATATGAAAACAGAAGAAAGATGATAAGTTGAGAAATGATTGAGTAAATATAGAACCTGGTTTGATGAAGATCGGATTTCAAATCCAAAGAGACAGAACTGCAACGTTTCAGCTTTAAATGCAATTGTCCCCTTGACCAAAGACAGAAGCACAGGTTTCTGGACGATGGGTACATCATCTATTTTGTTCTTTGATAAGTTTTTGACTTGGTCAACAGATGCAATAAATGCATTTATGCAGATTTTGATTAACACAAAAACTTGGAATTTTGACTTTGATTAGCTGAGCAATTTTCAATTGGTTGTTGTTAAAATAATTTTTAGGAACAAATTAATCGATTAATCAAAAAATTAACCTATTAATTTGATCTTTGATATTAGGTTTGAAAATGCAACAGTGAAATAATCTATTAATACATAAAAGAATCGATTATTTCTGTACTGGAAGAAATTAATAAAATGATAATAGAATTTTAATCGATTAAAACGAAGAAGAATCGATTAAATTTGACCTCTTAGTGGTTTTAACTGATATAAATCCTTTTTAATCGATTAAAACAGACTAAACTAAAATTCTCGAGAGTATTTTAATCGATTAATTCATATTTTAATCGATTAAAATTGTACGGACAACTTTTCTGGTATTCTCTGTAAGTGATTTTAATCGATTAAAACCGTTTTATATCAATTAAAACATTTAGTTTATGAAACCAGAACCGAATTTGCTGTTTTGAACACCAAGGGACTTCCAGATTTTGTTCCTACAAAACAGATTTAACATATTTCTGGTAACCTTTTTATAATCACTGGGTCCAATCAAGTTATTTGAAATGAATTTTTGGGAATCCACTTCATTCTACCTCTAGGAATAGCATACTTCTTAATTCTACAATATTTCACAGAATGACCTTTTTTCATGCAGTAAAAACATTTAATCACAAATGATGAGTATGATTTCCTATTTACATTTGTTTTTCTGAATTTCATGCAAGATGTAAATCCAATGCCAGATTTGTCTGTCGCCACCGTCAAAACGAGGGCGGTCGGAGCGACGCGATGGTTTCCAACTCTCTTGTTTTTCGCGTTTTTTATTGGTGGTTACAACGCCTTTAGGTTGTCCGATAACCGGGCTGAACCTAAGGGGGAGGTTTTCGAAAAGGCGCTCTTGAATTGTCCGATAACCGGGCTAATCCAAGAGCTAGTTTGGAAGGGTTCTCTCGAGTCGCCACCGATGTTTTTACCGAAAACATCGGAAAAGGGTTTAAAAGGCGTTGGTTTTCGAAAAACCAACTTTGGTCATTAGAACCAGAGTTGGGTAAGAGAGTTAGTTACGTGTAAAGGAAGTGTTAGTTCCTTTACGACGCCCCTTTCGGGTTCCCTATGACAGGCCAGCTTTTCTGTTAATAAATAAACCAGAAAAATACGCTTTTGCCCTTTTATTTTGCGGAATTTAAAGATTACGACTACATGGGCCTAATGTCTATTGCATAATTTAAATAATGCGGTAAAAGATAGAGAGAGAAAGTAGGAACCTCCGAAGCTAGCTTTCTATTAATTTTTGTAAATAGGGTGCTTTGCGGCAGCCCTTCACTCTACACGGCATCAGAAGACCTCTCGAAACGCTCTAAAAACACTCTAAAGACACTCAGAAGCTCCGGAAATGCATCGGAGGGATTCTAGAGAGAGAAACTATTGATGTGACTAGAGAGAGAGTGAGAAAGTTGTGTGAAATGAGGGGAAGGGAGGCCCTATTTATAGGGATTCGCGCCTATCAGGTCGAGACGGCCGTCTCGTCTGATAAGGTCAAGACGGCCATCTAGACATTCCAGACGGCCGTCTCGCCTTGCAAGAATGGCGAGACGGTGGTCTCCCCAAACGAGACGGAGGTCTCGCCTTTCGCAGGTGGCGAGACGGCGGTCTCGCCTTTCGCAGGTGGCGAGACGGCCATCTCGCCAAACGAGATGGTGGTCTCGCCACTTGTGCAAGGCGAGACGGCGGTCTCGACCCCAAAAGGCGAAAATCCTTATTTTTGTGCCAAAAATTCCTCCTATCCTAGTATGGGGCCTAATAGTCTCTCCTATTGGCTTCTTAGGCTTCGCCCATCTTCGAAAAGGAGGTCTTCTGATCTTAATTGTGAGACCGGGCAAGATTTGGGGTCTACAGCTGCCCCCCCTTTACCTGACTAATCGGCTGTTGGCTTGTTGTGCCATACATATCGATAGGAAGGTAAAGGAGTTGACCCTCTTGCCCGGTTACCCTTCGGATGTTCCGTCTTGCGGCGGTTGATCTTCTGGGGAAAAGTTGTGATGTGCACCTCTAGGATACTCCTTCTGATGGTAGTCGATCCCTTCGGTTGACACATGGTAGAACCTCAGGATACTCCTTCTGACGGTAGCCGATCCTTCAGTTGATGAGTATGAACCCCCATCTGGTTTTGACGAGTATGAACCGCCGCCCGGTAAGCCCCCTTTTGTAAGGCCTGATGAGTATACACCCCCATCTGGTGTTTGACGAGTATGAACCCCCGTCCGGTAAGCCCCCTTTTGTAAGGCTTGATGAGTATACACCCCCATCTGGTGTTATGCCTTCGGATGCTCCTTCTTGCGGTAGCCGATCCTTTGGCTATGGTGGCGGCTTACTGCTCTAGCTCATGCGCCGATGTGAAACCTTGGGATGCCCTCTTGATGCGGTAACTGACCCCTTGGCTAATGAGTATGAACCCTCGTCTGGTTAGGTGCCTCTGGATGCCCCTTTTTGCGGTAGCTGATCCTTTGGCTGTGGTGGCGGCTTACTGCTCTAGCTCATGCGCCGATGTGAAACCTTGGGATGCCCTCTTGATGCGGTAGCTGACCCCTGGGCTAACGAGTATGAACCCTCATCTGATTAGGTGCCTCTGGATGCCCCTTTTAGCGGTAGCTGATCCTTTGGCTGTGGTGGCGGCTTACTGCTCTAGCTCATGCGCCGACTCCACGGGAAGTGATCTTTGTGTTGGTAGATGTTTTTGGTCTTTCCTGGAATGGTCATCCGGATTTTGCCGGGGATTTTGTTGGTGCTTATCCAGCTTGCTTGTTTGCTGGGGACTCTTTTGATTTTGATCTTTTTGTGGTAATCATCCGACTCTTGTTGGCTAGTCGGGTAATTTTCGTTTGTTTGTTCGACTCTGCCTTGGTTGTCGAAATTTTGTTGGTTGAGGTGATGGCTTAATCCTGCCTTTTTCTCGCGGTTTTATCTCTTTTTTCTCGCGATGTGGGATTTTGGCTTTTTTCTTGAGCGTACGTCTTTTTACTCTTAGTTTTTTTGTTACGCTGACTTTTGGAAAGGATGGCAAAAATTTGCTTAAAATTTTTTATTCATAAGAAAATTTTATTACAGCCATTTATTTTTAAAAGTACTGTCCCTAAGGGCTATCTTCTGGAGACGATCCAAGGTTGGGGAATTGCTGGTATAGATGTTCCCGGAATTCTACTTGTTCCCGGGCTTCATCATTGGTATTCTTGCTGGAAGGTTGTCAAGTCTTGCCGCATCCCCTGCTGATATTGGTACATCGTCTCCAGCCGGGTGTCGAAGGCTTCCTGCCTTAGGGACATCTGCTCTTGCTGCATCGACATCTGATCGAATTGCTGGCGGAGATCGTTGATGTTGCGGTTAAGGACAGCAAAATCGTCCGTGTACTGCAGGGGTTGTTGGTGCTGATGTGGCTGCTAGAAGTCGGGAGGCATGGGGAGGTCATGCATCGCCACAATGTCCTGGAGGTCCAGCGCGAAGTCCAGGGAGGGATGAAGGACCAATTGGGTCCCTCGGCGCATCGGCATTCCCATGCTGACCAGGATCGATCCGTTGATGGACTCGGATCGAAGGCTGGGGGCTAGTTCTTCTCGGCCAGTGCATCCCCATTTTTCTGCTAGGGGAGTGATAAGAGGAGCCACGAGGACGGCTCCCACTGGTCTGCTCCCGAAGTCCTTAAGGGCCCTCAGGAAAAAGTAGCCAGGGTTTCAGCGCCGCCTCTGGCTCATGCAATAAAGTACAAAGAGGTCTGGGAGGGTTACCTTACCCTGACTCTCCTTCCTCCCGTGGACAGTCCCAGCCAGCAGTTTGTGGCAAATTCGGAGGGCTGGAGGGAGCGCAGAACCCTTCATCAGCGTGGGTAGCATGGGCGCCCTGGTGAGCTCCTGCCACATCTCGGCGGTGGTGAGGTTGGTGGGGCGGCTGTAGATGGCCTCCCGGTATTCCTGGGTTAACACATCCTCGGGCTGGATGAACCCAATGCTCACATTGAATTCGTCGAGGGTGGTAGTCCGGTATGTCCCACCCATGAAATAATTCACCATTTTGGTAGGTGGCAGGCCTGGGACCACAGAGGGAGCCTCGGCGTAGGAGATGGAAGCCAGGAACTCCAGTACCGCTTGAGGGTACACGTGGGTAGGTGGAGACTGCAGCAGGAAGCCCCATCCGATGCTGTCTATGTGGGCCCGGACATCTTCCTCCCACACAAACTCGGCGAGGATGCCGAAGTCCAGTCTGAACATGGGGTGCCACGAGTAATCCCGGATGTGCTCGAGGCGAGCCTAGTGCTGCGGCGACAGCCGAGTGGGGTCTTGAGGGGCTGGTGCCAAAGAACTACTGGCACCGGCAGTGCCTCTCCTCTTCCTGGAGGGGTTTCCACAGAACATATTGACCAGGAAGTGCTTGGAAGTGGTAGATCTGAGAGTTGGAGGGTTCTGGAGTGCAGAGAGTTGTGAAGAACCCCTCCCCAATCGCACCCCTATATATAGGGGAAAAATCCGGATCGAGACCGCCGTCTGGGAAGTCGAGACGGCGGTCTCGATTTTACGCAGGTTGAGACGGCCATCTGGGTTCTCGAGACGGCGGTCTCGACTTTGGGTTCAAACGAGACGGCGGTCTCGATTTTACCTAAGTCAAGACGGCGGTCTCGTAGGTCGAGATGGCAGTCTCGATTTTGCTGAGGACCGAGACGGTGGTCTGGAAATCCCAGACGGCCATCTCGAATTTTCATTTTTTTTTTTTTGAATAAGAAAATAGGACCTGGTTCAAAAACATCTTATGCATGCAATGTTTTTATGTTTGATGTCCTATAATGCCTACTTTAGTTAGTTTTTAGAAGGGTTTAACCGACGTGTCTTGTTACGCTGAATGCCCTCTGTTTTGTCGTGTTTACTCTTGGTTGTACCATGCCGGACTTTTTGTGACCGAAGGATAACTTCTTTTCTTCTTCTTCTTTTTTTTTCTTCTTTTTTTTTTGTAGAGCACTCTTTGCCATGTAGTGTCTCTTTTTTTCCACTCTAGGGGTTTCAATCCTCTTGTTGACTATACGCCTCCATATTCCCAAATTAATTATTAGAATATTGTTGTGAGGGTCAAGAGAAAAGAAGTAAAGAGGTAAAAATCAATGGCTTGTGTTTTAGAAGGTTGATTTTATTTAGAAAGTGGTTTTTTGTAAGCATGGTTGGCTAGGGTTAGGCTTAGGTGTTTAGGTTTCGTCTAAGCAGATGTTTTTTCCTTCTTTGTACTTGCGCCTTTTAGTTCTATTTCCATTGCTTTTAATGGCTAGCTGATTTACCTAGATCGCCCTTCGGGTTTTCGAACTAGGATATTGTGTTTTGGTCCTAACTTTTGTCTAGGTTCCTTCTTTTGGTATTTTTAGGGAATCCTAGCGGACCTTATTTTGTAACCCTAACTTTTGCCTAGGGTACCCTTTATTGTTGTTCGGGTATCCTACCGGGTTGACCCTAACTTTTGCGTAGCCCCCTTTGTGGGTTTCCTACCGGGTATTCTGCCCTTTTTTCTTTTTGGCCTTTGGCTTCTATGGGCTCCTTTTTTTTGTCTTTATTTTTTATTCACAATATCGGCGAAGCATGACTTTCTTTATGGGTGAGGTAAAGTCTTACTTTTAATCAACTAGCTTGATGGCAATAGCAATGGTAAATGTTGATTATTTCGATGCGCTTTTTATTCTTCTTCTTTTTTCGCTTACTTAAACAGGGTTATTTATGTGGTCTAGTCAGAAATAGAAAGAAGAGAAACAAATTGTAAGAAGTATTCTTTATTAATTAATAAGGGAATATGTGCCCTAAAATGCCTGGGGGTCGGGCTAGCCCCAGGGGATAGTCTCTAACAATCATGGGGTTTACATCCCTTAAATGAAGAAAAAGTTTTCCTAATGACTAGGGTAGCTCTTGACGCTTGCACTCCCCCACTTCGGAAAATTTGCTTGAGTGTGCGGAGGGGAGACTTCCCTTTTCTTGTTTCCGCCCGGCCCTTAGTAGGGTCATATCCTAGGCCATGCTTGAAAGGATTGTCTTTGAATTCTGGGGGTTCCCTTATGCCTTGGGAATCTGCCCCCAGTCCTTGGCCAAGATGGTAACCATGTTTCAACATCATGCGGGCTACCTTTGCGATTTTGGGAAGTCGCTCTATACTAGAAATTTCGAGCGCTTGAAAAGATGTTTCAAGGGCCTCTTCAGCCGCATCCACGTAAGGTTGGGTAGACGGTCCACTGATCAAAATGTCGTCTTCTGCTTGGACCGTGACCAATTTGTCATCCACTATGAACTTGACTTTCTGGTGGAGCGTTGAAGGTACTGCCTTTGCGTCATGAATCCAAGGCCTGCCGAGGAGACAACTATACACTGGAGTAATATCCATTATATGGAAATCAACGTTGAGGATAGTGGGTCCAACTTGGATTGGCAAATTAACTTCTCCCACTACCTCTCGTTTTGATCTGTCGAAGGCTCGAACGATAGTGCTGCTTGGGCGCAGACGGGTTCTTTGTATCGTCAACTTGTCGAGTGTACACTTGGGCATCACATTCAAGGAGGACCCATTATCCACAAGAACTCTGGCGATGAGGTACTCCTTGCACTTGACTGAGATATGCAAGGGTTTGTTATGGTTTGACCCCTCGAGGGGGAGTTCTTCCTCTGTGAAGGTGAGGTGATCGCTTGCCGTGATGTGACCGACGATCCTCTCGACCTTTTCTTGGGATATGGTATGAGGTACATGCGCCTCGCTCAAGACCTTCAGTAGGGAATTTCTATGCGGTTCCGAGCTCAATATTAAAGATAATAACGTTATCTTTGCAGGTGTGCGATTGAGCTGGTCTATAATGGAATACTCGCTTTGCCTTATAAACTGGAGTAATTCCTCTGTCTCCTCCTTGGATTCCTTATTTTCTTTTTCTTCTTAGGTCTTTTTATTTTTTCCTTTATTTCTGAGGACATTTTCTTGTGAATCCTTGGGGGAGTAGACTCTTCCACTTCTAGTCATGCCCCCAATACCGGCTATATTCGTTATTTCTTCTTTTATTGGTGAAGATTCTCCATATCTCCACGGTACAACTTTATTTGATTCGTAGGGAAAAGGACATGGCATAAATAGTCGCACTATAGTCCTTGCCCCCTCTTCCTTATTCTTGAGGACCAACGGTCGAGGCTTATTATCCTCTTGCAGCGAGTCGACCATTGGGGTAAGGTTTATTAGGAGTGGCCTTCTTTCCATTCTTCTGATTCGGAAGACATGTCAGTTAATCCTTCCTTTTTATTATCTTATTTATTAAACGTGAAGGAGGGGAAATTAAATATGCAAATGAATGATATGCATGCAAGTAGACAATTGTAGAATAAAAGAAAAATTTCATGTATCCATTTAGAAGGTTTACATTCCCCTACTCCATACTACGAAGCAACTTTTGACAAAAGGGGAAAAGCCTAAAGAAACCCACAGGCGGGTCTTGATCTCTATGTAATTCTCTTTCGGCTTCCCAGACGTGGCGAGCAAGTGCTTCGCTTTGCTTCTGGACCGCCTGGCTCATATCTTCACTGTACTTTTGAGCCTCTTTAATCTTTTCCTCTTGGTGGACGACCAAGGCTTGCAGTTCATCGATTTTTGCAAGGGCTCGGTCCTTTTCTTGTAGTACTTGGCCGTACTGAGCTAGCCCATCTCTTTCTTTGCAGCGTAGCTCAGCGAGACTTTTGTTGAGTCTCCGGTTGGCCTCTCGCTCTTGGCGTATGTCTGACCGAGTCTTGGTGAGTTCTTGCAATAACTCCTTGATCGTCTGAGCCTGTTTTGCTGATTCGGCCTCAAGGTGTGCTGACTTGGCGGTTATTTCTTGAAGTTGACTATCCGAGCTAGTTCTGGCAGTTTTGGATGCTCAGATAGCTTGCTCGTTAGAGTCAGCACACTGGTCCTTGAGGCGCTCTATTTCATGATCCTTTTTATTGCATTGCCTTTGCAGACCATCAATGGTGAGGATAGATTCTTGCTCTCTTTCTTCAAGGGCCCTCATCTGGGCTCCCATGATTTCTATCCTCTGGGTCAAGGCATTGACTTGAGCCTGCAGCTCTTCACTATTGGCGCTTGTAATGAGTGTGGTGGATGGTTGAGACATCCCTCTTCTTTGTCTCCATACCTCATAGTCACTGGAGACAGTCACTCGAGCTTTTCTTAGCTCTCTATCTCCCATATAGACTGGTTTCTCCCATGCTCTTTTCACAGCTAGTGAGTTGGCGATTGTGCATGGGTCTCCGAAGAAACACAGTCCTCCGAGTTCCCCCCGAGAGATGGTAGTCTGAGTCTGCATGAGCTATCTCATAGCTACTCTAGGTGAATAGGCTATGCAACCTCTGAGTCCTATCAAGGGTACATTCGGATAGTCTCCATATCTGATGAGGACTGGGCCATGTCGGAACCAAGGGCAGACCCAGGATAAACTGTTGGCGTCCTTTTGTTCCAACTCTTCCCTCCATTCTGAAGTTAAGCGTCGTTGGAGAGGGATTTTGGAGAAGCTCCTTAAAGGATCAGGGAATATCCCCATGTGATTGGAGGCGTAAAGGTGTGTAGCGCTCCACACGAATAGCAGTGAAAAGCAGCAGCGAAGTGTTTTTCCTTGCTTCTGGCGGCAAGAATGGCAGGCAAGGGACTCTTCGAGTTCACATCCCAGGTGAAGAAGGTGTCCATAGCGGCTTGATCCACTGTGTCGAGGTGGAAGGGAAACAAGATCGTTCCAAAAATGATTAAAGCCAAGGTTTTGTTGAAGGCGACCCACTCTGTCCTTTCAGCCAAGTTGGACAGGTGGTCTTCTAACATCGAGACTTTCCAACCCTGGATGTTCCCTTTTCCTATCAGGGTAGTCTGTCGGAAAGGCAGTTGGATGATGGCAGCGACTTGTGCTGTAGGAGTATATGCCCCGTAGCGGATATGGACCCCAGCTGATTTGGGCCATTTCAACATAATCTCATACTCCTCCAAGGTTGGCACCATATCGAACTGCGGGAATTCGAAGCATCGCAGACTGGAGTTCCAAAAGTGAACTAATACCCTGAGGAACACTTGATCGAAACAGATCATCAGTAGGTCGAGAATCCGTCCATAGGATTTCTCAAAATCGGCGCGGACCTCTGGTGGCATTACTGTGCAAAGTCGCTCCAGCTTCTCAGTATGGTATCGGGGAATATCCACCTTCTTCAATTGTCTATTAGTCCCCTCCATTTTTCTAAAACCAAAATGCATGTTTTATGAAAAATGATGCTTATTTGAATGAATGTGAGTGTTTATTTTCTGTTTATCATGTTTTGTATGATATTTATTTTTTCCGAAAAAGAAACTACCTATATGAATGATTTGGAATGTTTATGAATCAGGTCCCATTTATTGTTTTGGAAACAGATTTCATTTATTTTTTATTTTTATTTTATTTGTTTATTTTATAGCCTTTTATCTCTTCTGTCGGAACTGCGTGGCTACTTAGCTTACAAAGAACCTGAAACCAGGCTATCTAAAAGGCAGACTGTCCGAGATAAAAATGTGGCTTTATGCGAAAAATAATTAGCGTCCCTTATCTCTTCTATCGGAACTGCGTGGCTACTTAGCTTACAAAGAACCTGAAACCAAGCTAGCTAAAAGGCAGACTGTCCGAGATAAGGGTGTTTATTGTAAAGATATTTTTTTTGTGATTTTTCCTCTGTTGTTTGGTTATGCTATGCAACAGACAAATGCAACAAACATATGCACACACAATTCGATCATCTGCGAACAGGCGAGAAGTCGTTTTAATCACGAGGTAGGGTTTTCCTGCAGAAAAGTGATTTGGCGAAGGTAGGTTCTAATTGTCCTCACCAAGGCTAAGGCCCCCAAGGTGCCCCCATTATAGGGTCCCCACTCTCCAGCCTTCCGACCATACTTAGAACTAAGGCCATAGTCAGTCTTTGTGCCAAAAGAGGAAGGTTATCACCTTGAGTGGTGGTTTCCGATCACACCGGTGGGCACAAGGCCATCACTACAGCGAACCATACCTGCCACCCACTCCCTATGGTTTTCTCACTTGCCCCCGGGTATAGAGGGAACTGTTGTGTGCAAAGGTTTGTGTATAGTTTGTATTTCAAACAATTGCGTAAGTATAAATAGACAACAGTTATTAAAGCCAAACAATAAAACATGTTATAATACAAGTTTGGGCAAGAGCATTATTTTGTTGGTTTATTATTTTTTTTTTTTTAAGCTGACCCATCACTAAATGGGATCAACTCTCTAGGCTTCCCCAGTGGAGTCGCCATCTGTCGCCGCCGTCAAAACGAGGGCGGTCGGAGCGACGCGATGGTTTCCGACTCTCTTGTTTTTCGCGTTTTTTATTGGTGGTTACAACGCCTTTAGGTTGTCCGATAACCGGGCTGAACCTAAGGGCGAGGTTTTCGAAAGGGCGCTCTTGGATTGTCCGATAACCGGGCTAATCCAAGAGCTAGTTTGGAAGGGTTCTCTGGAGTCGCCACCGATGTTTTTACCGAAAACATCGGAAAAGGGTTTAAAAGGCGTTGGTTTTCGAAAAACCAACTTTGGTCATTAGAACCAAAGTTGGGTAAGGGAGTTAGTTACGTGTAAAGGAAGTGTTAGTTCCTTTACGACGCCCCTTTCGGGTTCCCTATGACAGGCCAGCTTTTCTGTTAATAAATAAACTGGAAAAATACTCTTTTGCCCTTTTATTTTGCGGAATTTAAAGATTACGACTACATGGCCCTAATGTCTATTGCATAATTTAAATAATGCGATAAAAGATAGAGAGAGAAAGTAGGAACCTCCGAAGCTAGATTTCTATTAATTTTTGTAAATAGGGTGCTTTGCGGCAGCCCTTCACTCTACACGGCATCGGAAGACCTCTCGAAACGCTCTAAAAACACTCTAAAGACACTCAGAAGCTCTGGAAATGCGTCGGAGGGATTCTAGAGAGAGAAACTATTGATGTGACTAGAGAGAGAGTGAGAAAGCTGTGTGAAATGAGGGGAAGGGAGGCCCTATTTATAGGGATTCGCGCCTGTCAGGTCGAGACGGCCGTCTCGTCTGATAAGGTCGAGACGGCCATCTCGACATTCCAGACGGTCGTCTCGCCTTGCAAGAATGGCGAGACGGTGGTCTCCCCAAACGAGACGGCGGTCTCGAATCCGAGACGGCGGTCTTGACCCCAAAAGGCGAAAATCCTTATTTTTGTGCCAAAAATCCCTCCTATCCTAGTATGGGGCCTAATAGTCTCTCCTAGTGGCTTCTTACGCTTCGCCCATCTTCGAAAAGGAGGTCTTCTGATCTTTATTGTGAGACGGGGCAAGATTTGGGGTCTACATTGTCAAAAATAAGTTTTTGAGACCCAAGAAGAACATCAAGATTAGCTTGACCTTGTGTAAACTTTGAAACAGTTTGTGATAAAAAATCAATCTTCTTTTGTAATTATGAACACTTATTACATGGTTTATTGCATACACAATCAAAATTATCATGGATTAATTTTAAAAAGTCAAGATCAGTTTCATCTTCAAGAATTTTCTTTTCAAGAGAATCTACTCTATTTACTAACCAATTATTCATGTCTTTTAGCCTATCATTTTCTTTTTGCAGTTTCTTAGTTTTTTCATGCATTTCATTAAATGCTTCTTGTAATGAATTTTAATTCGCCAAATTTGAGGAAGAGTTAGAACTTACACTGCTGGTTTGATGATTTTGATTTGCCATTAGACACAAGTTAGCTTCTTCATTATCAGAATTTTCTGTTGATGAAGTATCATTATCATCCCATGCTACATATGCTCTTCTTTTGACTTTTTCCTCTTTCTTATCATTGTATTTGTTCTTTCTCGGGCACTCCATTCTTACATGACCCCGCTTACCACGACCATAGCATTTATAGTTAAAAGAATCGATTTCTTTTCATACCTTTTGTGTTTTTCTTTATCCGGAATTTTTTTCTTGACAAATTTGTTGAACTTTCTCGACAAGCGATCCAAGATTTTCACTTTCCTCCTCCGATTCTTGACTTCTTTCTTCAACCTTGAGTGCTATACTTCTACCTTTTTTCTCGGAGACTTCTTGCTCATTGAATCTGTTAATTTCCATTTCATGTTCTCTCGAGTTTGCCAAACAAGGAAGTTGTTGTCATGACGGATAAGTCTTTTGATTCCGAGATTCGTCGTGACCTTAGGCTCGCCATGACCTGTCAAGACATTTCAGAACTTTAATATTTAATTCTTCTTTATCAAAAGTTTTACCTAAGCCCATTAGATGATTGATGATATGAGTGAAGCGCTTTTGCACATCTCGCAATACTTTCTCCAGTTTGCATTTTAAACAACTCATATTCTCTTATGAGAGTATGTTTTCTCGGCTCTCTTTACATCAGCTTGTTCCCTCATGAGTAACCTCAAGAACTTCCCACATTTCCTTGGCGATTTGCATTGGAAGACCCCGAAAAACTCATCCATATTTAGTGCAGAAGTAATTATTTTTTAACAGTACAATCACTTTGAACTTTTTTCTTTTCTTCATCATTTAAACTAGACCATTCTTTTTCTGTAATTAATGGACCATTAGAAATTACATCCCAAACATTCCTATCAATAGATTCAATAAAGATCTTCATCTGAATCTTCCAAAATGGATAATCTGTTCCACAAAATAGTGGAGGTCTATTAATAGAAGCTCCCTCAGAAAAAGGTAATTTGTTTTCAGCCATTAAAGATTTGGACCGAAAGCCTTGAGTATTTTTCAAGACCCTTGCTCTTGATACCAATTGTTAGAAATGTAGGTTGAGATCAAGAGGGGGGGTGAATTGATCTTTGAAAGATTTTCGCAATTTACAAATTATCTATTTCAAAGATTAAGAATCCTGACCAGTTCTTGAATCACACACAGCAAGCAATCAAAATAAATGCAGTTACAGAATTAAAGGAAAGAAAGGTTTAGAAAGATACAACCAAGATTTATACTGGTTCACCCAATCCTAGGGCTACGTCCAGTTTCCAGCCAAATTCCAGCTGGGTTCCACTAGATTGAACATTTTACAGATTACAACTTTAATCTCACCCTCAATCTACCACAAGAACCAAAATTTCAGTCCCTGCACCTAAACCTTCACCAAGAACCAAATTCCAGTTCTTGACCAACCCTGCAGCCAAATTCCAGCTACAGAAACCAGCGCCCACAATTCCAGGCACCCACAATATAGTAAAGAAAGTAAAGAAACAAATAGAAGAAACTAGAACGCTCAAACCAGATTTATGCAGCTCTACAGTATGAGTTTCTTCTTCAAAAGAATGCAAATTTTGCCTCAAGAAAGAACTTCTATGAACTTCACAAAACTAGCGCGATTCTCTCTTGAAAGTAGCACTTATGATTGCTTGATTAATTGCTAAAAGATGTGTTTCAAAAGGTTCAAGCTACTCGTTTATATAGAAGATTTTCAAAACTCGCTAGTTTATTTAATTTGTTAAAATAATCTTTTAATCTATTAAAAGTCTAGTTTTAATCGTTAAAACTTCTTTTAATTTGTTAAAATGTTCTTGATTATTTTCCGTATGTGTTTTAACCGATACGACAACGTTTATATCAATTAAAACTCTTTGTAAAAAATGTTCTAAATTGTATTAATCGATTGTTTCGTCTTTCAATCGATTAAAATACTGCAAAACATTCTTATAAACTTTTCTAAGAGATTTTAACTGATATCAATCTGTTTTAATCGATTAAAACACTTTAAAAAAATTCACTTAGTTATTTTAATCGATTGCAACGCATTTTAATCGATTATAATTCTGCCAAAAGATTTCATAAAACTTTCTAAGTTATTTTAACTGATATCAAGCTTGTTTTAATCGATTAAAACATTCTGGAAAAACCTCTTAGTTGTTTTAATCGATTATTTCACATTTGTATCAATTCTATATCGCTTAAAATATCGGCGTAAGGTTTTCAAAAATCCTTCTAATGAAAACAATCGATTATTTCGAAAATATATCGCTTAAAAACCTGTTACAAAAGTGTTAAGAACATTTTAGTTGATAAAGCTTATATACTATTAGTTAAAATAGTTAATTAAAAACCTTTTAACAAAATACTTTGTTTTTAACCGTTTAAACATTTTTTAGAGGCATTTGCAAAATCTTTTAAATGGAGAAACCTCATGCAGTAGAGAGATAAAAATGATTATACCTAAGCAGAGATACAGACTGACTAATCCCACTACTCTTTTATCTAAGTGACCTTTGACTGCCACAAAGTAGCCTTTGACTTCATTTTTTACTTCATCAAATCAACAAGATCTATGCCAAAGTAATTCAATAAGATCTTCATCACTTTCAGCTTCCTCCTTCAGCCTCCACCTACCCACGTATACCCCTAGGCGGTGCTAGAGTTTCTCGCCTCCATCTCCTATGCTGAGACGCCCTCCATGGTACCAGGCTTGTCAGCAACAAAAATGGTGACATACTTCATGGGTGGGATGTACCAGACCACCACCCTGGACAAATTCAATGTGACCATTGGGTTCGTCCAGCCCGAGGACGTGCTGACTCGGGACTACCAGGAGGCTATCTGCGCATGCCCCACCAACCTCACTGCAGGAGAGATGTGGGAAGAACTCACTAGGGCGCACACTTTTCCCACGCTGATGAAGGGTTCCACACTTCCCCCAACCCTCCGCATCTGCCACAAGCTGCTGGCAGGGACCATCCACGGGCGGAAATAGAGTCAGGGAAAGGTAACCCTTCGGGACCTCTTTGTCCTTTACTGCATGAGCCACAGGCACCGGTGCAACCCTGACTATTTCTTCTTGAAGGCCCTTAAGGACTTTGGGAGCCGGCCCGTGGGAGCTGTCCTCATGGCTCCCCTCATTACCCCCCTGGCAGAAAAATGGGGGTGCAGTGGCAGGGAGGAACTTGCCTCCAGCCTCCGACCCGAGTCTATCAACGGGTCGGTCCTAGTCAGCATGGGGATGCTACTGTGCCAAGGGACCCAGCTGATCCTCCACCCCTCACTGGATATCACTTTGGATCTCTGGGATCTCGTGGCAATGCATGATCTCCCGACACCTCCCGAGTACCAGCAACAGCAACAACAACAGCAGTACACAGATGATTTTGCTGGCATAAACCGCAACATCTACGATTTGCGCCAGCAATTTGACTAGATGTCTGTGAGACAAGAGCAAATGTCCCTAAGGCAAGAGACCTACGACACGAGATTGGAAACAATATACCAATACCAAGAGGGAATGAGGCAAGATTGGGCGGCCTTCCAGTAGGAGTACCGCGACGAAGTCGGGGATCAAGCAGAATTCCAGAGACATATGTACCGACAATTCCCCTCTTATGGATCGTCCTTAGACGAGAGTCCACCTTCTTAGGGATAATGCTTATAGAATAAACTACTGTAATAAATTTTTATCATAAATAAAATTTCATTTCATGCATTTTTTGCTATCCCTTTCAAAAAAGTCAGCGTAACAAAAAGAAGCTAAGAGTAAAAAGACTTACGCTCAAAAAAGCCAAAATATAAAATCGCGAGAAAAAAGAGATAAAACCGCGGAAAAAGGCAAGATTAAACCAAAAAATTTTCGACGACCAAGCAAGAGTCGAACAACAAGCAAAGACTACCTGACAACCAGCAAAGTCGGATGACCACCACCAAAAAGTCAAAATCAAAGAATCCCCAGTAACCAACAAGCTGGATGAACACCAACAGAATCCCCGGCACAGACTGGACGACCAATCTCAGAAAAGACAAAGACAAGAGAACAAATCTCAACATAGGCGCATGAGCTAGAGCAGTAAGCTGCCACCATAGCTAAAGGATCAGCTACCGCAAGAAGGGGCATCCGGAGGCATAACACCAGATGGGGGTGTATACTCATCAAGCCTTACAAAAGGGGGCTTACCGCACGGGGCTTCATACTCGTCGAACACCGGATGGGGGTGTATACTCATCAGGCCTTACAAAAGGGGGCTTACCAGGCGGGGGTTCATACTCGTCAAACCAAATGGGGGTTCATACTCATCAGCCGAAAGGATCAGCTACCACTAGAAGGAGCACCCTGGAAGCACACTTTTCCCTAGAGGATCAACCGCCACAAAGACGGAACATCTGAAGGGCAACTGGGCAGGAGGGTCAACTCCTTTATCCTCCAGTCGATCTTTTTGGCACAACAGGTCAGCAGTCGACTAGTCGGGTAAAGGGGGGGCAGCTGTAGACCCCAAATCTTGCCTGGCCTCATAATAAAGACCAAAAGACCTCCTTTTCGAAGATGGATGAAGTCTAAGAAGCCATTAGGAGAGACTATTAGGCCCCATACTAGGATAGGAGGGATTTTCTGCATGTAAATAAGGATTTTCGCCTTTTAGGGTCGAGACCGCCGTCTCGCTTATCGGGACCGCTGTCTTGCTACTTCTGCAAGTCGAGACCGCCGTCTCGTTTGGCGAGACAGTCGTCTCACCACTTGCGAATGGTGAGATGGCCCTCCCGGTTGGCGAGACGACCTTCTCGCCATTTTTGCAAGGCGAGACGGTTGTCTCGAATGGCGAGACGATCGTCTCGACCTTGTCAGACAAGACGGCCGTCTCAACCTGACAGGCATGAATCCCGATAAATAGTCGCGCCTTCACCCTCATTTCACACATTTCTTCCATTCTCTCTTGTCACTTCCTTAAATTCTCTTCCTAGAACCCCTTCGAAGCATTTCTGGAGTTTCAGAGAGCTTTTTAGAGTTTTTTATAGCGTTTTCGAGAGATTCCCGGCGCTGTAAAGAGTGAAGGGCTGCCAAAAAGCACCCTAGTTTTCAAGAAGTTAATATAAAGCTTGCCTCGGAGGTTTTTACATTCTCCCTCTCTCTTTTACTGCTTTATTTTTAATTATGCAATATATATCAGGGCCATGTAGTCGTAACTTTAATTCCGCAAATAAAAGGGTAAAAGCGTCTTTTCACCGGTTTACTTATTTAAATAGCTGGCTTATAATAGGGAACCCGAAAGGGGCGTCGTAAGGGAACTAACACTTCCCTTACACATAACTAACTCCCTTACCCAACTCTGGTTCTAATGACCAAAGTTGGTTTTTCGAAAACCAACGCCTTTTCACTCTTTTTCCGATGTTTCTGGTAAAAACATCGGTGGCAACTCTAGAAAAACCCTTCAAAATTAGTTCCTGGGTTAGCCCGGTTATCGGACAATCCAAGAACACTCTCTCGAAAACCTCGCCTCTAGGTTCAGCCCGGTTATCGGACAACCTAAAGGCATTGTAACCACACCCATAAAAATGCGAAAATTGGAAAGTCAGAACCATCGCGTCGCTCTGACCGCCTCCTTTTGACGGCGGCGACAACTAGTAGAAGTCGAAATACCCTTGTAGACCCCAAATCTTGCCCGGCCTCCAAATAAAGAGTAGAAGACCTCCTATTCGAAGATGGACGAAGCCTAAAAAGCCACTAGGAGAGACTATTAGGCCCCATACTAGGATATGAGGGATTTTCTACACAAAAATAAGTTTTCTCGCCTTTTTGGGACGAGATCGCCGTCTCGAAATCGAGACCCCCGTCTCGAAATCGAGACCCCCATCTCGAAATCGAGACCCCCGTCTCGCCTCACGCAAATGGCGAGACTGCCGTCTCACCAAACGAGACGGCGGTCTCGCCACCTGCGAATGACGAGACGACGGTCTCGCCACTTTGGCATGGCGAGACGGCTGTCTCGTTTGACGAGACGGCGGTCTCGACCCTGTCAGACGAGAACGGCGGTCTCGGCACTGTCAGGCGCAAAAACCTATAAATAGGGGTCCTCCCCCCTCATTTCCACACACCACAAGCTTTTAGCTCTCCCTTCTCTCTAAAACTTCTCTCTAGAATCCCTCCGACGCATTTCCGGAGCTTCTGAGTGCCTTTGTGAGCATTTTTTCGGCGTCTAGAAGAGTTTCCAGCGTCGTGTAGAGCGAAGGGCTGCCAAAAAGCACCCATTCTTTTAAAGAAATAAAATAAAAAGCTTGCTTCGGAGGTTTAAATTCTCCCTCTCTATCTTTTACTACTTTAATTTTAAATTATGCAATAGATTAGGGCCATGTAGTCATAATTTTAAATTCCGCAAAATAAAAAGGGCAAAAGCGTAATTTTCACCAATTTAAATATTTTTTAAATAGCCGGCCTGTCATAGGGAACCCGAAAGGGGAGTCGTAAAGGGACTAATACTCCCTTTACACGTAACTAACTCCCTTACCCAACTCTGGTTCTAACGACCAAAGTTGGTTTTTGAAAACCAACGCCTTTTAAAACCCCTTTTCCGATGTTTCCGGTAAAAACATCGATGGCGACTCCATAGAACCCCTCAAAATTAGTCCTTGGGTTAGCCCGGTTATCGGACAACCCAAGGACGACCTTTCGAAAACCTCGCCCCTAGGTTAGCCCGGTTATCGGACAACCTAAAGGCGTTGTAACCACCCATAAAAAACGCGAAAAACTAAAAGGGTCGAAACCATCGCGTCGCTCCGACCGCCCCTCGTTTTGGTGGCGGCGACAACCCTCCCTAAGAGTCATTATGGAAGCAAAGATAACCGAAGCAGAATGGGTCCAAAATTGGTACGACCAGCTTAACCTGATCGAAGAGAAACGGTTGGACACCATATGTCATGGACAAACCTATCAAAAGAAGATCAAGAAGGCCTACGATATGAAGATCAATCCCCGCACTTTTCAAGAAGGGGATTTAGTAATAAAGAAACTACTTCCCGCTCAGAAGGACAAACTTTGAAAATAGGCAGCAAACTACGAAGGACCCTTTGTAGTCAAGCGAGCTTTCTCAGGAGGAGCCCTTATCCTCACTAACATGGACGGAGAAGAGCTTCGGTACCCAGTCAACTCAGACGCGGTAAAAAAGTATTACGCTTGAAGACATTGCTCATGACCCATCAGGACGAAAACTCGCAAAGAGCGTCCTGGGCAAAATATAGGGTCCATATTCCTCGCTAGGACACGTCCTAGGCAAAAATTAGAGGTTAAAAAAAAACACAAAGAGCAATGATTTCCTTAGCCAAAAACCGCAAGGCGACTAAGGTAATGTCCTTCCAAAAGCAAGAAGGTTTTGCATAGTCTTCACTTCGGGCTCAAGCATCTCAACTAAAGCGACTGGGAAAAATAGAGAGACAGATGTTAGGGACATGATTGTTATAGCTCATACAGTGTAGCAAACCTTGGCCAACCATGCTTCTAAATCCCTTCGTAAATCCCTCTATAAAAATAAACCATTTGTTTATATCAATAAAGTTGTCTTTACTCCTTTTTCTTGACCAATTTATGAAAATTCCTCTGTATTAATGAAACATGAGCATGCATAAAGAACCAATACAAGAAAGCATAAGAAAGAGAAAAGGAAAAATAAAGATAAAAAAGAATGATGCCTCCTAGGAAATTCTTAGACAAAATTAGGGCAGCCTGCTAGATCGAAAACCCACAAAGGGCGGTTTAGGCAAAAGTTAAGGCACTCAGCCCGCTAAGATATCCTAGGCAAAAATGAAGGCGGCCCGCTAGATCGAAAATCCCAAAAGGGCGGTCTAGGCAAAAGATAGGGCTTAATAAAAAGAAACTGAATGAAAAGAAGAGCTCATCAACGTAATCATCAACGCTCATGAATGCCAGTCACTTTCTAGATTCATCAAATAAAAGTAGATTGCATCTAAGGCATCCACACAAATAGTCACACAAAACAACTTTGTCAAGATCGAAAAGCAAAAAAATAAAGAATCGCTTCAGATAAATAACAAAAAATGAAAAGCATTCATGCATTTAAGGAGACTAGCTCCATGTTTGCGTTTAAAAACAGGAAGCACTCAAAGTAAGCCTCCAAATGAAGCTCCGCAGACCAAGAGCCTTCACTTCCGATGAAGCATCTGTCTGCTCAAAGGCGTTGCCCAAAAATCACCAAAAATCCCCGAAAACCAGCAAAGTAGGATGACCACTACAAAAAAGATCAAAACAAAGAATCACCAGCACTTAACCAGCTGGAAGAAGACCAACAAATCCCTGGCACACCGGACGACTACGAAAAGTAAAAAAAAATAGCTATCAAGAAAAAACACTCCTCACAAGGAACGATGCATGAGCTAGAGCAGTAAGTCGCCACCATAACTTCGGGACAAGGAAGGTCTCGAAGACAAAAACCTGCACACAGGCAAAATCACTATGCATGAGCCAGAGCAGTAAGTCGCAACCGGTCCTACAAAGTGGACTTTACAACCAGACGGGGGTTCATACTCGTCAAACCAGATGGGGGTGCATACTCATCGGGCCTTACAAAAGGGGGCTTACCAGACGGAGGTTCATACTCGTCAAACCAGATGGGGGTGCGTACTCATCAAGCCTTACAAAAGGGGGCTTACTAGACGGAGGTTCATACTCGTCAAACCAGATGGGGCTTCATACACATCAACCGAAGGGGTCAACTACCGCATCAAAGGAGCATCCCGAAGGATCACATTTAGCATCCAGAAGGTCGGTTACCACAACCAAGAAAGCAACCGAAGGAAAACTGGGCAAGAGGGTTAACTACTTCACCCTCCAACCAATCTTTTTGGCATGTTGAGCCAACAGTCGGCTAGTCAGGTGAAGGGGGGCAGTTGTAGACCCAGTTAGATATCGTTTAGATATAGTTGATATTGTTAGATATTGTTAACCACAATATCAAACAATATCTTTTGTTTATTCTGTTTACTTTCGGTTACTCTTTTAGTTGTACCTCTCTTTTATAAATAGATTACCCTATGTGTGATATGTACATAAGGGAGATTAATTTCAAACCCTATTTCCTCTATATTCAACATGGTATCAGAGCTTAAGGTTATCTTGAATTTTTTTTTGCCTTTTGTCCACTGCTGGAGCCGCCCCACCGCTACTGGTAACTGATTCTCCATATCAGAAAAGAATTATCTTTGTTACTAAATTTTATTTGGTAGTGTGAAAGTTCATGTCTAGGAAAGTTCTGGCAAGGAAAGACTTGGTATTTAAGTGTGTTCATGAGTGACCCACATCTCTTTCTTGGGAACTTACTTGGTGTACTGGTTCACGTTGTTGTCACCGCTAGTGCTGGAGCAGTCTTCGGATCCACCACTGTTGGAGAATTTGCCAGAGTTTTATTTTTTTTTAACGGTGACATATGATTTTTCTTGTCTCGGTCAGGTGACCACTGTGCCGTTGAGATCACCACTATCGGAGTTGGTCGTCCCATTGTCTCCTGCACCGTTTAGTCTTGGCAAACTTATTTTTATTATTCTCATTTTGGATTTGTGCTTCGTGGGTTGATTGGATTTCTTTGGATTGTTTTAGGGTTTGTTCTCTCGCTCTTCATGACTTCTTCCACTTCTTTTACTATTTCCAATTTTGTTAATGATCCTTTTGTGTTGACATCCCATCGTGATGACCAGACTCGCCCTCACAAACAGAGTAAATGGCGTCCTAAGTGTGAACATTGTGGCAAGCTAGGTCACAAGATTAACAAGTGTTATGCATTACATGGTCGTCCTCCTTGATCTGCTACAGTTGTTCAGATCAATCTTTCCCCACCTTTATTTGCTGTGGATCCTCCTTCTTCTGTTGCATCCAACATATCTGTTATGTTCAAAAAAAATTTAAAATGGTATAAGGATCAACAGTCTTCTAGTTCCACTATATCTCTCACACATACAAATACATATTTTGCTGGTCTGACCCAATCCTTTTGTCCTGGTCCTTGGGTTTTTTATTCAGGAGCCACTAATCATATTACTGGTAACAAATCTTTGTGCTCCTCTTTATTCTCTCCTAATCATTTACCTTCTGTTACATTGGTTGATGGCTCTAGAGTATCATCTCATGGTGTTGGAACGGTTAAACTTTTTTCTTCTTTAACCATTGATAATGTTCTTTATGTCCCTAGGTATCCTTTTAACCTGTTGTCCATCAGTCGTCTAACTTGTTCTCTTGATTGTGTTGTTACTTTTACTAACAATTCTGTGTGTTTACAGGACCGGAGTTTGAACCAGGTGATTGGCACAGGATGTGAGTCTCATGGTCTTTATTATCTCCATCCCTCTACACATGTTAGTACAATTATGGAGTTATCTCCCTCTCTTCTTCATTCTCAGTTAGGTCATCCAAGTCTTGCCAAGTTACAGAAGCTTGTCCCTGCCTTGTCCAACTTATCTAGTTTGGCGTGTGAGTCATGTCAATTAAGCAAGCATAGTTGTACTTCCTTTTCTCGTAGTTTCACACGTGGTGCTTCGTCCCTTTTTGTCGTGGTTCACTTTGACATTTGGGGACCTAGCCGCGTTAAGTCTATTTTAGGTTTTCAATACTTTGTTACTTTCATTGATGATTACTCCAGATGCACTTGGTTATTTTTGATGAAAAATTGTTCTGAATTATTTCATATCTTTCAAACTTTTTTTAATGAAATTCAAACTCTATTCGATGTTTCTATTAGAGTTTTTCATAGTGATAATGTTCGTGAATATCTTTCTCATTCTTTTAAACAATTCATGGCTTCTCACGGTATTTTGCATCAAACTTCTTGTGCTTATACACATAAACAAAATGGTGTAGCTAAACGTAAAAATAGACATCTTATTGAAACAACTTAAACACTTTTAATTCATGGAGAGGTTCCTCAACATTTTTGAGGAGATGCTCTTCTTACTGCATGTTATCTCATTAATCGCATGACTTCTTCGGTTTTAGATAATAAAATACCTCATTCCATTTTATTCCCTTATGAACCATTTCATCCTTTACCTCTTAGAGTTTTCGGGTCTGCATGTTGTAGACCCCTAATTTTGCCCGGCCTCTCAAAATAAAAGCCAGAGGAACTTCACCCGAAGATGGAGTTCATCCGGCTTCCCAAAACCGAGGAAACCTCCTGCAAACACAGAGATCGCTCGTCTGCACGATAAAGGACAAAGGAGACTTCCTATACAGAGATAAAGCTCGCCCGACATTTCAAATGAAGGCCAAGAAGACTTCCTACACGAAGATAAAGCTTCAACGGACATATATCGGCACCAATCCACGTCCAAAAATGGCAAGGAAAGCTTCCCGGGGTCCCAAAATACAAAGGCTGGACAAAACAGGTCGAGACCACCATCCCAGGGTTGGGACGGCCGTCCCAACTGAAATTAAGCAGTTGGGACGCGCGTCCCGAATGTGGGACGGCCGTCCCAAACTCCTGGGGGTCCCAACATGAGTAAAACTGCATTTGGGACGGCCATCCCAACCCAGACTGGTCGTCCCAGATTGGCACAACGCAGAAATCATGTTTGGGACGGCCGTCCCAACCCAGACGGTCGTCCCAAAGTTCCAGGGCAAAATTTACTATAAATAGGAGCCTCATTTGTCATTCTCCACACACCAGACAACTCAGAGACTTGTCTTCTTCTCTCCCTCTCTCGAATGATCTTTCTGATTGCCTTTTTTAGGTAACAATCAGTTAAGGAATTTATATTCCGGCATTCGATTCTTCTAGAAAATTTAGTCGAGTCGAGTCTGTAATCGAGAGGAGAGAACAATTGTAGAGCGAAGGACTGCCGAAACGCGTCCTCTTTGTACAAGAATCATAATATAAAGCTTGCTACGGAGGTTTTTCTCAATTCTCTTCTTCTTTACTGCTTTATTTATTATTTTCTGTATGCAATGTAGATACATCATGTAGATAATCATATCTAAATAATTGTACGAATAAAATAAGGGTAAATGCGTAATTTCTCATAATCTTCACTTAATGAATAAATCCGTCATAGGGAACCCGAAAGGGGCGTTGTGGGGGTGCTAACACCTTCCCCACACGTAACTAACTCCCTTACCCAACTCTGGTTATAATGGCCAAGTTGGTTTTTAATAAAATCAACGCCTTTTTTTCCTTTTCCAATGTTTCTGGTCAAAACATTGGTGGCGACTCCAAAAGAACCCCTTTTCGAAAACCTTGCTTCTATTAGAGGATAGTTCAGTGTTGAGCACCTCGGAAGCAATGAACACAATTTTAACAAAAAACGTGAGTCTCAACCATCTTTTCGCGACCGCTCGCATAAACGTTCGAGGCGTCCCCAGGACGTCGGAACGGACGGCGGCGACAGATGGCGACTCCGCTGGGGAAGTCCGAGAGTTGATCCCATTTAGTGACGAATAAATTCAAACTAAGCAAAGATTTAAAATTACGCCTTTACCCTTTTGTATGTTTTTATTGTATGACTTTAAATAACTGCTGTATGATTATTTCTGCAATTGTTTGAAATATAAATTGCACACAAAAACCCTTGCACACAACAGTCCCTCTATACCCGGGGGCAAGAGTGAATACCTATAGGGAGTGGGTGGCAGATACGATCGGTTAGTTGGCACACGGGGCTACTACCGTTGTCGGAAAACCACCAACTCAAGGTGATAACTCTCTTCTTTTGGTCTAAGGGTGTCGACACGGAGTTCCGTGCATGACCCGAGGATTGAGAGATTGAGAGGTCCCTATAATGGGGGCACCTTGGGGACCTTTGGCCTGGTGAGAACAGTTAGAACCACCTAAACCAAACACGTTTCTGCAGGAAAACCCTACCTCGTGATTAAATAAGTGTGGCTCTGCTCGTGGATGTATGAATTGTGTGTGCATACGTTTGCTGCATTTGTATTGATGCATTAGCATAGGGTAATCATACAACAAACAAAAAAATGAAAAAACCCTAAAAATCACAAAAAGCGAAAAGATAAAAGACTTTTATCTCGGACAGTCTTCAGTTAAGCTAGCCTGGTTTCAGGTTCTTTGTAAGCTAAGTAGCCACGTTGACCGACAGAAGAGATAAAGGGTCATAAAAAAATATAAAAACGAATGAAAGTCATAAAAATACCTTTTTACAAAATTCTTGGCAAAGTCGTATCATTCATACCACATCATCCAATAAGTGGTAAAACCAAGAGAGAAAATAAATGCACTAAGAAAAGTCTGCATAAACATCATTATAATAAATCTCTCATACATAAACACATTCACTCTAGGATACACCAATCATTTAAAAAAAAACTATAATAAAATTGTTAAAATCATTTAGAAAGTGGCTGGTCTTCCGCCCGTCCTCACTCGTGCTCAGAAAGCCAAGAAGATGGAACATCTGGAAGAACAAAATAAAAAGCTTACTACTGAACTTAACACGCTGAAAGAGCAAATGACGCAAATGTTGGAAATAATGCGTCAGCAGAATATCCATAAAGAAGGTCCTCAAAGCGAACAGGCCTCTCACCAAGAAGAAGAGGAGGAACCCAAGGTCGAGCATGACCAATCCGGTGCAAGGGCAGTACATATCCAGATTCCGGAAGTATCAAAACAACAACTTACTGCCCTTGAGGAGAGATTAAGAGCCATGGAAGGGCATACTTTTGATGTCAAAGAGGCGGCTGATATGTGCCTCGTCAAAAATATCCAATTCCCTAACAAATTCAAAGCTCCGGATTTCCCAAAATACATGGGACTAACCTGCCCCAAAAGCCATCTTACAATGTACTGCTGTAAGATGGCTGCATATGCTAATAATGAAAAACTCCTGATCCACTGCTTTCAGGATAGCTTGGTCGAATCAGCTCTAAACTGGTATATGCAGCTGGAAGGGAACCAAATCCAAACACTGGAGACATCTGGCAGATGCTTACCTTCGTCGCTACAAATACAATATTGATCTGACCCCTGAAAGAGCAGATCTACAACTATTAAGCAAGAAAGACGATGAATCCTTCAAAGCATATGCCCAAAGATGGAGGGAATTGGCAGCACAAGTGGAGCCTCCTCTATCCGACAAAGAGACTACATCCATGTTCATCAATTCTCTAACGGGTCCCTATTATGACAAAATGATAGGGAACACATCAACACTCTTCGCGAATGTAGTCATTATAGGAGAAAGAGTAGAACAAGGCTTGAAGAGCGGAAGAATTGCACAACAGAACTCCTCCAACTCTTCTACTCAATTCGTTAAAAAGAGCTTCGGAAAAAAGAAGGAGGGAACTGTAAATGCAATCAACTTGGCCAATCCTTCTTCTTCCTCTCAGCAAACCAAGTCGCGTAGGTCAGAAAGGAAGTTCACCCCGATACCCACTTCCTATGCAAGCCTGCTGTTAAAATTACTAGATGCTAAACTCCTCGTACGCGTCCCTCCCAAGAAGATGGAGCCACCCTATCCAGAATGGTATAAGCCAAACGAAAAATGCAATTATCATTCGGACGCTCCAGGACATTCTGTAGATAACTGCATGGCTTTAAAGCATAAGGTCCAAGATTTAATAGATGCGGGATGGATTACCTTTGACGCATCTACTCCAAAGGTGGACGACCAGCCCTTATCAAAGCCCGAGTAAAAGACGGGATAAGGGAGACCAACAGATTAGGGCTCATCATTTTTACTATTTTTTTGCAATAAACATAAAGAAATAATAAAAGCTTCTGATGTATTTCTCGTGATCCTTGCCCATGATCACGAGATTTTTGGTTAAATTGGGCTTTGTAAATATTTTCTTGTATCAATACAATGAGGCATTTTTCATAATATTCATATGCTTTTCATTCTTTTCTCTCTCACTCCAAGATAATTAAATAAAATCTAGACCTAAATAAAGACCATATAAACAGTCATGTCTGTGATTGAAAACTCCCTGGAAGATCTGAAAGCTAAAGACGAATGGATTGAATCAGACAGTGAGGAGGGGACCATTTCCTCGGACATGCAAAGACTGCTAGAAAAAGAAGCTCAATTGATACAGCCCCATCAGGAAAAAACTAAGGCCATCGATTTGGGACAAGGAGATAATAAGAAAGAAGTAAAATATCGATACCCAAATTGATAATGTCAAGGAAGGGGTAATAACACCTTTGCACTTATTCATGCCTCGTCCTTTCCTTTATACATCGGATAAATCTGTACCATGGATACGCATACAAGAATCGTCTGTCAATGAAGATATTTCTAATATAGCCAGCATTGGGGGCACGACAAGAAGCGAAAGAATTTATTCCCCCCAAGGAGCTACAAGATAATGCTCCTAAAAAACAAAGGAAAAATAAAGAAACCGAAGAGGAAAAAGAAAAAATCCAAGGGGAAGATTGAGCAGACCTTGGATTCAAAGTGCTAAGGCAGTTTCTTCAACGCTCCACCGAAAAATCAAATTCGTGGTAGGCGACAAATTGATCATGGTTCAAGCTAAAGACTACATTCGAATCAGCAAGCCGTCCACCATACCTCAAATGGATGTGGCTGAAGAAGACATTTGAAAATATGGAAAGACTTCCTAGCAGTTTAAAAGTGGCCCATATAATGAAGAGATATGGATACAGCCCAGACAAGGGCTTGGAAAGGACGATCAAGGAATAAGAAAGCCATCAGATTTAAGGATAATCCTTTTAAGTACGACCCTACAAAAGGACAAGTTGTACGATGAAAAGGGAAGTCTCCCCTCCGTACCTTAAAAAGACGATCTTCCAAAAAGGAGGGATATTAGCATCAAGGGTAGCATTAGTCATTAGATGTCCTTCTTCTGATTCTAAGGGATGTAAACCCAATGACTATTAGAGATCACTCCTCGGGTGTGCCCGACCCCCGAGCATCGTTAGGGCACGCATTTCCCTGAAATTATAAAAGAATGCTATTCTTACTATCTGCTTCTTTTCCTGCTAAACATGTCTATACCCCATTAAATAACCCCGTTTAGACAAACGTTTTGTTCCAAAATGCGTCAAAATAATCAAAACGCCATATGAAGCCAAAGTTAACATGATTGATTAGCTAGAGACACGAATAAGAAAATCGTGTTTCGACAATGTTTGAGAAAAGAAATTATTATTAAAAGAAGCCCGTCAAGGTCAAAGGCCAAGACAAAAAGATAAAAGGGCAAAATCCTAGGCAGACTAGGAATGTTAATCAGTCATAAAGTAATCAGCTGAAGACGCTACCTCATTAAAACAAAACATTTGTTTGAACTAGCCTAAACACTGACCAACCTTGGCTAGCCATTCTTACAAAAACTATTATTTCAAAAAAAAATCTCGCTAAAACACAAGCCTTTGCAATAAATCCCTTTCTTTCTATTCTCTTGACCCTTCATCATAAAGCATTCAAGTAATTGACTGGGAAATGTGGAAATATGGTGATCAATAGGAGGATTGAAATCGCTAAGGAAAGGAAGAGGGGCATTGACATGACAATTGCTCTACATTCAAAAGGATTACTCTTCGGTTATAGCAAAGATCCGAGATGGCAAATCGGTACAGCTAATCATGTTGACAAAAGCACATGATAATGGAAGTAAACGTAACAGAAGCTAAATGGGTTCAAAGCCAATATGACCAGCTAAACCTTATTGAAGAAAAACAGCTGAATATGATATGTCATGGACAAGCCTATCAAAGGAAAATAAAAAGGCTTACAAAAAAGGTCAACCCTCATATTTACCATAAGAAGGACTTAATGGTAAATAAGTTGCTTCCAGTCCAGAAGAGTAAAATTGGAAAATGGGCAGTAAACTATGAAGGACCCCTTGTGGTCAAATGAGCTTTCTCGGAAGGGGCTCTTATCCTCGTCAATATGGATGGAGAGGAACTTCGACACCCAATCAATTCAGACGCGGTGAAGAAGTATTATGCTTGAAGACATTGCTCATGACCCGTCAGGAATGAAAACCCGCAAAGGGCATCCCTGGGCAAAAGATAGGGTCCATATCCCTCGCTAGGATACGTCCTAGGCAAAAAGAAGAGGTAAAAAAAAAAGTAAATAAAAAAAAAAAAACTAAGTAAGAGCAATAGTTATTTTAGTCGAAAACCGAAAAGGCGGCTAAAGTAACATTCTTCCGAAGCAAGCGTACTGCATGGTCTTCACTCGAGCTCGGGCATCTCAATCGAAGCAATTAGGAGAACCAGGGCGGATATCATGGACATGATCTGTTTAAGCCTATACAAGTATAGCCAACCCCGACTACCCATTCTTCTAAATACCTTTTGTAATCCTTCGTAAAAGAAATAAACTTTTGCTCATTTATCAATAAAATTCCCTTTTATTTCCTTTCTCTTGACCAAATATTATGGAAATGCCTCTTTATTGATAAATCATAAATATGCACAAAGACTTTTAATCAAAGATCAAACATGCATCTAAAAAAGGGAAGCATAACAAAAAAAAAGAAAATAATAAAGGCCTGCTAGTATATTCTTAGGTAAAAACCAGGGTAGCCTGCTAGATCGGAAATCCCAATAAGAACGGTCTAGGCAAAAGATAAGGCAAAAGCCCCCTAAGATATTCTAGGCAAAAATTAAGGCAGCCCGCTAGATCGAAAACCCGTAAAGGGCGGTCTAGACAAAAGATAGGGCCAAAACCAAAAGATGAGTAAAAGATGAGCCCATCATTAAGGTCATAAAAAGAGGAGCCCATAGGCATATTCATAAGAAGCCAACGGGAGAAGGCCAGTTACTTTCTAAATGCATCAAAAATAAATAAACAATAGATTGCATTTAGGACATTCACACACAAAATAGTTGCATAATACAACTTTGTCAAAATCAAGAAAAATAATTTTCTTCAAACAAGAATATTAAACATGCATATAAGGAGGCTAGTCTCCATACTTGTGACTGAAAACAGGAGGCGCCAGAATCCAGTCTCCATATGAAAATCAAAATCGCGAAAGGCGAAATCAAAAACCATTTCAACAAAATAAAGAGCTTCAAGAAAACCATAGCTCCAACCATTCTCCTCAAACCCCAATAGAAGGAGGGTACATCAAAAAAGGCCAACGGAAAGGCCCGATGATCCCCAAGCGGATCCTTGCCTACTCTAGAGGCAAAACAAAAATAATTACTCCATGACTCAGCATCATCATCACATGAGTCATCAAACCATAGTCATTTAAAGATCCGACCACTATCCTTCCATCCAAGGAAAAGGAAGTCATCAACCTTCTACACCAATAAAAGAAGGAGAAGAAAAGCCAATGGAAAAGGCTTGATCATCCTCAAGAGGATCCTTGCCTATTCAAAGGCAGAAAAATACTTCATGACTCAGCACCACCACATGAGCCATCAAACATAGTCATTTAGAGCTGCAATCAGCATCCTTCCATCCAAGAAAGAAGGAAACCATCAAAAAGCCAATGGAAAGGCTCGATCATCCCCAAGAGGATTCTTGCCTACTCCAAAGGCAAAACAAAGATTACCTCATGACTCAGCTTCATCGCCACATGAGTCATCAAGCACACTCATGCAAGAGTCTCCATCACTTCCCCAAAGCAGAATAAGGAGAATAAGGAGAATAAGGACTACATAAGAGTCCATCAAAGAAAATACGGAATCAAATCCTCCACATCACTAGGGGGGAACCAAAGGAAAAGAAAGAAAAACTTTTCATCCCCTAATAGAGGCCACCACAGAAAAAGGCCAAATAAAAAATCTCCAAGAAAAGTATATCAAGAAAAGTCTACAAAAAGACAAAAAGAGGAAAACAAAAATTTCCATCTTCCAGCTCAAATAAGAAGCTTCACAAAGCCAGGAGCCAAGACTCCATCAAATTTGGATCCCCAAGAAACCGACAGACTCCTCGGTGAATCCCAAAAAAGAAAAAGAAGAAAAAACTCTTCATTCCGCTCAATAAAGAGCCTCACAAAAGTTAGAGCCAAGACTCCATCATAAAAAATCAAACCAAGGATTTGATCCCCAAGAAGCAAAGAAAAATTCCCCAGGGATCTCCAAAAAGGAAAGAGGAAGAAAAAAGATATCTTTCTCATCCAAAGATCAAGCCAATGTGCATAAAAGGAGCACATATGCAAAAGCTAAATCGAAAAAAAAGAGAAATTTCAAGAAAAGGGTAGAAACCCATTCCCCAGCAAAATAAGAGCATGGGCAAAGCCAGCTCAAACAACAACAACCCATAAGGAGTCGAAAACTCCATTTCTCCCTCGGAGGGCAATTCAAAATAGATCTCTGTAATGAAATCAATCCCCCAGTGGATCATCAACAACAAAATCCCCAAGTGGGTTCTTGCCTAAACAAAAGGCACAATCAACAAAAAGCTCAAATCCCCAGAGGATTTCCGCCTGATCAAGAGGCGCAACCAAACAAAAATCTCACCAAGTGAATTTCCGCCTAATCAAGAGGCGCAACTAATAGAAATCAAAATCCCTAAAGGATTCCTGCCTAAACAAGAGGCAACCAACAAAGAATCCCCGGCAAAAGCCGGATGGCTAAAACAAGAAAAGCCAAAATACAGAAATCCCCGGTCAAAACCGGATGGCTAAAAGAAAAAGCCAAAACAATGAAATCCCCATGGCTAAACAGAAAAGCCAAAATCAAAGAATCCCCGGCAAAAGCCGGATGGCTAAAACAAGAAAAGCCAAAATACAGAAATCCCTGGTAAAACCAGATGACTAAAAAAGAAAAGTCAAAAAGAAAAATCAATTACTCCCCAGAGACGCATGACCAAAAATAGTAAGTCGTCAACTCATCTCCAAAAAACAGATGATCATAGGATTGACTACAAAAAAGTTCATCCTATAAGCCTTGTGAAAAAAGGCTTATCATTCACACTGGGTGGGGGTGTGTACTCACCTAAGCCTTGTGAAAAAAGGCTTATCATTCACACCGGGTGGGGGTGTGTACTCACCTAAGCCTTGTGAAAAAGGCTTATCATTCACACCGGGTGGGGGTGTGTACTCACCTAAGCCTTGTGAAAAAGGTTTATCATTCACACCGGGTGGGGGTGTGTACTCACCTAAGCCTTGCGAAAAAGGCTTATCATTCACACCGGGTGGGGGTGTGTACTCACCTAAGCCTTGCGAAAAAGGTTTATCATTCACACCGGGTGGGGGTGTGTACTCACCTAAGCCTTGTGAAAAAGGCTTATCATTCACACCGGGTGGGGGTGTGTACTCACCTAAGACTTGTGAAAAAGGCTTATCATTCACACCGGGTGGGGGTGTGTACTCACCTAAGACTTGTGAAAAAGGCTTATCATTCACACCGGGTGGGGGTGTGTACTCACCTAAGTCTTGCGAAAAAGGCTTATCATTCACACCGGGTGGGGGTGTGTACTCACCTAAGCCTTGTGAAAAAGGCTTATCATTCACACCGGGTGGGGGTGTGTACTCACCTAAGCCTTGTGAAAAAGGCTTATCATTCACACCGGGTGGGGGTGTGTACTCACCTAAGCCTTGTCAAAAAGGCTTATCATTCACACCAGGTGGGGGTGTGTACTCACCTAAGCCTTGTGAAAAAGGTTTATCATTCACACCGGGTGGGGGTGTGTACTCACCTAAGCCTTGCAGAATGAGGCTTATCATTCACACCGGGTGAGGTGCGTACTCACCTAAGCCTTGCAGAACGAGGCTTATCAAAAAACCTAGAAAAAATGCATCAGGTGGAGTAAAAATACTCACCGGGAGCATTGCAAAAAACGGGTGCAAAGACCTTGCTTCTATTAGAGGATAGTTCGGTGTTGAACACCTCGGAAGTAAATACCCATAAGAGTTTAAGCAAAACGTAAACTCATACCAGGTGAGGGTAGGTACTCACCAAAACCATTGCAGAACAAGGTTCATACCTAGTGGGGGTAGGTACCCACAAGAGTCCAGCAAAATACAGACTCATACCGGGTGAGGGTAAGTACTCACCAGAGCCTTACAAAATAAGACTCAAACCAGATAGGGGTTGGTACCTATCAAAATATTTATCATCCGGAGGATCAGCAAGGAGCAGCATCCGAAGGATAGCCGGGCAAAAGGGTTAACTCCTTCCCCTACCAACTAATTTTGTCGGCATATTAAAACCAACGAATTAGTTAGGCAGGTGAAGGGGGGGCAGCTGTAGACCCCTAATTTTGCCCGGCCTCTCAAAATAAAAAGCTAGAGGAACTTCGCCCGAAGATGGAGTTCATCCGGCTTCCCAAAGCCGAGGAAACCTCCCGCAACAAACACAGAGATTGCTCGTCTGCACGATAAAGGACAAAGGAGACTTCCTATACAGAGATAAAGCTCGCCCAACATTTCAAATGAAGGCCAAGAAGACTTCCTACATGAAGATAAAGCTTCAACGGACATATATCGGCACCAATCCATGTCCGAAAACGGCAAGGAAAGCTTCCCGGGGTCCCAAAATACAAAGGCTGGACAAAACAGGTCGAGACCACCATCCCAGGGTTGGGACGACCGTCCCAACTGAAATTAAGCAGTTGGGACGCGCGTCCCGAATGTGGGACGGCCGTCCCAAACTCCTGGGGGTCCCAACATGAGTAAAACTGCATTTGGGACGGCCATCCCAACCCAGACTGGCCGTCCCAGATTGGCACAACGCAGAAATCATGTTTGGGACGGCCGTCCCAACCCAGACGGCCATCCCAAAGTTCCAGGGCAAAATTTACTATAAATAGGAGCCTCATTTGTCATTCTCCACACACCAGACAACTTAGAGACTTGTCTTCTTCTCTCCCTCTCTCGAATGATCTTTCTGATTGCCTTTTTTAGGTAACAATCAGTTAAGGAATTTGTATTCCAGCATTCGATTCTTCTAGAAAATTTAGTCGAGTCGAGTCTGTAATCGAGAGGAGAGAACAATTGTAGAGCGAAGGACTGCCGAAATGTGTCCTCTTTGTACTAGAATCATAATATAAAGCTTGCTACGGAGGTTTTTCTCAATTCTCTTCTTCTTTATTGCTTTATTTATTATTTTCTGTATGCAATGTAGATACATCATGTAGATAATCATATCTAAATAACTGTACGAATAAAATAAGGGTAAATGCGTAATTTCTCATAATCTTCACTTAATGAATAAATCCGTCATAGGGAACCCGAAAGGGGCGTTGTGGGGGTGCTAACACCTTCCCCACACGTAACTAACTCCCTTACCAAACTCTGGTTATAATGGCCAAGTTGGTTTTTAATAAAATCAACGCCTTTTTTCCTTTTCCAATGTTTCTGGTCAAAACATTGGTGGCGACTCCAAAAGAACCCCTTTTCGAAAACCTTGCTTCTATTAGAGGATAGTTCAGTGTTGAGCACCTCGGAAGCAATGAACACAATTTTAACAAAAAACGCGAGTCTCAACCATCTTTTCGCGACCGCTCGCATAAACGTTCGAGACGTCCCCAGGACGTCGGAACGGACGACGGCGACACATGTTTTGTTCATAATTTCAGTTCTGGTCTTAACAAGCTTTCTCCTAGATCACATAAATGTGTTTTCTTAGGGTTTACTGTTGAACATTCAAGGACTTGATGTTGAACGTACATGGACATGAAGCTTGTTGATTTTGATGATGATTCAAGAACTCAAGACTTAGAGAGTTGAAGACTTGTTTTATAGTGTAATAACTCTGTTTTGATTAGATTGAGTCTGTAATATTAGAGTTTGAGATAGTCGGTACATAGTCTGCACCTTAGAAGCTTCAAAAAGCTCAAATTTATCAAAGTGGCTCGGCTTTAATCGATTAATTGGTGAAATAATCGATTAAAACAGTGAGAAAACCATTTTCTGTATCTGCTCACTGGTTTAATCGATTAACACCCCTGTTAATCGATTAAAACAAAGAGTTTTGGGGTTCTGTTGATTTTGGCTTTGTAATAATCGATTAACACTTCAATTTAATCGATTATTTGAGTCAGATTTTGATTTTTAACTTCAAATCAACCCTATTTTCGAAAACCCTATTTCCAAGAACCCTAGTTTCGAAAATCCCAATTCCCAAACCCTAATTTCTCTACTTAAGCTTCTCTATGGCACTCAAAAAACAAGAACAACCTTTTTCATACAAAAGTTAAGTGTTGTGAGTGCCAGAGAACTGTTTATTGCAAGAAAAAGGGGCTTTTGGAACCTGGTGTGGGCTAGAAGCGATAAAAATCACTAAGTGGAGTTCTTAGTGGATTGTGTGTTGTGCCGTCTCTGGGGAAAGTTGTTCTTCATCTCTTGTGGATTTCAAGAGAGGGGTTTTCTTTTCTTTATCTTTTCCATTGTAATTTGTTTGTAACAACTTTGATCATAGTGACATCGTTAATCCTCTGTTTGAGTGATTAGCAACTGGACGTAGGGTCTTTTGATCTGAACCAGTATAAATCTCCTGTGTAAGATTCTATCTCTACTCTATTTACATTTACACAGTTTTTAATCGGTAAAATTTGTGGAAAATTTTGAAAACCTAATTTTTGTTAAGAAACCAATTCACCCCCCCCTCTTGGTTTTTGTCCGACCACGCGAACATTCCGCTGCGCGATTCTAACAAGTGGTATCAGAGCTTGCTTTGATAGTCATTCAAACTTTTCAAAAATGGCTGGACAAAATCAAACATTTGCCGAAGGTGCGTCTATCAACAGACCCCCACTTTTTGCGGGTCAAAATTATCCTTTTTGGAAAGTAAGAATGCAAATCTTTTTAGAGTCTGTTGATATAGGCGTTTGGGATGCTATTTTAAATGGTCCATATGTTCCTAAAGTTACTGAGAATGGTGTTGACGTTCCCAAACCTTTTTCTAGATGGACAACAGAGGAAAACAGAAAAGCACAATTTGACGTCTGGGCTAGAAACATAATTTCATCTGCTTTAACCCTTGAAGAGTTTTATAGGATTTCTGTTTGCAAAAGTGCTCAGGAGATGTGGGAAATGCTAAGAGTGACCCACGAAGGTACCAACGATGTTAAGAGAGCACGGAAAAATTCCCTAATCCAAGAATACGAGATGTTCCGGATGCAACAAGGTGAAACAATATTTGACGTTCAAAAGCGTTTCACTCATATTGTGAACCATCTCACCGAATTAGGTAAAATCTTTGACGTTGATGAATTGAATATTAAAATTTTAAAATCTTTGGATAGGAAATGGCAACCTAAGGTGACGGCCATCTCGGAGTCACAAAACCTTTCCACAATGTCTATGGCGGCGCTATTTGGAAAGCTAAGAGAGCATGAGCTTGAGCTTGGGAGGCTAAATGAAGAAGAAGGACAATATCAAAAGAAGAACTTAGCCTTCAAAACCGAAATTTCCAAAGGTAAAAATAAAAAGGAAGAAGAAGACTCGGAAAACGAAGAAGAATAATTGAGTCTTATGATAAAGAAGTTCACCAAATTCATGAAAGCAAAAGGAAGGCATCCATTCAAAGGTAAGGGAAAGGTAAGAAAAAGTACTTCCATAAATATAAAATGTTATGGTTGTGGTGAAGCAAGGCATGTTAAGACAGAATGCTCAAACAAGAAAAACGATGAAAACAAAGGCAAAAAGGTCTTCAAGAAGAAAGCCTATATTTCTTGGGACAACAGTGATTCAAGTTCGGAATCAAGTGACTCGGAACTTGAAGCTAATATTTGCTTAATGGCAAATGACAACATATCTTCCGATTTTGAGGAAACTTCCAAATCTAAGATGTCTATGTGGTATCTTGATAGTGGATGCTCAAAGCATATGACCGGTGATAAATCAAAATTTGTGAGTTTCAAAGCTAAGGAACAAGGATATGTAACTTATGGGGACAACAACAAAGGGAAGATTCTTGGAATTGGAAACATAGGTGGTGCAAACACTTTGGAGATTAAGGATGTGCTTCTTGTTGATGGACTAAAGCATAATCTCCTTAGCATAAGTCAACTATGTGACAAAGGATTTAAGGTAATCTTTGAAAGTAAATTTTGCACCATACATTTGATAGATTCCGAAAATGTAGAATTAAAAGTCATTAGGCATAACAACATATATTTGATTGATTTGGATTGTTTACATGATTCTAGCATAACATGTTTAGTTGCTAAGGAAGAGAACCCTTGGTTATGGCATAAGAGAGCAGCTCATATAAATATGCATCATTTGAATAAATTAATATCAAAAGACTTAGTTGTTGGCTTGCCTAAGTTAAAGTTTGAAAAAGATAAGTTATGTGATGCATGTCAAAAAGGTAAACAAGTAAAATAATCATTTAAATCAAAGAATGTCATTTCCACTTCAAAACCCTTAGAATTATTACATTTAGATTTATTTGGACCTTCTAGGATAAAAAGCTTTGGTGGAAATTATTATGGCCTTGTGATTGTTGATGATTACTCTAGATATACTTGGATATTTTTCCTAACTACGAAAAGTGAAGCCTTTAAGATCTTTAGAAAATTTGCAAAACAAATTCAAAATGAGAAAGACTTGAGAATTAAAGTTTTAAGAAGTGACCATGGTGGTGAGTTTCAAAATGAAAAGTTTGAAAATTATTGTGAAGAAAATAGAACATTACATAACTTTTCTGCTCCTAGGACTCCCCAACAAAATGGTGTAGTTGAAAGGAAAAATAGGTCATTAGAGGAACTTGCTAGAACTATGTTAAATGAATCTAATGTTCCTAAATATTTTTGGGCTGATGCGGTTAATACTGCATGTTATGTTTTAAATAGAATGCTCATTAGGTCAATTATTAAATCTACTCCCTATGAATTGTTTAATGGTAGAAAGCCTAATATTGCTCATTTGAAAATTTTTGGATGTAAGTGCTTTGTGTTAAATAATGGAAAGGACAACTTAGGAAAATTAGACTCTAAAGCTGATGAGGGCATTTTCTTAGGTTATTCATTAACTAGCAAGGCTTACAGGGTGTTTAATAGAAGAACCTTAAATATTGAAGAATCTATTCATGTTACTTTTGATGAAATTGTAGACCTTGGGGGAAATCCTCTTGAGTCAAATAAAGAACTTGCAGGTGATGATGAGTATATAAGAGAGGCTCTTGATGAATTGTATTTGGAAGAAAATGAGCCTTCTCAAACGCCTGAATTAGCAAAAGAATGGCAATCACCTAGAGGACTCTCAATGGACAATATCATTGGTGATATCTCAAAAGGGGTAAGAACTAGAAATATGACTAATTTCTGCATGTCTGTAGCTTTTGTGTCACAGATAGAACCCAAAAATGTTGAGGAAGCGCTTAAAGATGACCAATGGTGCATTGTAATGCAAGAAGAACTTAACCAATTTGAAAGGAATCAAGTCTGGGAATTAATCCCAAGAAAAGAATCACATCAAGTTATTGGAACCAAATGGGTGTTTAGAAACAAACTTGATGAAGATGGAAACATAATAAAGAATAAAGCCAGACTTGTTGCCAAAGGCTATTGTCAGGAGGAAGGTATAGATTATGATGAAACTTATGCTCCTATTGCCAGGTTAGAAGCTATACGCCTACTTCTTGCTTATGCATCTTTGATGAAATTTAAATTATATCAAATGGATGTTAAAAGTGTATTTTTGAATGGTTTTATTAAAGAAGAAGTTTATGTGGAGCAACCCCCTGGATTTGAAGATTTTAGTTATCCTAATCATATTTTTAAATTAAAGAAAGCATTATATGGGTTGAAACAAGCTCCTAGGTCTTGGTATGAAAGGCTAAGTAGTTTCCTAACATCAAATGATTTTTCTAGAGGAAAAATTGATTCTACTTTATTTATAAAGAAAGTTAAAGAACATATCTTATTGGTCCAGGTATATGTTGATGATATTATTTTTGGATCAACTGATAATTTGTTATGTGTAGAATTTGCTAAGATAATGCAGGGAGAGTTTGAAATGTCTATGATGGGAGGATTGTCATTCTTCCTTGGACTTCAAATCAAGCAACTTAAAGATGGCATTTTCATCTCTCAAACCAAATACTGCAAAGATATCCTTAAAAAGTTTGGAATGCACACCTCAAAGGAAGCTAACACACCCATGGGAACTTCATGCTATCTAGACAAGGATGAATCAGGTTTGGAAGTTAATCAATCTATGTATAGAGGTATGATAGGTTCACTGTTATACTTAACTGCAAGTAGACCTGATATTATGCATTTTGTCTGTGTGTGTGCTAGATTTCAGGCTTGTCCAAAAGAATCTCACCTAATTGCAGTAAAACATATTTTAAAATATTTAAAAGGAACTACTGGTTTTGGTTTATGGTATCCATCTGATGCTTGTACTAGTTTAATAGGATATTCTGATGCTGATTATGGTGGATGCAAAATTGATAGAAAGAGTACTAGTGGGACATGTCATTTGTTAGGTTCATCCTTAGTATCTTGGCATTCTAAGAAACAGGCATGTGTTGCTTTATCTACCACTGAAGCTGAATATATTGCAGTTGGTAATTGTTGTTGACAATTCAAGGACTTGATGTTGCACTTGATGAATATGAAGAATGGATTTTGATGATGATCCAAGAACTAAAGACTTAGAATATTGAAGATTGAAGATTGGTGATAATTGTATTGTAATAACTCTGATTTATTTAAGATTGAGTCTGTATTTTTAGAGTCTAAGATAGCCGGTACATAGTCTGTAACTTAGAAGCTTCAAAAAGCTCAAATTTATCATTCAGGCTCGGGTTTAATCGATTATATAGGTAAATAATCGATTATTTCAGTCTGTTTTTCAAATTAAATTTCAAATTAACCCTATTTTCGAAAACCCAATTACCAAGAACCCTAGTTTCGAAATCCTCAATTCCTAAACCCTAATTTCCCTACTTAAACTCTGCTTTAGCACTCAGAAACAATGAACAACTAAAGAACAACTCTTTCCATACAAAAGTTAAGTGCTGTGAGTGCCAGAGAACTGTTTGTTGCAAGGAAAGGGGGCTTTTGGAAACTCGGTGTGAGGCTAGAAGCGATAAGAATCACTAAGTGGAGTTCTTAGTGGATTGAGTGCTGTGCCGTCTCCGGGGAAAGCTGTTCTTCGGGGCTTTTGGAAACTTGGTGTGAGGCTAGAAGCGATAAGAATCACTAAGTGGAGTTCTTAGTGGATTGTGTGTCTGTGTCGTCTCCAGGGAAAGTCGTTTATCATCTCTTGTGGATTTCAAGAGAGGTTTTATCTTTAACTTTATCTTTTTCATTATAATTTGTGTTGTAACAACTTTGTTCTTAGTGACAGCGTTAATCCTCTTTTGAGTGATTAGCAACTGGACGTAGGGTCTTTTGATCCGAACCAAGTATAAACCTATTGTGTAATCTTCTCTACTCTTCTCTATTTACATTTACGCAGTTTTTAATCGGTAAAATTTGGGGAAAATTTTGAAAACCTAATTTTTATTAAGTAACCAATTCACCCCCCTCTTGGTTTTTGTCCGACCACGCGAACATTTCGCTGCGCGATTCTAACAAGTGGTATCGAGCTTGCTTTGATAGTCATTCAAACTTTTCGAAAATGGCCGGACAAAATCAAACTTTTGCCGAAGGTGCGTCTATCAACGAGACCCCCACTTTTTGCGGGTCAAAATTATCCTTTTTGGAAAGTACGTATGCAAATATTTTTAGAGTCCGTTGATAGAGGTGTTTGGGACGCAATTTTAAACGGTCCATTTGTTCCTAAAATTACAGAGAACGGTGTTGACGTTCTTAAACCTTTTGATAGATGGACTGCCGACGAAAGTCGAAAAGTACAATTTGATGTTAGGGCTAGAAACATTATTTCATCTCGCTCTAACCCTTGATGAGTTCTACGGAATTTCTATTTGTAAAAGTGCACAGGAAATGTGGGAAATGCTTAGAGTAACCCACGAAGGAACCGACGACGTCAAAAGAGCACGTAAAAATTCTCTAATTCAAGAGTACGAAATGTTCCGGATGCAACCAGGCGAAACGATATTTGACGTACAAAAACGTTTCACTCATATCGTGAACCATCTCACCGGACTAGGTAAAATTTTTGACGTTGATGAATTAAATGTTAAAATTTTGAAATCTCTGGATAGGAAATGGCAACCAAAGGTGACGGCCATCTCGGAGTCACAAAATCTTGCCACTATGTCTATGGCGGCGTTGTTTGGAAAGCTTAGGGAGCATGAACTTGACCTTGGAAGACTAAATGAGGAAGAGGGTCAATATCAAAAGAAGAACCTTGCTTTCAAAACCGAGATTTCAAAAAGCAATAATAAGAAAGAAGAAGAAGAAGACTCCGAAATTGATGAAGAAGAGATGAGTCTTTTTATAAAGAAGTTCACCAAGATGATGAAAGCAAAAGGAAGACATCCTTTCAAAGGTAAGGGAAAGGTAAAAGAAAATTCTTCCGTTAATATAAAATGCTTTGGTTGTGGTGAAGCGGGGCATATGAAGACCGAATGCCCAAACAAGAAAAATGATGAACATAAGGGCAAAAAGCAATTCAAGAAGAAAGCATATATTGCTTGGGATGACAGATGATTCAAATTCAGAATCAAGCGACTCGGAAATTGAAGCAAACATTTGCTTGATGGCAAATAACAACAATTCTTCGGATGTTGAGGTTAGTGATTCCGATTCATCCTCTTGTGAAGAAAATGATCATGATGAATTACAAAATGCTTATAATGAGTTATTTACTGCATTTATGGATATGAAAAAGGAATATAAAGTAGTAAAGAAGAATCTAAGAAAATCGGAAAAGGAAAATGAGTCCTTAAAATTGAAAATTGCATGTTTAGAAGAAAAGGAGGTAGCTAATACGAAAATTGTATGCTTAGATGAGAATAAGGACTTAGCTTGTGCAAATTGTAAAGAGCATGAATATGACATAGATATTCTTAACCATTTGCTTGACAAAGCTGAAAAAGAAATTGATGATCTTAGGAAGAATGAAATGGTTTTTGCTCAAAATAATGTAAATCATAGAGTTCCTTTGAAAAAGAGTAAATCTAAAAAGAAAAGAATATGGGTAGAAAAAGGAACTAGAGCATGTCATGTTAATAATGTATCTTATTCTAAAGCTACTCCAAATGCATGCTTCTATTGTATGAAACAAGGTCACACTTCAAATAAGTGTAAAATTAAACATTTTGGTATTCCAAAAGGTAAATATATTTGGGTTCCAATAGTTAAATAAATCTGTTTGTCTCTTTTATTTATTCAAAGAAAATGGATCATTTTGTATGTTTTAAACAAAATGCTTAGGTAAAATCATTTTATCTTTTCTACTTGCATAAAGATTCTTCTCTTAAAGATTTTTGCGAGAAGCCTCTAAAATTGTTTTAAACGATCTCAAAATAAAGTATTTTTACAAAAGCTTTCTTAAAACATGTTTTTAAGCGATGCAGATTTTGAAAGAACCAAATAAAATCACTTAGAGTGGTCAAAGAAGTGTTTTTACAGACATTTTAATCGATACAACTGGTTTTTAATCGATTAAAACCATTTAGAACTCATTTTGACCGATCAGATTGTTATTATGAGCTGATCGAAGCGTTTAAATCGATTAAAAACACGTTTCAATCGATTAAAATTACTTAAAGGGTCTGGATGATCGATCAAAATCAAATTATGATCGATTAGAAGCAAATGTGATCGATCAGATTTTTATTATGACCGATTGAGTCAGGATGACCGATCAGATTTTTATTATGACTGATCAGAACTCTTTTAATCGGTTAAAAACTCGTTTCAATCGATTAAAACAACTTAAAAACTTTTTCTACACTGCGTTTTAATCGATTAAAAGATGTTTTAACAGATTAAAACTGCACTTTTAACAGATTAAAAGAATCTTTTAACAGATTAATTAAACCGATGAGTTTTGAAAATAGTCTATAAAAACAGTTTTGCTTGAACTTCTTAAAACACCCAAAGAATAGATTGTTTTGCAGTATTTTAAATAGATTATTATGTCTCTAACCTCAAGGACCCAAAAGTTGTGGGGACCTAAGTTTACTATGTTCTTGTTTTGTAGGAAACTTCCAAATCAAAGAAGTCTATGTGGTATCTTGATAGTGGATGCTCAAAACATATGACTGGGGATAAAACGAAATTTGTAAGTTTCAAAGCCAAAGAACAAGGATATGTGACTTATGGGGATAACAACAAAGGGAAGATTCTAGGAATTGGAAATATAGGTGGTGCAAATACATTGGAGATTAAGGATGTGCTTCTTGTTGATGGATTAAAACATAACCTTCTTAGCATAAGCCAATTGTGTGACAAAGGATTCAAGGTAACTTTTGAAAGCAAATTTTGCACCATACATTTAGTAGATTCCGAAATAGTAGAATTAAAAGGCATTAGGCATAACAACATATATTTGATTGATTTGGATTGTTTATATGAGTCTAGTATAACATGTTTAGTTGCTAAGGAAGAGAATCCTTGGTTATGGCATAAAAGAGCGGCTCATATAAACATGCATCATTTGAATAAATTGATATCAAAAGACTTAGTTATTGGATTGCCTAAATTGAAATTTGAAAAAGATAGATTGTGTGATGCATGCCAAAAAGGTAAACAAGTTAAATCATCATTTAAATCAAAAAATGTGATTTCCACTTCAAAACCCCTAGAATTATTACATTTAGATTTATTTGGACCTTCTAGGATAAAAAGCTTTGGTGGAAATTATTATGGTCTTGTAATTGTTGATGATTTCTCTAGGTACACTTGGACATTTTTCCTAACTATGAAAAGTGAAGCTTTTAAGGTCTTTAGAAAGTTTGCTAAACAAATACAAAATGAGAAAGACCTAAGGATTAAAGTTTTAAGAAGTGACCATGGTGGTGAGTTTCAAAATGAAAAGTTTGAGAATTATTGTGAGGAAAATGGTATATTACATAACTTTTACTGCTCCTAGGACTCCCCAACAAAATGGTGTAGTTGAAAGGAAAAATAGGTCATTAGAGGAACTTGCAAGAACTATGTTAAATGAATCTAATGTTCCTAAATATTTTTGGGCTGATGCGGTTAGTACTGCATGTTATGTTTTAAATAGAATGCTCATTAGGTCAATTATGAAATCTACTCCATATGAATTGTTTAATGGTAGAAAACCTAATGTTGCACATTTGAAAATTTTTGGTTGTAAATGTTTTGTACTAAATAATGGAAAGGACAATCTAGGAAAATTTGATTCAAAAGCCGATAAGGGTATTTTTCTAGGTTATTCTTTAACTAGCAAGGCGTATAGAGTATTTAATAGAAGAACTTTGAATATAGAAGAATCTATACATGTTGCCTTTGATGAGATTGTAGACCTTGGGGAAATCCTCTTGAGTCAAATAAAAGACTTGCAGGTGATGATGAATATATAAGAGAGGCCCTTGATGAATTATACTTGGAAGATAATGTGCCTTCTCAAACTCCTCAATTAGCAAAAGAATGGCAATCACCTAGAGGACTCTCAATGGACAATATCATAGGTGATATCTCAAAAGGGGTAAGAACTAGAAATATGAATAATTTCTGTATGTACTGTTGCTTTTGTGTCACAGATTGAACCTAAAAACATTGAGGAAGCACTTAAAGATGATCAGTGGTGCATAGCCATGCAAGAAGAACTTAACCAATTTGAAAGGAATCAAGTCCGGGAACTAATCCCAAGAGAAGAGTCACATCAAGTTATTGGAACTAAATGGGTATTCAGAAATAAGCTTGATGAAGATGGTAATATAACAAAGAATAAAGCCAGACTTGTTGCAAAAGGCTATTGTCGGGAGGAAGGTATAGATTATGATGAAACTTATGCTCCTGTGGCCAGGTTAGAGGCTATACGCCTACTTCTTGCTTACGCATCTATGATGAAATTTAAACTATATCAAATGGATGTAAAGAGTGCATTTTTAAATGGTTTTATTAAAGAAGAAGTGTATGTAGAGCAACCCCCTGGATTTGAAGATTTTAATAATCCTAATCATATTTACAAATTAAAGAAAGCATTATATGGGTTAAAACAAGCTCCTAGATCTTGGTATGAAAGATTAAGTAGTTTCCTAACTGCAAATGATTTTTCAAGAGGAAAAATTGATTCTACACTGTTTATTAAGAAAGTTAAAGAACATATCTTATTGGTCCAGGTATATGTTGATGATATTATTTTTGGATCAACTGATAATTCTTTGTGTGTAGAATTTGCTAAGATTATGCGGGGAGAGTTTGAAATGTCTATGATGGGAGAATTAACATTCTTCCTTGGACTTCAAATCAAGCAACTTAAAGATGGAACTTTTATCTCTCAAACTAAATACTGCAAAGAGATCCTCAAAAAGTTTGGTATGGACACCTCAAAGGAAGCTAACACACCCATGGGAACTTCATGCTATTTAGACAAGGATGAATCAGGTTTGGAAGTAAATCAAACTATGTATAGAGGTATGATAGGATCACTATTATACTTAACTGCTAGTAGACCCGATATTATGCATTACATGCTGTGTGTGTGCTAGATTTCAAGCTTGTCCTAAAGAATCTCATTTAATTGCGAGTAAAACATATTTTAAAATACTTAAAAGGAACTACTGGATTTGGCTTGTGGTATCCAGTCTGATGCTTGTATTAGTTTATTAGGATATTCGATGCTTGATTATGGTGGATGTAAAATTGATAGGAAAAGCACTAGTGGGACATGTCATTTGTTAGGTTCATCCTTAATATCATGGCACTCTAAGAAACAAGCATGTGTAGCTTTATCTACCACTGAAGTCGAATATATTGCAGTCTGGTAGTTGTTGTGCTCAAATTCTGTGGATGAAACAACAATTAGAGGATTATAGCATATATTTAAATGACATTCCATTAATGTGTGATAATACGAGTGCAATCAACTTAACTAGAAATCCGAGTAATGCACTCTAGGACTAAACATATTGAGATTAGACATCACTTTTTAAGAGATAATATCAGCAAAGGAAACTGTAAGATAGAGTATGTAGACACTAAACGTCAATTAGCAGATATATTTACTAAGCCTCTACCCAAGGATAGATTCTATGATCTTAGAAGAGACTTAGGGATACTAGAAATAGCTTAAATTCTGCTTAATTTGAATGATTTTGGATGATTGTTATGATTAAATTCGTGATGCAGGATATTCATAGGTTATAATGTGTAAAAACCTTAAAAAACTTAATATAGCCTCCGGAATAATCGATTACTTGGAAGTGATAATCGATTATTTTTCCTCAAAACATCCAAAGCAGGGTATTCTCCTTCGGAATAATCGATTATCTCGTGAAATAATCGATTAAATGCCTCTAAAAATCGATTATTTATTGGAAATAATCGATTAAAGTTGTCTAATGTAGAGATAATTGATGAATTTTCTTTTGTTATTGTCTTGATGTTGTAAAATATGATGTTTCTTTTATGCTATGATTGAGGGGGAGCTTTCTCTAACTTATGCATATTTTGAGGGGGAGCTCTTATGATTGATGTTGCAGAGTTCTTTTTGATTATAATCAAAATAGGGGGAGAAAAATTTAAAGCCTATGATTCAATTTTAAATTTTATCTGGTATGTTTAATGTGTTTGTTAGTATGACAGATAAAACAGGTTATTACAAAGGGCTTTAAAAGAAAATTTTGATCATCATCAAAAAGGGGAGATTGTTGACAATTCAAGGACTTGATGTTGCACTTGATGAATATGAAGAATGGATTTTGATGATGATCCAAGAACTAAAGACTTAGAATATTGAAGATTGAAGATTGGTGATAATTGTATTGTAATAACTCTGATTTATTTAAGATTGAGTCTGTATTTTTAGAGTCTAAGATAGCCAGGTACATAGTTCGTAACTTAGAAGCTTCAAAAAGCTCAAATTTATCATTCAGAGCTCGGGTTTAATCGATTATATAGGTAAATAATCGATTAAAACAGTGAGAAAACACTTTCTATACAAACTCACTTGTTTTAATCGATTAAAACATCAAAAGAATCGATTGTTTTGTACTGTCACAGTACAGATAATCGATTATTTCACCAAATAATCGATTATTCCGAAGAGGGTTGGGTTACGAAGTATTTGGCTCTGTTTTAATCGATTATTACTCCAAATAATCGATTATTTCAGTCTGTTTTTCAAATTAAATTTCAAATTAACCCTATTTTCGAAAACCCAATTACCAAGAACCCTAGTTTCAAAATCCTCAATTCCTAAACCCTAATTTCCCTACTTAAACTCTGCTTTAGCACTCAGAAAATATGAACAACTAAAGAACAACTCTTTCCATACAAAAGTTAAGTGTTGTGAGTGCCAGAGAACTGTTTGTTGCAAGGAAAGGGGGCTTTTGGAAACTCGGTGTGAGGCTAGAAGCGATAAGAATCACTAAGTGGAGTTCTTAGTGGATTGAGTGCTGTGCCTGTCTCCGGGGAAAGCTGTTCTTCGGGGCTTTTGGAAACTTGGTGTGAGGCTAGAAGCGATAAGAATCACTAAGTGGAGTTCTTAGTGGATTGTGTGCTGTGCCGTCTCCAGGGAAAGCTGTTTATCATCTCTTGTGGATTTCAAGAGAGGTTTTATCTTTAACTTTATCTTTTTCATTATAATTTGTGTTGTAACAACTTTGTTCTTAGTGACAGCGTTAATCCTCTTTTGAGTGATTAGCAACTGGACGTAGGGTCTTTTGATCCGAACCAGTATAAACCTATTGTGTAATCTTCTCTACTCTTCTCTATTTACATTTACGCAGTTTTTAATCGGTAAAATTTGGGGAAAATTTTGAAAACCTAATTTTTATTAAGTAACCAATTCACCCCCCCCCCCTCTTGGTTTTTGTCCGACCACGCGAACATTCCGCTGCGCGATTCTAACAATTGTTGTGCTCAAATTCTGTGGATGAAACAACAGCTAGAAGATTATAGTATATTTATGAATGACATACCTTTGATGTGTGATAATACGAGTGTAATCAATCTTACTAAGAATCCAGTAATGCACTCTAGGACTAAGCATATAGAGATTAGACATCACTTTTTGAGAGATCATATCAGCAAAGGAAACTGTAAAATAGAGTACGTTGATACAAAGCATCAATTAGCAGATATTTTTACTAAGCCTCTACCCAAGGATATATTCTATGATCTTAGAAGAGACTTAGGGGTATTAGAAATAGCTTAAATTTTGCTTAATTAGACAGTTTTTTGGTGATTGTAATGTATTTTCATTTCTGAAATAAAATATGGTGTTCTTTTAATGCTTTGATTGAGGGGGAGTTATCTCCAAATTATGCATATTTTGAGGGGGAGCTCTTATGATTGTTATTGAAGAATTCTTTTTTATTATAATCAAAATAAGGGGAGAAATATTTAAAGCCTACTATGATTGATTTTAAATATTATCTGGTATGTTTAATGTGTTTGTTAGTATGACGGATAAAACGAGGTTATTACAAGGCTTTAAAAGAAAATTTTGATCATCATAAAAAAGGGGAGATTGTTGAACATTCAAGGACATGATGTTGAACGTACATGGACATGAAGCTTGTTGATTTTGATGATGATTCAAGAACTCAAGACTTAGAGAGTTGAAGACTTGTTTTATAATGTAATAACTCTGTTTTGATTAGATTGAGTCTGTAATATTAGAGTTTGAGATAGCCGGTACATAGTCTGCACCTTAGAAGCTTCAAAAAGCTCAAATTTATCAAAGTGGCTTGGCTTTAATCGATTAATTGGTGAAATAATCGATTAAAACAGTGAGAAAAACCATTTTCTGTATCTGCTCATTGGTTTAATCGATTAACACCTCTGTTAATCGATTAACAGGCGTGTTAATCGATTAACAGGTCTTTTAATCGATTAAAACAGAGAGTTTTGGGGTTCTGTTGATTTTGGCTCTGTAATAATCGATTAACACTTCATTTAATTGATTATTTCAGTCAGATTTTGATTTTTAACTTCAAATCAACCCTATTTTCGAAAACCCTATTTCCAAGAACCCTAGTTTCGAAAATCCCAATTCCCAAACCCTAATTTCTCTACTTAAGCTTCTTTATGGCACTCAAAAAACAAGAACAACCTTTTTCATACAAAGGTTAAGTGTTGTGAGTGCCAGAGAACTGTTTGTTGCAAGAAAAAGGGGCTTTTGGAACCTGGTGTGGGCTAGAAGTGATAAGAATCACTAAGTGGAGTTCTTAGTGGATTGTGTGTTGTGCCGTCTCTGGGGAAAGTTGTTCTTCATCTCTTCTGGATTTCAAGAGAGGTGTTTTCTTTTCTTTATCTTTTCCATTGTAATTTGTTTGTAACAACTTTGATCATAGTGACAGCGTTGATCCTCTGTTTAAGTGATTAGCAACTGGACGTAGGGTCTTTTGATCCGAACTAGTATAAATCTCCTGTGTAAGATTCTATCTCTACTCTATTTACATTTACACAATTTTTAATCGGTAAAATTTGGGGAAAATTTTGAAAACCTAATTTTTGTTAAGAAACCAATTCACCCCCCCACCTCTTGGTTTTTGTCCGACCACGCGAACATTTCGCTTCGCGATTCTAACATTTACAAGATCACAAAAAGGATACAAATGTTTTTCTCCTTCTCTTAACCATTATTTTGTGTCTGCAGATGTCACATTTGATGAGTTGTCTCTTTATTTTAAAATTCAATCTTCACCTCTGTCTCCATCCAATCTTGTCAACACTCTTAGTACATTTAATGTTCCTGTTGTTTGTGACCCTCTAACTGTGTCTTCTTCACCATTAGTTCCTGCTCCGCAGTCAGCTTCTTCTCCACTGCCTCTTCAGATTTATAGTTGTTGAAACCAATCACAACCACCACCATGTGACTCCACTCAAGTGTCAACTACTCTGTCTCCTCCGGATCTGACACATGAGTCTGACCTTCCCATTGCCCTCCGAAAAGGTATTCGTTCTACACGTAATCCCTCTCCCCATTATATTGCTTTGAGTTATCATCGACTGTCATTACCTTTTTATACATGTCTTTCCTCTATTTCTTCTGTGACCATTCCAAAAACTGTCTGTGAAGCTTTAGCCCATCCTGGTTGGTATCAGACCATGTTAGATGAACTAAGTGCTCTTCATAATAGTGGAACTTGGGAATTGGTCCTGTTACCATCTGGGAAATCTGTTGTTGGTTGCAGGTGGGTGTTTGCTATCAAAGTTGGACCTGATGATACTATTGATTGCCTCAAAGATCATCTTGTAACCAAAGGTTATACTCAAATTTTTGGGTTGGAGTATGAAGATACCTTTTCCCCTGTGGCAAAGATGGCTTTTGTTCGTTTATTTATCACCATAGTCGTTCTTCAACAATGGTCTCTTTATCAAGTGGATCTTAAAAATGCTTTCCTCAATGGTGATTTGCAAGAAGAAATCTATATGGAGCAACCTCTTGGGTTTGTTGCTGAGGGGGAGTCTTCTGGGATGGTATGTTGTCTTCACAAATCCATATATGGCCTAAAACAGTCTTCTAGGACTTGGTTTGGAAAATTTAGCAAGGTTGTTCAACAATTTGGTATGACTCGGTGTGAAGCAGATCATGCTGTCTCTTATCGACACTCAAGTGTTGGATGTATTTACTTGATAGTATATGTTGATAACATCGTTCTTACAGGTAGTGACAACCATGGCATCTCTCAGTTGAAACAACATCTCTATCACCATTTTCATACCAAAGATCTTGGCAAACTTAGATATTTCTTGGGTATTGAGGTGGCACAGTCCAATGATGGTATTGTTATATCTTAGAGGAAGTATGTCATAGATATTTTGGAGGAAACTAGGTTGATGAGTTCAAAGTCTGTTGATACACCCATGGATCCCAATACTAAACTTCTACCAAATCAGGGGAGCCTATATCTGATCCTGAGCAGTATAGAAGATTGGTTGGAAAATTGAATTATCTTACGAGTTACTCGTCCTGACATTTCCTTTGCAGTCAGTGTGGTAAGTCAATTTCTTAATTCACCATGTGAAGATCATTGGAATGCATTCATTCGTATCTTGAAGTATATTAAAGGATCTCCTGGAAAATGATTGTTATATGGTTTTAATAACCATGCAAGAGTTGTTTGCTACTCAGATGCTGATTGGGCAGGATCTCCTTCGGATAGAAGATCTACATCTGGATATTGTGTCTCCATTGGTGGTAACTTGATCTCATGGAAAAGTAAGAAACAAAGTGTTGTGGCAAGATCCAGTGCAGAAGCATAATATAGAGTTATGGCCTCAGCTGCCTGTGAACTTGTTTGGCTCAAGCAATTGCTTAGAGAGTTACAATTTGGAGATGTCACTCAAATGACACTTGTATGTGACAATCAGGCTGCTCTTCATATTATTTCTAATCCTGTCTTTGATGAGAGGACCAAACACATTGAGATTGACTATTGTCGCCGCCGTCAGAAGAGGCGGTCGGAGCAACGCGATGGTTTTGAAATGACTCGCATTTTTTGAAATAAGTGGTTCAACGCCTTTAGGCTGTCCGATAACCGGGTTGGACCTAAAGGCGAGGTTTTCGAATAGGTTCGAGGAGTCGCCATCAGTGTTTTAACCTTAAACACTGAAAAAGGTAAAAAAAGAAGGCAGTGGTTTTAGAAAAAACCAACTTTGGCCATTACAACCAGAGTCGAGTAAGGGAGTTAGTTACGTGTGGGGAAGGTGTTAGCACCCCCACAACGCCCCTTTCGGGTTCCCTATGATGGACTAACTTAGAAAATAAACACTTAAAGAAATTATGCTTTTACCCTATTATTCTATCTACTTGCAGAATTTAAATATCTACGTGGCTCTATTATCTAATGCACACAAAGAAAGCGATAAAGATAGCAATAAAAGAGACAGAGAATAGAGAAGGAACCTCCGAAGCAAGCTTTATATTAACTTTTCAAAAACGTGAGGATGCTTTTTGGCAGTCCCCGCACTCTACAAGCATGCTCCTCCCGCAAAATAAAGAAAAGTCACTCTACCGAGGGCCGGACGTCTCAAAAAGAGACTTCCTTAACTTATTTCAACCTTAACGAAAATCGGAAAGCTCACTCGAACCCCGGAATAATACTCGGAGTCACTCTAAAGTGCCAAAAGGCTTCCTAGAGAGTGGTAGGAGTGAAAAGGTGTGAAAAAACGGAGAAATGAGGCTTTTATTTATAGGGAACGGGGCCTAGAAAAGGTGGACGGCCGTCTGGACAAAGTGGACGGTCGTCCATGGCTAAAAGTGACCATGGACGGCCATCCATGTAGAGTGGACGGCCGTCCATGGCAACTTTTGGCCATGGATGACCGTCCAAGCTAAGTGGACGGTCGTCCATGGCCTTAAAGTTGCCATGGACGACCACTTGCTTGTCCTAGACGGCCATCTCGCACGTTCCGGACGACCATCCGCTTGTCCTGGACGACCATCTGCTTGTCTCCGGCGGATTTCCCAATTTTTAATGCCTCCAAAAACCCTTCCTATCTTAAATGGAACCTAGAACAAGCTACTAGGGACTTAATAAAGTCTTGACCATCTTCGAAACGGGCGATCTTCGGCTTTATTAGAGGGTCGGACAAGATTTGGGGTCTACAACTTGTCATTTCATTTGAGAAAAGATTATGTCGGAGATATCAAGGCTGAGTTTTTTAACTCAAGTGATCGGTTAGCGAGATATTTTCACTAAGTCTTTACGGGCCTAGAATTGATTATATTTGTAACAAGCTTGGCACATACGATTTGTATGCTCCAGCTTGAGGGGGATTGTTAGATATTGTTTAGATATAGTTTGATATTGTTAGATATTGTTAACCACAATATCAAATAATATCTTCTATTTATTCTGTTTACTTTCGTTTACTCTTTTAGTTGTACCTCTTTATTATAAATAGATTACCCTATGTGTGATATGTACACAAGGGAGATTAATTTCAAACCCTATTTCCTCTATATTCAACGAGACCCCAAATCTTGCCCGACCTCAAAATAAAGAGCGAGAAGACTTCAGTTTGAAGATGGGCAAGGCCTAAAAGGTCCCTAGGATTCATCAATAGGCCCCATATTAGAATAGGAAGGATTTTTGTACACGAAAAATAAGAAATTTCACCTAAAGGGTTGAGATCGCCATCTCACCACTCGCCAATGGCGAGACCGCCGTCTTGTTTGGCGAGACAGTTGCCTCGCCACTTGCCGAAGGTGAGATTGTTGTCCCGTTTGGCGAGACAGCAGTCCCGACCTGACAGGTGCAAATTCCGATAAAAGGGGGGACTTTCTCACTGTTTTCACACCATTCTATACTTCTTTCGAATTACTCTCCTAGGACCCCTTTGAAGCATATACAGAGTTTCTTAGAGTTCTTAGAAAGCGTTCTATAGTGTTTACAAGGAAGAACAATCATCATTGTAGAGCGTGGGGATTGCCAAAAAGCACCCTCTTTCAAAGAACTCACTATAAAAGCTTGCTTCGAAGGTTCCTATATATTCCCTTCTCTATTTTACTACTTTTTAGATAGTATTATTGTGCATTAATCATTTAGGGCCATGTAGTCAATAGTTTAATTTCCATAATGAATAAATAAGGGTAAAAGCACAATTTAGAGTTATTATTTCTTTACAAAAACGAGTCCATCATAGGGAACTCGAAAGGGGCGTTGTAGGGAAGCTAATACCTTTCCTACACGTAACTAACTCCCTTACCTAACTCCGGTTGTAATGACCAAAGTTGGTTTTTCTTAAAAAAGCCACTACCTTCTTTTTCTTCCTTTTCCAATGTTTATGGTAAAAACATTGGCGTCGACTCCTCGAACCTTTCGAAAACCTCGCCTTTAGGTCCAGCCCGGTTATCGAACAACCTAAATCATTTAACCATTTCTTTAAAAAACGCAAGTGAAAGAAAACTATCGCATCGCTCCGACCGTCTCTTCGACCGGTGGCGACGATAAATATTTTGTTTTCATCAATATAATGAGGCATTTGCATAAACATTCATATTATTTTTCATTCTTTTCTCCCTTATTATTATTTCAAAATAAATTATGATAAAATCTAAGCCTAAATAGAACTAAATAAAAACAATCATGTATGTGATAGATGACTCTTTGGGGATCCGAACGCCGAGCGCGAATGGACCGAGTCAGAGAGTGAGAAGGGGACCGTCTCCCCGGACATACAAAGGCTGTTAAAAAAAAGAGAGAAGCTCAATATGGCCCATTTAGGAAGAAACTGAGGCCATCGATTTGGGGGCAAGGAAACAATAAGAAGGAAAATACCCAAATCGACAATAATGTCAGGGAAGGATTGGTACAATTTCCAAGAGAGTATGTGGACACATGCATATGACATGCCAAGATCTCAAAATCCAAAACCATAAGCCCTCTCTCTACTGACCTAAACTGAACGGTGCAGTAAGGGGCAACCAATAAGAATATTAAGACGATCATATAGAACATGGTCTAAACCTACAAGGATCATTGCCCTCTGCCTTTCATAAGATATCTAATGTCTATACGAACCTCCACGAGAGTTACTCTATTCTCCCTTCAATATGGCATGGAGGTCATACTCCCAAAAGAGGTCGAGATACTTTCCTTGACGAGTTACCATGGAAGCAAAACTGACAAAAGCTTAGTGGTTCCAAAGACGATGCAACCACTCAAACCTAATCGAAGAAGAATGGTTAGACGCTATATGTCGAGGACAAGCCCACCAAAAGAATAGCAAAGGGCTTACGACAAAACAAGGTCAAATCCCATATTTACCATGAGGGTAAATTTAATGGTAAACAAATTGCTTCAGGCCCAAAAAGACAAAATAGGAAAATGGGTGGCAAATTGCAATTAAACGAGTTTTCTCAGGAAGAGCTCTTACCCTCACTGACATGGATAAAAAAGAACTTTGACACTCGGTCAACTCCGATACGGTGAAGAAGTATTATGCTTGAAGGGCATTGCTCATGACCTGCCAGGATGAAAACCCGCAAAGGGCATCCTGGGCAAAAGTTAGGGTCCACTCGCCTCACTAGGATACGTCCTAGGCAGAATTTAGAGGCTTTTCCCAAAAAAAAAAAGAGGAAAGAATCCCCAAAGAGCAATGGTTACCTTAGTCGAAAACCAAATGACAGCTAAGGTCACACCCTTCCAGAAGCAAGCAGTCTTGTATAGTCTTCACTCCGGGCTCAAGCATCTCAACTAAGGCAATTAGGAGAACCAGGGGGCAAATATTATAAGACATGATTGTTGAAGCCTGTAGACCCCAAATCTTGCTCGGCCTCAAAATAAAGAGTAGAAGACTTCCGTTCGAAGATGGGCAAGGCCTAAACGGTCCCTAGGATTGATCAATAGGCCCCATATTAGAATAGGAAGGATTTTTGTACAAGAAAAATAAGATATTCCACCCAAAGGGTTGAGACCGCCATCTCGTTTGGTGAGACTGTCTTCTCGTCGTTGACTAAGGGTGAGACCGCCGTCTCGCCACTTGCCAATGGCGAGACCACCGTCTCGCCACTTGCCGAAGGTGAAACTACCGTCTCATTTGGGGAGATGGCGGTCCTATAAAAAGGGGGGACTTTCTCACTCTTTACACACACTTCTACCACTTTCCCTACTATACTATTCTCAGAATACTCTCCTAGGACCCCTTTGAAGCATTTCTAGAGTTCTTAGAAAACGTTCTAAAGTACTGCGAAGAAGATCGAACATCATTGTAGAGCATGGGGTTTGCCAAAAAGCACTCTCTTTCAAGAACATATTATAAAAGCTTGCTTCGAAGGTTCCTCTACACTCCTTTCTCTATTTTATTGCTTTTTAGATAATATCGTTGTGTATTAGTCATTTAGGGCCATGTAGTCGATAACTTAATTTTTGCAATGAATAAATAAGGGTAAAAGCATAGTTTAAAGTTCTTATTTCTTTATAAAAATGGTCCATCATAGGGAACCCGAAAGGGGCATCATAGGGAAGCTAATACCTTCCCTACACGTAACTAACTCCCTTACCTAACTCTGGTTGTAATGACCATCGTTGGTTTTTCTTTAAAAAACCACTGCCTTCTTTTTCCTTTTCCAATGTTTTTAACATTGGTGGCGACTCCTCGAACCTTTTCAAAAACCTCGCCCTTAGGTCTAGCCCGATTATCGGACAACCTAAAGGCGTTGAACCACACTATAAAAATGTGAGTCAAACAAAATCATTGCATCGCTCCGACCGCCTCTTCGACGGAGGCGATAGATGGCGACTCTGTTGGGGAAGCTAGAGAGTTGATCTCATTTATTGATTGACTAGTTTTACAAAATAAAAACTAGAAATTATGCTTTTACCCTTTCCTTGTTTATAACATGTTTTATTGTTTGGCTTTAATAAGCTGTTGTATGTTTATTTTATGCAATTTTTTGAAATACAAAGCTGTACACAAACCCTTGCACACAACAGTTCCCCTATGCCGGGGGCAAGTGGGATAACCATAGGGAGTGGGTGGCATTGTACGATTTACCGTAATGAGGGCCATGAGCCCACCGGTATGGTCAGAAACCACCACTCATGGTGATAACCTTCCTCTTTTGGCCCAAAGACTGATATGGCCTTAGTGCCATGCATGGTCTGAAGGCTTGGAAAGTGGGGACCATATAATGGGGGCACCTTGGGGGCCTGGCCTTGGTGAGGAAATTTAGAACTACCCTGAATATGCACTATTCTGCAGGAAAACCCTACCTCGTGATTAAAAAATGTCATCCTACTGTTCGCGGATGAGTGAATTGTGTGTGCATTTGTTTGTTGCATTTGATTGTTGCATAACATAACCATACAACGAGAAAAATAAAAGAAAAACTCTCACAAAAATCTTTTCACAATAAACACCCTTATCTTCGACAGTCTTCCTTTTACCTAGCCTGGTTTCAGGTTCTTTGTAAGCTAAGTAGCCACGCAGTCCGACAAAAGAGATAAGAGACATTAAAACCATTCTTTTGCAATAAACCATTTTTATCTAAGACAGTCTGCCTTTTAGCTAGCCTAGCTTCAGGTTCTTTGTAAGCTAAGTAGCCACGCAATCTGACAGAAGAGATAAAAGGTTATAAAAATCAAATAAACCAAACAAATCGAATAAACCAAAAAATAGGATCTTGTTCATAAGCATTAAACTCAGGAACATCCATATAGGTAGTTTCTCTTCCTTTTGAGAAAAATACAAAAAACTAAATACTATCATGCATCATGTAGAAAATAAAACATGATAATGTTTAGGAAAAAATAAACACTTGCATGCATGCCCGCATTAACATCATATTCATAGCATGCATTTTTTTTGTTTCTAGAAAATGGAGGGGGCCGGTAGACAATTGAAGAAAGTGGATATTCCCCAATACCATGTGGAAAGGATAGAACGACTGTGTGCATTGATGCCACCTGAGGTCCGCTCCGACTTTGAAAAATCCTATGGACGAATTCTTGACTTACTGAAGATCTTTGTCGACCCCATTTTCATCAGGATTTTGGCTCATTTTTGGAACTCTAGTCTGCATTGCTTCAAATTTCCGCAATTCGATATTGTACCCACTTTGGAGGAGTATGAGATAATGTTGAAATGGCCCAAGTCAGCCGGGGTCCATATTCGCCATGAAGCATATATTCCTGCAGACCAAAGTCGTTGCCATCATCCAATTGCCACCTCGGCGAGCGCCTACGATAGCAAAATGGAATATCTAGGGTTTGAAAGTCGCAATATTAGAAGACCATCTGTCTTCTTTGGATGACAAGGAAAATTGGTTTGCTTTTAACAAAACCCTGGCTCTGATCGTGTTTTGGATCATGTTGTTTCCCTTTCACCTCAACACAATGGATCAATCCGTCATGGACGCCTTCTTCACCTGGGGCATGCATTCAAAGAGTCCCTTGCCTGCACTTGTTGCCGACACCTTGCTTTCGGTTGAATTCTGTCACCAAAAGCAAGGAAGAACACTCAGATGCTGCTCTTTGTTGTTATTCATGTGGGGTATCATGCACTTCTATGCCTCTAGTCACATGGGATGTTCCCCAACCCTTTGAAGATATTCTTGAAAATCCCTCGCCACCGACGTCTAACCATGGAGTGGAAGGTCGATTTGGAACAATGGGACTCCAACCGCTTATCTTGGGCATGTCCTTTGTTCTTACCTAGCCCTATCCTCATCAGAGGTTGCATAGCCTATTCTCCCAAAGTGGCTATGAGACAACTCATGAGAACCCAAACCGTATTATCACAAGAAGAACTCGGAGGACTATGTTTCTTTGGAGACCCATGAAATGTTGCGAAATCACTTGTTGTATGGAAAGCATGGGAGAAACCAGTCTTTATGGGAGATAGAGAGCTAGGCAAAGCTCGAGTAGCTGTTTTCGGTGATTATGGAATGGAGGAGAAGCATAGGGATGTCACAACCATCCGCTGCACCTACTACGCCATCAACCAGTGGAGAGCTTCAAAACCAAGTCGATGCCTTGACCTAGAGGATAGAAATCATGGGAGCCCAGATGAGGGCCCTTGAAGAAAGAGAGCAAGAATCTATCCTCACCATAGACGGTCTACAGAGGCAATGCAAGAAGAAGGATCATGAGATAGAGCGCCTCAAGGACCAATGCGCTAATTCCAGTGAGCAGGTTATCCGAGCATCCAAATTTGCCAGATTAAACTTGGATAATCAAATCCAAGAAATAACCACCAAATCAGCACACCTTGAGGCTGAATGTGCAAACCAAGCTCAGACGATCAAAGGAATGGTACAAGATCTCGCAAGGACTCAGTCTGAACTACATCAAGGAAGGGAGACCACCAAGAGACTTAATAGAAGCCTTCCTGAGCTACGCTGCAAAGAAAGAGACGGTTTAGCTCAATATGGCCAGGTGCTACAAGAACACTACAAGAAATATTGAAATAGCCAGATAGTCAAAATCCATCGGTAATAACAAAAATACGTCGGTAAATAGATATTACTAACGAATTTCAACGGCCAAAAATGCTGTCAAAAATTGGGTAGTCGGTAAATATTATCGACGGACGGGAATCCGTCGATAATATTTTTATTATTTATTGCATATTTTACATATTTTATAATGCCTCTTTTTCTAGAGATCCCCCTCCCCTTTATATTTTTATTATTTATTTACCCCCAATACATTTTTAAAGCTTTATATTATTATTATATTAAGAGAATTGTCATTAGCAAGATTCAAATCCAATACCTTAGAGTTAGAGGTTGAACTCCAACCTCTAAGCTACTAGAATTTTTTTATAATAATTTACAAATAAATTATATTTATATACAAATAAATTATATTTATATACAAATATATTTATATATTTATGTATTTATATATTTATGTATTTACATATTTATGTATTTATATATTTATGTATTTATATATTTATGTATTTATATATTTATGTATTTATAAATTTATGTATTATAAATTTATGTATTTATGTATTTATGTAATTATGCATTTATGTATTTATATATTTATGTATTTATGTATTTATATTTATGTATTTATATATTTATATATTTATGTATTTATATATTTATATATTTATGTATTTATATATTTATATATAATTATATATTTATTTTTTAAAATTATTTCATTTAATAAATTATTACAAATTAATCTAATTATCATTAAATTAAATTATTAAATAAAAAATATTTAATTTTTTAATTAGGTGAATAATTAATTTATTAGAATATATTAAGTCATTATTATATAATTTTACTAACGGATATATCAGTTAGTAATTAAGTGTTAATTTATCGATGGATTTATTGACAAAAATATTCGTCGGTAAATAATTGTTAATTTACGGACAAATTTATCGACGAGATATATTCATCGGTAATTAATTGTTAATTTACAGACAGATTTACCAATGGATATATCCGTTGGTAATTAATTGTTAATTTACCAACGAATTTACAGACGAGATATATCCGTCGGTAAGACCAAATTCTATATCCGTCGGTAATTTTTGTCGATAATGACTCATTTTACTGACGGCTACAAATCCTTCGGTAAAAATCCATCGGAAATATGTGATTTTCTTATAGTGGAAAGAGACCAAGCCATTGAGAGATTCGACAATTTACAAGCCTCCATCAAGAGATGAAGATCAAAGAGGCTCAAAAGTATAGTGAAGATATGAGTCAGGTGCTCCACCGACAAGCCAGAAGCACTCGCTCATCACGTACGGGAAGCCGAAGAAGAATTACATAGAAATCAGAACCCGCTAGTTGGTTTCTTTAGGATTTTTTGTTTTCGTCAAAAAGTGCTTCGTAGCATGGTGTAGGGGAATGTACACTTTCTCTAAATAAATAAAAATTCCTTTTGTTTATTCAACAATTGTCTACTTGCATTCATTTCATTCATAATTTGCATACTTGGTTATCCCTCCTTCACTTTTAATAAATAAGATAATAAAAAGGAAGGATTAAGCGATACGTCTTCCACAATCGAGAAAGATGAAGAGAAAATCGTTCGTAATCAAGCTCTCCCCAATGGTCGATTCACCCCGAGAGGACAATAAACCTCGGTCGTTGGTTATCAAAGACGATAAGGAAGAGGGGGCAAGGACGCCTTTGCGATTATTTGTGCCTCGTCCTTTCCCCTATGACTCAAATAAAGTTGTACCGTGGAGATACGGGGAATATTCACCAATAAAGGAGGACGTCTCTAATATAGCCGGCATTGTGGGACATGACTAGAAGCAGAAGAATATGCTCCCTTAAGGAGTTACAAGAAGGTGCCCCCAAGAATAAAAGGAAAAATAAACAGACCGAAGAAAGAGAAAATAAAGAATCCAAGGAGGAGACTGATGAATTGCTCCAGTTCATAAGGCAGAGCGAGTATTCCATCATCGACCAACTCAATCATACACCTGCAAATGTAGACCCCTAATTTTGCCCGGCCTCTCAATAAAGGCTAAGGAGACTTCCTACAACAAGATAAAGCTTGCCTGGCATCTCAATAAAGGCCAAGAAGACTTCCTATATGAAGATAAAGCTTCAACGGGCGTCTATCGGCATCAACCGACGTCCGAATAAAGAAAGGAAAGCTTCCCGGGGGTCCCAGAACACAAAAGCTGGCCAAAACAAGTCGAGACAGCCATCCCAAATGTGAGACGGCCGTCCCAAGCTGCCCTGGCCAAGTGGGACGGTCGTCCCAAGTGAGACTGGCCGTCCCACTCTTCAAGGGGTGGTCCCAAAGGTAGAATTTTCAAGTGAGACGGCCGTCCCAACCCGGACGAGTCGTCCCAACCCGAATGGTCGTCCCAAATTGCTAGGCTGCGAAAACTATAAATAGGAGGCTCATTTGCCACTTTTTCGAGACACCGAGACAACTCCTAGTACTTGTCTTTTCTCTTCCTTCTTCGAATGAACTCTCCGATTGCCTTAATAAGGTAACAATCGAGTTAAGGAATCATATTCCAGACATTCGATTACTGTTAGAAAAGTAGGTTGAGATCAAGAGGGGGTGAATTGATCTTTAAAAGTTTTTCACAAATAACAGATTATCTAATTCAAAAATTAAGATTTCGGATATGTTCTTGAATTAGATATGTTCTTGAATTACAAAGCAATCAATCAAATATAAATGCAGCGACGGAATTAAAATAGAGAAAGGTGAAGAAAGATATCACCAGGTGTTTTATACTTGGTTCACCCAATACCGGGGCTACGTCCAGTCTCCGACCAAATTCCAGCTGGGTTCCACTAGATCAAATGTTTTACAGATTTACAATCTTACACTTAATCTACCACAAGAACCAAATTCCAGTTCCTGCACTCAAACTCTCACCAAGAACCAAATTCCAGTTCTTGATAACCTCTACAACCAAATTCCAGCTGCAGAGAAACCAGTGCCCAAATTCCAGGCACCAACACCTAACCTTTCACTAAGAACCAAATTCCAGCTGCAGAGAAACTAGTGCCCAAATTCCAGGCACCAAACAATACAAAAAGAATGTAAAGAAATGAAAAAGAAGAAACTAGAATGCTCAAACCAGTTGATGCAATTCTGCTGTAAGTGTTTCTTCTTCAAAAGAAATCAAGTTACCTCAAGAAAGATTTTCAAAGAACTTCTTCAAAAACTGATGTGAATCTTTCTTGAAAAGAGTGTTAAAGTTTGCTTGCTTGATTGCTAAAGATTGATGTACAATTGTATGTTTAAAAAAGTTCAAGCCAAACTATTTTTATAGAAAATTTTCAAAACTGCTGGTTTAATTAATCTGTTAAAAGATTCTTTTAATCTGTTAAAAGTGCAGTTTTAATCTGTTAAAACTTCTTTTAATCCATTAATACGTTCTTGATTCTTTAACGATTTGTTTTAACCGATACGACAACGTTTATATCAATTAAAACACTTTACAAAAAATCTTCTAAGTTGATTTAATCGATTGTTTCGCGATTCAATCGATTGAAATACTTGCAAAACTTTCTTGTAAAACATTTCAAGTTATTTTAAGCTGATAAAAATAAGTTTTAATCGATTAAAACTGCTGTGTAGAAATTTTCTAAGTTGTTTTAATCGATTGAAACGAGATTTAATCGATTGAAAGAGTCTGATCGATCATAACTAAATTTTGATCGATCATAACTGATTCTGATCGGTCATAATTGCATTCTGATCGATCATCCTGAACCCTTAAGTGGTTTTAATCGATTGAAACTTGTTTTAATCGATTAAAATAGTTTTGATCGGTCATAACTCAATTCGATCGATCATATCTGATTCTGATCGGTCATAATTATATTCGATCGATCATCCTAAACTCCAAGTGGTTTTAATCGATTAAAATCAAGTTGTATCGATAAAAATACTGTAAAAACATTTCACTTGTCATTTTAAGTAATTTTAATCGGTTATTTCAAAGTTGTTTTAGTTAAAAACTTGTTTAAGAAAGCTTTTGTCAAAATACTTTGTTTTTAATTGTTTAAAACGATTTTAGAGGCATTTTGCAAAATCTTTTAAGTGAAGAAACCTCATACAGCAGAAAAGATAAAATGACTATACCTAAGCAAGTTGAAGACACACTAATTCTACTACTCTTTTATCTTAGTGACTTTTGTCCGCTGCAAAGTTGCTTTTGACTTCATCTTTGACTTCATCAAATCAATGAGATCTTTGCCAAAGTATTTCAATAAGATCTTCATCACTTTCAGTCTCCCCCTATTTGATGAAGACAAACACCACTTTTGAAAACAAAACTCTGCAAAAGAAGTCACTTGATAAAACAGATTAGTGAGTAATAAAAAATGAATTATCTTCCTATTTCTCCCCCTAAAATTGTTGCTCCCCCTAAATTAAGAGTTATTTCTTCCTTTAAATTGATCAAAAGTAAAAGCAACTATTTCTCCCCCTTTTGACTTCATAAAAAAAAATAGGGAATAGAAGAGAAACAATGCATAGGTATGTATTGAAAAGATTTTGAAAATAGAAGAAAAAAAATACGATACTTTACTCATGTAAAGATCAATCAAAGTTTATTCAAGCTTATCTTCATTAACACGTTTGTAATGAATACAATTAATACATGTAAAGATAAGGGAATCACGCTTTAGTAGCATGTTACAAGAACAACCATTAACTAAAGTCTTTAATTTTTCTTTCCAGAATAAAAATCGATTAAAAGCAGGATAAAATCGATTAAAAAGTTCATGTTTAATGATTTTAATCGATTGAAACAAAGGTTTAATTGATTAAAACAGTGAAGGACTTTGAAATATAAAACATAAGTTCTTTTAATCGATTATTTAGACATTTAATCGATTAAAACGAGTAAGGAAAAATGTTTTTAATCGATTTAAAAGATTTTTTATTGAATAAAACACTCAGTTTTGAAAAACTAAGAAAGATTTTGATGCGAACTTATCATGCCTAATCTAGTGAATATTTTGTAAAACTGATCAGCTAGAAGAATGTTTAACAATAATATCAACTACATCGATTAATAGCAGCCATCAAAATCAGAATAAAATCTTATTTATCTAATTTAAGCTGATGTAAGCTAGTTTATACAGATTTTAATCGATTGATACGAAGTTTTAATCGATTATTTTGTTATGAAAAGTGTTTCCTTTAATCAATTTAATCGATTAATTCTATTTTGTATCAACTAAAACTCTCGGGGATCTATGTTTGAATTCTATCTATGCTAGTTTAATTCGAATTAAACCTATATTATATTAATTCAAAGCTAGAGAGATTGTGTCACGGTATATAACCAGTAATATTACAGACCCAGAAATTTAGAATAAGCATTAAAAGAAATAAGCAATAAAAGATGAGAAGGGACCCTTTTTATCCAAGAAATCTAATCACCCAGTTGCCTTGATTCAGCTGCATATCTTCCAGCTTGGTGTAGATATCGGCAATTTGGTTGCCAAGGGATGCGAATTGATGGTTGGTTTGCTTGAAAGTGTTGGAAAGTCATCTGCATATGCTTTCTCTGATTTTCTGCACTTGCAGCCATTTGGGAAAGCATTGATCTTTCAAGCTGAGATAGAGGAGTCCCACGGTCGAGCTGCTCCATGAAAGGGATAATTTCCATGTTTTCATAGGACGCTTGACCACTTGTTGACTCTAGAACCTCTGCAGCAGCTGGAGAGGAAGGGATATGGCCCTGATCTTCATCTTCATCTTCTTCCTCACCCTCTGACATCCCAGCATCCACCTTCGAAATCCATTCACCATCAATTTTAATAAACCCCATTTTTCGTAGGGTTGAGTCATCAACCTCATTTGATGCTTTCGGAGTTCTACATACTCCCCTTCAAAATCCACTGCAAAATGTCTAAAAAATTTACTTATCAACAAAGCATAAGGTAATTTGTAATCAGCAAGCCTCTTGGCTTTTATCATGTGGTCTTTAATAACATAGACCCGAGTTGACCCAAATTATGTTTTCAATGCGGTACATGAGAGCCAAATCACCCTCATTGAGTATAGCATGATTACTCCCCCTTGGAGTAAGTATCCATGCAATAATGAAGGCAAGAATTCTTGATTCAAGCCTCATCTTCCCAGGCATTGAAAACTCTAGCCGATTCATTTTGATCTTTAAGGCAGGTGCGAAAGAATTGAGTTTTGTTAAACTCTGGTAATTCAGCAATATTACCTCTAGAGATTTTTACCCCAACATCTTTGAGGCCAGAAACCTCATCCCAAATGTCAGGAGTAATGACCAAATTGACTCCTTTTACCTGAGACCTTAAGGTGGAACCATTTACAGTAAGATTTGCATAGAAAACTCTTACCAGATCTGGTTGGATATTGCCAGTAAATTCCAGGAAATTCTTCAGTTTTTGACTCTTTAGTCTCCTTCTTAAAGAAGTGAATCCTTCTTCATCCAGCCATGCAAGCCTATTGAATTTGGGGATAACAAGCTGCTTTTGACTAAAATTGGTGATGAAGTTATTCATCTTATCTCTATCACCACTGAACCAATTTTCAAGGTGACCTCCCTGATTTCCAGCAGAGGAAGATTCTCCTTTCTGCCTCTTTCTTGACTTAGATCTTCTAAGCATCTTGATGAATTTTCAGAGAATAGTTACAGAGATGCGTGTACAAGGAAGGAAGGGAGAAGAACTTTGAACCAGGAAGAGAAGACAGAGAGCAATGAGCTATGTGGGAGTAAACAAAAGTTACACGGATGCCAAATTTTGTGAATTGCGGTTTACTACGGACACGACCTGCAAAAACGACTTTAATTGCATGTCCCCTTGAGTGATGACAAAAATACAAATTTCTGACCAGTGGGTGTATCGGCTAAATTGTTCTTGGGAATATGTTTGACTCGGTCAAAGAAATTTTAGAAGAATTTTGCAGATTTTGATTACCATAAAAACTGTGGGATTTTGAATTTGGTTTGCTTACCAATCTTTAATTGGATGTTATAAAACTAATTTTCAAAAACAAATCAATCAATTTACCAACTGATTAACCTATTAATTTGACCTTTTAATATTAAGTTTGAAACTGTTACAGTGAAGTAATCGATTATTTCATAAAAGAGTTGATTGTTTCTTGTACAGAATGAAATTAATACAATGATACCAGAATTTAAATCGATTAAAACAAAAAAGGAATCGATTAAATTTTACATCTTAGTGTTTTTAGTTGATATAAATTCTTTTTAATCGATTAAAACAGCTAAACTCAAATCCTGAAAACATTTCAATCGATTAATTCGACATTTCAATCGATTAAAATGGTACGGACAATATCTTTTGATATCCTCTGTAAGTTATTTTAATCGATTAATACTGTTTTATATCAATTAAAACAATTAGTTTATGAGAACAGAACCTGATTCGCTGCTTTGAACTCCAAGGGATTCCCAGATTTTGTTCCTGCAAAACAAATTTAACATGTTTCTGGTACCCTTTATAATTACTGGGTCCAATTAGGTTATTTGAAATGACTTTAACTTTGGAATCCATTTCATTCTACCTTTAGGAATAACATACTTTTTAATTCTACAGTATTTTACTGAATGGCCTTTTTTCATGCAGTAAAAACATTTAATCACAGCAGTATGATTTCCTATTTGCATTTGTTTTTCTCGACTCTCATCCTAGATTTAAATCCTATGCCAGATTTGTCAAAAATTAGTTTTTTTGACCCAAGTAAAACATCAAGATTAGCTTGACCTTGTGTAAACCATGAAATGGTTTGTGATAAAAAATCAATTTTCTTTTGTAATTCTGAACAATTATTACAGGGTTTATTACATGCACAATCAGAATTATCATAAATTAATTTTAAGAAATCACAATCAGTTTCATCTTCAAGAATTCTTTTTTCAAGAGAGTCTACTTTATTTACCAACCAATTATTCAATCCTTTTAGCCGATCATTTTCTTTTTTTGCAGTTTCTTAGCCTCTTCATGCATTTCATTAAATGCTTCTTGTAATGAATTATAATCCATAGAGTCAGAACTTACACTGGTTGTTGGTGAATCCGAGTTGACCATTAAGCATTTCTCTATTGTTTCTTCATTGGTCATTTCAAGAATCTTCCACATTTGTGCAGCAGTCTGACAATTTGCTATCCTGAAAAAATCGTTTCTGTTAAGTGCAGATAAGATGATATTTTTGGCAATACAATCATCTTGAATTAATTTCTTTCACAGTCATTTAGGCTACACCGATCTTTGTTAAAATATTAGTTTCTTGTTCAATGATATTCCAAACATTTATACTAACAGATTCAATAAAGATCTTCATCCTAATTTTCCAAAAAGAATAATCTGTTCCACAAAACAGTGGAGGTCTATCAATACAAGCACCCTCAGAAAATTTGTTTCCAGCCATGGATCGAAGAACTTGAATAACTTTCAAGAACCTCGCTCTGATACCAATTGTTAGAAAAGTAGGTTGAGATCAAGAGGGGGGTGAATTGATCTTTAAAAGTTTTTCGCAAATAACAGATTATCTAATTCAAAAATTAAGATTTCAGATCTGTTCTTGAATTACAAAGCAATCAATCAAATATAAATGCAGCGACAGAATTAAAATAGAGAAAGTTTAAGAAAGATATCACCGGTGCTTTATACTGGTTCACCCAATACCAGGGCTACGTCCAGTCTCCAGCCAAATTCCAGCTGGGTTCCACTAGATCAAATGTTTTACAGATTTACAATCTTACACTTAATCTACCACAAGAACCAAATTCCAGTTCCTGCACTCAAACTCTCACCAAGAACCAAATTCCAGTTCTTGATAACCTCTACAACCAAATTCCAGCTGCAGAGAAACCAGTACCCAAATTCCAAGCACCAACACCTAACCTTTCACTAAGAACCAAATTCTAGTTCTTGACAAGCTCTACAACCAAATTCCAGTCGTAGAGAAACCAAGTGTCCAAATTCCAGGCACCAAACAATACAAAAAGAATGTAAAGAAATGAAAAAGAAGAAACTAGAATGCTCAAACCAGTTTATGCAATTCTGCTGTAAGTGTTTCTTCTTCAAAAGAAATCAAGTTGCCTCAAGAAAGATTTTCAAAGAACTTCTTCAAAAACTAATGTGAATCTTTCTTGAAAAGAGTGCTAAAGTTTGCTTGCTTGATTGCTAAAGATTGATGTACAATTGTATGTTTAAAAAAGTTCAAGCCAAACTATTTTTATAGAAGATTTTCAAAACTGCTGGTTTAATTAATCTGTTAAAAGATTCTTTTAATCTGTTAAAAGTGCAGTTTTAATCTGTTAAAACTTCTTTTAATCCATTAATACGTTCTTGATTCTTTAACAAATTTGTTTTAACTGATACGACAACGTTTATATCAATTAAAACACTTTACAAAAAATCTTCTAAGTTGATTTAATCGATTGTTTCGTGATTCAATCGATTGAAATACTTGCAAAACTTTCTTGTAAAACTTTTCAAGTTATTTTAACTGATAAAAATAAGTTTTAATCGATTAAAACGCTGTGTAGAAATTTTCTAAGTTGTTTTAATCGATTGAAACGAGATTTAATCGATTGAAAGAGTTCTGATCGATCATAACTAAATTTTGATCGATCATAGCTGATTCTGATCAGTCATAATTGCATTCTGATCGATCATCCCGAACCCTTAAGTGGTTTTAATCGATTGAAATGTGTTTTAATCGATTAAAATAGTTTTGATCGGTCATAACTCAATTCGATCGATCATATCTGATTCCGATCGGTCATAATTATATTCTGATCGATCATCCTAAACTCCAAGTGGTTTTAATCGATTAAAATCAAGTTGTATCAATTAAAATACTGTAAAAACATTTCACTTGTCATTTTAAGTAATTTTAATCGGTTATTTCAAAGTTGTTTCGAGTTAAAAACTTGTTTAAGAAAGCTTTTGTCAAAATACTTTGTTTTTAATTGTTTAAAACGATTTTAGAGGCATTTTGCAAAATCTTTTAAGTGAAGAAACCTCATGCAGCGAGAAAAGATAAAATGATTATACCTAAGTAGCTGAAGACACACTAATTCTACTACTCTTTTATCTTAGTGACTTCTGTCCGCTGCAAAGTTGCTTTTGACTTCATCTTTGACTTCATCAAATCAATGAGATCTTTGCCAAAGTATTTCAATAAGATCTTCATCACTTTCAGATTCTTCTGTAAAAATTTAGTCGAGTCGATCTTGTATTCGAGGAGGAGAGTCTTTGTAGAGCGGGGGATTGCCAAAACGCATCCTCAGTGTAAAAGATTTGCAATATAAAGCTTGCTACGGAGGTTCTTTTCAATTCTCTTCTCTTTTATTACTTTATTTATTGCTTTCTGTATGCAATGTAAAATAAAATCATGTAGATAGCCATTTTTAAATACTGTATAAATAAAATAGGGTAATCGCATAATTTCTCGTAATCTTTACTTAAATGAATTAATCTGTCATAGGGAACCCGAAAGGGGCGTTGTGGGGTGCTAACACCTTCCCCACACGTAACTAACTCCCTTACCTAACTCTGGTTATAATGGCCAAGTTTGGTTTTTATTAAAATCAACGCCTTTTTATCCTTTTCCAATGTTTACGGTCAAAACATTGGTGGCGACTCCAAAAGAACCCCTTTTCGAAAACCTTGCTTTTATTAGAGGATAGTTCAGTTGTTGAGCACCTCGGAAGCAATGAACATATTTTAACACAAAAACGCGAGTCTAAACCATCTTTTCGCGACCGCTCGCATAAACGTTCGAGATGTCCCTAGACGTCGGAATGGATGGCGGCGACAGATGGTGGCACCTTGGGGACCTTTGGCCTTGGTGAGAACAGTTTAGAACCACCTAAACCAAGCACGTTTCTGCAGGAAAACCCTACCTCGTGATTAAATAAGCGTGGCTCTGCTCGTGGATGTATGAATTGTGTGTGCATTCGTTTGCTGCATTTGTATTGATGCATTAGCATAGGGTAATCATACAACAAACAAAAATAATGAAAAACCCTAAAAATAAAGTGATAAGATAAGCCAACTTTATCTCGGACAATCTTCAGTTAAGCTAGCCTGGTTTCAGGTTCTTTGTAAGCTAAGTAGCCACGTTGACCGATAGAAGAGATAAAGGGTCATAAACAATTAAAAGCCATAAAAATTCCTTTTTATAATAAAAAGATTCTTGGCAAAGTCATATCATTCATACCACATCATCTAATAAGTGGTAAAACCAAGAGAGAAAATAAATGCACTAAGAAAAGTATGCATAAGCATCATCATAATAAATCTCTCATAAACACACTCATTCTAGGATTTATTAGATATCCTTAGACAATAGTGAAAGAGATCCAAGTGCATTTATCACCTTCCCAGAAGAGATAAGTGCGCTAAGGTATGTTGGCAACCTTTGAAAAAAGGGAAGTTAGCACACTAAGGTGGGTATGGTACCCTTAAAACATAGGTTTTTGAGAAGATACCAAAGCTATTGTCTAAGGCATATCTATTTCACACTAATCATTTGAAATAAAAAGCTATAATAAAAATCGTTAAAATCATTTAGAAAGTGGCTGGTCTTCCACCCGTCCTCACTCGTGCTCAGAAAGCTAAAAAGATGGAACAACTAGAGGAGCAAAATTGAAAGCTCACCACCGAGCTTAATACGCTGAAAGAGCAAATGGCTCGAGATGTTAGAAATGATGCGCCAACAGAATCTCCACAAAGAGGGTCCTCAAAGTGGACAAGCCTCTCACCAAGAAGAAGAAGAGGAACCTCGGGATGAGCATGACCAATCCGATACAAGAGCAGTACATATTCATGCTCCGGAAATATCAAAGCAACAAATTACTGCCCTTGAGGAGAGGTTGAGAGCCATGGAGGGGCATAATTTTGATGTTAAAGAGGCGGTTGATATGTGCCTCGTTAAAAATATCCAATTCCCTAACAAATTCAAAACTCCGGACTTCCCAAAATACATGGGAATAACTTGTCCCAAAAGCCATCTTACGATGTACTACAGTAAGATGGCTGCATATGCTTGACAATGAAAAACTCCTGATCCATTGCTTTCAGGAGAGCTTAGCTGAATCAACACTAAACTGGTATATGCAAGCTGGAAGGAGGGCAAGTCCAAACTTGGAGACATTGGCGGATGCTTTTCTTCATCGTTACAAGTACAATATTGATCGACCCCTGAAAGAGCGAGATCTACAATTACTAAGCAAGAAAAACGATGAATCCTTTAAGGCATACACCCAAAGATGGAGGGAATTGGCAGCACAAGTAGAACCTCCTCTATCCGACAAGGAAACCACATCCATGTTCATCAATTCTCTAAATGGTCCCTATTATGACAAAATGATAGGGAACACATCAACACTCTTTGCGGATGTGGTAGTTATAGGAGAAAGTGTTGAGCAAGGTCTGAAAAGCGGAAGAATTTCACAGCATACTTCCTCCAATTCCTCTACTCCAAATGTTAAAAAGAGCTTTGGAAAGAAGAAGGAAGGGACGATAAATGCAATCAACATTGCCACTCCTTCTTCTTCCTCACAGCAGACCAAGTCACGCAGACAAGAGAGGAAATTCACTTCCATTCCAACATCCTATGGAAGTCTGCTTTTAAAATTGTTGGACGCCAAGCTCCTCGTGCATGTCCCTCCCAAGAAAATAGAACCACCATATCCAGAATGGTACATGTCGCCGCCGTCCGTTCCGACGTCCAGGGACATCTCGAACGTTTATGCGAGCGGTCGCGAAAAGATGGTTTAGACTTGCGTTTTATGTTAAAATTATGTTCATTGCTTCCGAGGTGCTCAATAACTAAACTATCCTCTAATAAAAGCAAGGTTTTCAAAAAGGGTTCTTTTGGAGTCGCCACCAATGTTTTGACCATAAACATTGGAAAAGGATAAAAAGGCGTTGATTTTATTAAAAACCAAACTTGGCCATTATAACCAGAGTTAGGTAAGGGAGTTAGTTACGTGTGGGGAAGGTGTTAGCACCCCACAACGCCCCTTTCGGGTTCCCTATGACGGATTTAATTCATTTAAGTGAAGATTATGAGAAATTACGCGATTACCCTATTTTATTGCATAATGTTAAAAATGGCTATCTACATTACTTTATTTTACATTGCATACAAAAAGCAATAAATAAAGCAGTAAAAGAGAAGAGAATTGAACAGAACCTCCAGTAGCAAGCTTTATATTGCAAATCTTTGATCGCAAGGATGCGTTTTGGCAATCCTTCACTCTACAAAGACTCTACTCTCCAAATACAAGATCGACTCGACTCGATTTTACGGAAGAATCGAATCTTTGGAATATGATTCCTTAAGCGATTGTTACCTTATCAAGGCAATCGGAGAGTTCATTCGAAGAGGGAAGAGGATAGACAAGTACTAGGAGTTGTCTGGTGTGTGAAACAGTGCCAAATGAGCCTCCTATTTATATTTTTCGCTGCCAGCACACTTGGGACGCGCGTTTGGGTTGGGACGGCCGTCTGGGTTGGGACGGCCGTCCCAACTGCATGATTTGCAAAGGCTGAGACCACCTGGGGAGCTGGGACTGGTAGTCCCACTTGGGACGGCCGTCCCACTTGGCCAGGGAAGGTTGGGACGGTCGTCTCGACCTTGGGACGGCCGTCTCGACCTGTTTTGGCCAGCTTTCGTGTTCTGGGACCCCTGAGAAGCTTTCCTTTATGTATTCGGACGTCGTTTGATGCCGATAAACGCCCGTTAAAGCTTTATCTTCATATAGGAAGTCTTCTTGGCCTTTATTGAGGTGTGAGGCGAGCTTTGTCTTTGTAGGAAGTCTCTTCAGCTTTTATTATTGAGAGGCTGAGCGAGCTTTTGTCTTGTCATATGAGATCTTCTCAGCCTTTATTGAGAGACCGGGCAAAATTAGGGGTCTATAACTGCCCCCCCTTCACCTGCCTGGCTAATATGTTGGCTTAATATGCCGACAAAATTAGTTGGTAGGGGAAGGAGTTAACCCTTTTGCCCGGTTATCCTTCGGATGCTCCTTTGCTGATCCTCCGGATGATAAATATTTTTGATAGGTACCAACCCCTATCTGGTTTGAACCTTACATTGTAGGGCTCTGGTGAGTATTTACCCTCACCCGGTACGAGTCTGCATTTTGCTAGACTCTTGTGGGTACCTACCCCCACTAGGTATAAACCTCATTTTGCAAGGTTTTGGTGAGTATCTACCCTCACCCGGTATGAGTTCGCGTTTTGCTAAACTCTTGTGGGTACTTACTTCCGAGGTGCTCAACACTGAACTATCCTCTAATAGAAGTAAGGTCTTTGCAACCCATTTTTGTAATGCTCAGGCGAATATTTTACTCTACCTGATGCATTCTGCTAAGTTTTGATGAGTACATACTCTCATCCGATACAAGCCTTATTTTATAAGGCTTTGGTGGGTATCTACCCCCACCTGGTATGAATCTGCATTTTGCTAGATTCTGATGAGTACCTACCCTCATCCAATACAAGCCTTATTTTATAAGGCTTTGGTGGGTATCTACCCCCACCTGGTATGAATCTGCGTTTTGCTAGATTCTGATGAGTACTGTCGCCGCCGTCCCTTTCCGACGTCCCGGGGAGGGAACGTCTTTGAGACGTTAATGCGAGCGGTCGCGGAAAGATGGTTTAGACTCGCGTATTTGTTTTAAAAGGTTTTCGAAAAAGGGTTCTTATGGAGTCGCCACCAATGTTTTAACCATAAACATTGGAAAAGGGAAAAATATTGATTTTAAGAAAAACCGCACTTGGCCATTATAACCAGAGTTGGGTAAGGGAGTTAGTTACGTGTGGGGAAGGTATTAGCACCCCACAACGCCCCTTTCGGGTTCCCTATGACAGATTAATTCATTTAAAGAAAAGACTTTGAGAAATTACGCGATTACCCTATTTTATTGCATAATATTGAAATAGCTATTTACATAATTTTAAATAAAACTAAATAAAGCAATAGAAGGAATATTAAAATGACTATCTACATGATTTTATTCTATATGACGCAATAAATAAAATAAAACAATAAATAAAGCAATAAAAGAGAAGGGAATTGAAAAGAACCTCACGTAGCAAGCTTTATATTGAGAATCTCGAACCGTGAGGATGCGTTTTGGCAACCCCTCTTTCTACACAAGACTCTCCTCACCAATACAAGAACGACTCTCTTAAAAATTTAAAGAAGAATCAAATGCCGGAATCTAATTCCTTAACCGATTGTTACCTATTTAAGGCAATCGGAAAGATCATTTGAGAGAGGGAGAGAAGTAGACGAGTGCTCTAAAGTGTTTCGGAGCTCTCGGAGTGTCCGTGGTGACTGGGGTGTCCGAAGTGTGTCAAAAAGTGACAAATGAGCCTCCTATTTATAGTTTTTCGCAGCTGGCGCACTTTGGGACGGCCATCCGGGTGGGACGGCCGTCCGGGCTCGGGACGGCCGTCCCAAATGGCATTTTTACACAGAGCGGGACCCCGGGAAGGCCGGGACGGCCGTCCCACTTAGCCCGGGGGTTGGGACGGCCGTCCCAACTTTGGGACGCGCGTCCCACTTGAACCTGGAGGGTTGGGACGGCCGTCCCACTTTGGGACGGCCGTCTCAGCCTGTTACGGCCGGTTTTCGCGCTTTTGGGACCCGGGAAGCTTTCCTTGCTTGTTTTCGGGCGTAGATTGATGCTGATGTGTGTCCGTTGAAGCTTTATCTTCATATAGGAAGTCTTCTTGGCCTTCATTAAGATGCCGGGCGAGCTTTGTCTTTGTGTAGGAAGTCTCTTTTGGCTTTTATCGTGTGAATGAGTGATCTCTGTGTTTGTTGCGGGAGGTTTCCTCGGTTTTGGGAAGCCGGATGCACTCCTTTTTGGGCGACGTTCCTCTAGCCTTTATTTTGAGAGGCCGGGCAAAATTAGGGGTCTACGGCTGCCCCCCTTCGCCTGCCTAACTAATTCGTCGGTTTTAATATGCCGACAAAATTAGTTGGTAGGGGAAGGAGTTAACCCTTTGCCGGTTATCCTTCGGATCTCTGCTCCTTTGCTTAGGTCCTCCGGATGATAAATATTTTGATAGGTACCAACCCATATCTCGTTTGAGCTTCTTTTTATAAAGCTCTGGTGAGTACTTACCCTCACCCGGTATGAGTCTGTATTTTATTAGACTTTTGTGGGTACCTACCCCCACTAGGTATGAACCTTGTTCTGCAAGGTTTTGGTGAGTACCTACCCTCACCCGGTATGAATTTACATTTTGTTAGACTCTTGTGGGTACTTACTTCCGAGGTGCTCAACATTGAACTAACCCCTAATAGAAGTAAGGTCTTTGCAACCCATCTTTGAAATGCTCTAGGTGAGTATTTTTACTCCACCTAATGCCTTCTGCAAAGTTTTTGATGAGTACTTACCCCCACCTGGTCCGAATCCCCCACCTGTTCTGCAAGATTCTGATGGGTACTTACCCCCACCTGGTCCGAATCCCGTTCCGCAAGATTCGATGGGTACTTACCCCCACCTAGTCCGAATCCCGTTCGCAAGATCCGATGGGTACTTACCCCACCTGTCGAACCCGTTCGCAAGGTTCGATGGGTACCTACCCCCACCCGGTCCGAATCTCGTTACGCAAGATTCGATGGGTACCTACCCCCACCTGGTCCGAATCCCGTTCTGCAAGATTCCGATGGGTACTTACCCCCACCTGGTCAGAACCCCGTTCCGCAAGGTTCCGATGGGTACCTACCCCCACCGGTCCGAATCCCGTTCGCAAGATTCGATGGGTACTTACCCCCACCTGGTTCGAATCCCGTTCTGCAAGATTCCGATGGGTACTTACCCCCACCTGGTCCGAACCCCGTTACTGCAAGGTTCCGATGGGTACCTACCCCCACCCGGTCCGAACCCCGTTCCGCAAGGTTCGATGGGTACCTACCCCCACCCGGTCCGAATCCCGTTCGCAAGATTCGATGGGTACCTACCCCCACCTGGTCCGAATCTCGTTCGCAAGATTCCGATGGGTACCTACCCCCACCTGGTCCGAATCCCGTTCGCAAGATTCGATGGGTACTTACCCCCACCTGGTCGAACCACGTTCCGCAAGGTTCGATGGGTACCTACCCCCACCTGGTCCGAACCCCGTTACGCAAGGTTCGATGGGTACCTACCCCCACCGGTCCGAACCACGTTCCGCAAGGTTCGATGGGTACCTACCCCCACCGGTCCGAATCCCGTTCGCAAGATTCGATGGGTACTTACCCCCACCTGGTCCGAACCCCGTTCGCAAGGTTCGATGGGTACCTACCCCCACCTGGTCCGAATCTCGTTCCGCAAGATTCCGATGGGTACCTACCCCCACCTGGTCCGAATCCCGTTCTGCAAGATTCGATGGGTACTTACCCCCACCTGGTCCGAACCCCGTTCCGCAAGGTTCCGATGGGTACCTACCCCCACCTGGTCCGAATCCCGTTCTGCAAGATTCGATGGGTACTTACCCCCACCTGGTCCGAATCCCGTTCTGCAAGATTCGATGGGTACTTACCCCACCTGGTCAGAACCCCGTTCGCAAGGTTCTGATGGGTACCTACCCCCACCTGGTCCGAATCTCGTTCGCAAGATTCGATGGGTACCTACCCCCACTGGTCCGAATCCGGTTCGCAAGATTCGATGGGTACTTACCCCCACCGGTCGAATCCCGTTCGCAAGATTCGATGGGTACTTACCCCCACCTGGTCCGAACCCCGTTCGCAAGGTTCGATGGGTACCTACCCCCACCTGGTCGAATCTCGTTCGCAAGATTCGATGGGTACCTACCCCCACCGGTCCGAATCCCGTTGCAAGATTCGATGGGTACTTACCCCCACCTGGTCCGAACCACGTTCGCAAGGTTCGATGGGTACCTACCCCCACCGGTCGAATCCCGTTCGCAAGATTCGATGGGTACTTACCCCCACTGTCGAACCCGTTCGCAAGGTTCGATGGGTACCTACCCCCACCCGGTCAGAACCCGTTCGCAAGGTTCCGATGGGTACCTACCCCCACCTGGTCCGAATCTCGTTCCGCAAGATTCGATGGGTACCTACCCCCACCGGTCAGAATCCCGTTCGCAAGATTCGATGGGTACTTACCCCCACTGGTCAGAACCCGTTCTGCAAGGTTCGATGGGTACCTACCCCCACCTGGTCGAATCCCGTTCGCAAGATTCGATGGGTACTTACCCCCACACGGTCCGAACCCCGTTCCGCAAGGTTCGATGGGTACCTACCCCCACCTGGTCCGAACCCCGTTCCGCAAGGTTCCGATGGGTACCTACCCCCACCTGGTCCGAACCCCGTTCTGCAAGATTCTGATGGGTACTTACCCCCACCTGGTCCGAACCCTGTTCTGCAAGGTTCTGATGGGTACCTACCCCCACCTGGTCCGAACCCCGTTCTGCAAGGTTCTTAGAATGCACTTTTTGGTAGTTAATTCCTGTGATTATCTGTTTTTGGAGATGTGTTGGCGGCTTATTTTTTCTGTTCATGCGCCCATTCCGTAGGGAATATTTGTTTTTGACTTTGCTTGTTAGTCGTCATCCGGTTTCTACGGGGATTTTTGATGTTTTTGGTTTTTCTTCTTGATTGTGCCTCTTGATTAGGCGGAGATCCATTTGGGGAATTTGTTGTGCCTCTTGATTAGGCGGGAATTTACTGGGGATTCGTTGATTTTTTTTGTGCCTCTTGATTAGGCGAGTGCTTCAATAGCGACGAAGGCTTTCCTCTGGATAGGCTGATGTTCTTCTTGAGGATATCTGTTCTTGATAATACCTCTGAGTAGGTAGATGTTTTTTGAAAGCTTTGTGCTTGTATTACCTCTTATAGGTTGATTTCCCGCTTCTTGGGGATATCGGCTCTTTGCTTGTTTACGAGTAAGCATAGGCATTCTTGGGAGTGAAGGTTTTGTACCTTCCTGGGGATATTCATATTGGGTGCTTAACTCCCTGTGGATTTGTAATTTGCTTTTGCGGATAGGCTTGCTGGGAAAAATTTTTCTTTTTGGTGATCCACTGAGGGGAATTTTATTGGCTTCCTGTGGACGGAAATTTCTTTCGGCTCCTTCATGTCGTAGCCTTTGTTAGAGGGTGAAAGGCTCTTCTCTTCTTTCTTTTTGTTGCCCCCGGTGATGTGGGGGATTTTGACTCTGTTTTTCTTTGATAGACTCTTATGTAGTCCTTGTTCTTCTTTGAAGCGGATACTCTTGTATGAGTGTGCTTAAGGACTCTTGCGGCGATGTCTTCGAGTCGTGAGGTAATCTTTTTGTTTTGCCTCTGGAGTAGGCGAGGATCCGCTTGGGGATAATTAAGCCTTTCAGTTGGTTTTTCTGTCTTATATTGGTGTAGAAGGTTGATGGTTGGAGTAATTTTTGCTTGAAGCGGTTTAGATTTCGCCTTTTACTTTCGCGACTTAGTTTTCGTCGCGAGTTGTTTTGAAATCCGACTTTTTAGTGAATCATGTGTGCCTTTTATTTTATACACATGGGCTTTTTGTTTGCGACGTGTAAAACAGAAATAACGAGTTTTATTTATTACTGCTTATGTTCAGGTACATTTCAAGCATATTTAAGACATAAGAAAGTTAAATAAATCCTACTCGTCTGCCTCTGGGCTGGAATGGGCAGATGGTACTGGTGAAGGGAAGCGGCGGAGTAGGCGGCGTTGGAACCTTGCCTGGGTCTGGACCAGGCTCTCTATCTGACGGTCAGTCCTGTCTTGCCTAACAGTCATCTGGCTGAACTGCTGGCGTATAGACTGGAACTCTCCTTCCATATAGGCATGCTCCTCATCCAGGCGCCTGTATAAGCCGGAGAAATCCGAGTCGCGTGATTGCTGCTGGGACTCTGAAGTGGTAGGGATATCTTGCGGCGTATTGAAATCGCGCATATCCCATGAAATCGAGATGATAGGGTTTAGGATGAAACCTGATCCTTCTCTGCGAGGATACTCATGTTCGTCGGCACTCCTCCGTTGATAGGCTCTGGTTGAAGTTCGAGCTGGGATATCTTCTCCGTCTGTGCATCCCCGGTATTCGAGCAAGAGGGGTAAGGAAGGGAGCCACCATGATTGCTCCCGCTGATCCTCGAGTACCGCATTCCTTTACGGCCTTCGAGGAATGCGTATCCGGGGTTGCATCGGTGTCCACGATGCATGCGGTAGACTATAAAAAGGTCGGCCGGCGTTACCTTCCCCTGGCTTTCCTTCCTGCTGTGAATGGTCCCAGCAAGCAATTTGTGGCATATGCGAAGAGGGGGATTGAAGGCTGCACCCTTCAGATGAGATGGGAGGTTGATAGCTCCAGTAATATCCTTCCACATACTGGTGGTGGTGAGAACCGCAGGTTTCTCCAGATATGCGGACCGATATTCCGGTGTTCTTGTCTCGGCTCGCTGGCAGAATCCCATGATGACGTTGAAGTCATCCAGGGCAGTGGTTCGGTAGGCTCCATCCATCCAGTAGGAGATAGCCAGTGTTGGTGGCACCCCAGGAGTGGTGGATGGCATCTCCATCATGCTAACGGAGGCGAGAAACTCCATCGTAGCGGTGCGATGGATCCGAGTGGGTGGCTCACGAAGGAGGAAGTCCCATCCTATGTTGTGGATGAACCTCCTAACATCTTGTTCCCAGCCGAATGTGGCCAGGATCCCGAAGTCTAGTCGCAGCATCGGGTACCAGGCAAACTGCTGGATATTTGCCAGTCTTTGTTGATGCGCTTCTGCCATCATCATACTGGTGGCAGGAGCTCTTCTAGCAGCAGTCCTGGTGCGTTTTCTTCTGGATGAGGCTTCTCCATGCTCCATTGTAGGTAATATTCTCTTAGAAATGCTAAAAATGTATGGAAGAGGAGGAAAGACAAGATAGGAAGCTTGGAATGAGGTACCAGAGCCAAAAACCGCGTCCCATATATATAGACCGCGCAGGGGAGTTTGGGACGGCCGTCTGGGTTGGGACGGCCGTCCCAAATGGCACAAATGCACAGGCCGGGACCCCCTGTTGGGACGCACGTCCCAAACGTGAAAATGCACTTGGGACGGCCGTCTGGACTTTGGGACGGCCGTCCCAAGCTCCTTAAGTTGGTTTTTGATTTTTTGAGTTAATTTTCGTGTTTTTTGATGAAATCGAAGATAGGATTCCCTTCATCTATGCTTTAATGCATGTAATGCTTCATGATATGCATCCTAGGATCTATTTTAGTTAATATTTCGAGAGTTTTAACTGATGTGCTTTGACTTTGGGCGCATTCTTGGTGTTGTACCTTACCGTCATCCTGCTTCTTGACTAACAAGCTTAGCTGTACTGATTTGCCGTCTTTGGAATTTTCTTTGCCATGGCCGAAGAGCAATCCTTTGTTCGTAGAGCAACTGCCATGTCAATGCCCTCCTTCTTTTCCTTAGGGATTTCAACCTTCCTATTGATCACTATGTTACCACATTCCCCTTCATTACTTGAATGCTTTATAGTGAAATGGTCAAGAGAAAAGAAGGAAAAGGATTTATTGCAAAGGCTTGCGTTTTAGAGAGATATTTTTGTAATAAAGGTTTTTGTAAGAATGGCTGGCCAAGGTTGGTCTGTGTTTAGGCTAGTTTAGATAAACGTTTTATTCTTATGACGTGGCGTCGTTGTTTACTGATTTGTGGCGCCTTTCTGTGATTGACTAACTTCCCTAGTCCGCCCTTTCGGGTTTTCAGTCTAGGATGCCGTGCTTTCGTCCTGATTTTCGTCTAGGTTTCCTTTTTGTATTTATTTTTAGGAATACCTAGCGGACTTTTAATAACCCTAACTTTTGCCCAGGCTACCCTTTGTTATTGTTCGGGTCTCCTGCCGGGTTTACCCTAATTTTTGCGCAGCCCCCTTTGTGGGTTTCCTGCCGGGTATTTTGCCCTTTTATTTTCTTGTCTTGGTCTTTGACCTTGACGGGCTTTCCTTTTTTGTATGCGTATATTTTTTGCACAACATTTGTCGAGATTTGATTTTATATTTTATTTGTGTTTCTAGTTAATCAATTTATTTTGACCTTGCTTTGCGGCGCTTTACTTATTTGGACGCATTTGGAATAAAACGTTTGTCTAATACAGGGTTATTTAATGGGGTATAGATACATTTAGCAAGAAAAGAAGCAGATAGTAAGAATAGCATTCTTTTGTAATTTCAGGGAAATGTGTGCCCTAAAGATGCTCGGGGGACGGGCATACCCCGAGGAGTGATCTCTAATAGTCACTAGATTTACATCCCTTAGAATCGGAAGAAGGACACCTAATGACTAACGCTACCCTTTGCGCTAAGACCCCTCCTTTTCGGAATACCATCTTCGAGGGGTAAGACTTCCCTTTTCTTTGTATGGTTTGATCTTTTGTAGGGTCATACCCTAGTCCATACTTTAGCGGATTATCTTTGAAATCTGGTGGCTCTCTTATTCCTTGAGCGTTCTTTCCAAGCCCCTGTCCTGGGCGATATCCATATCTTTTCATCATCTGGGCCACCTTCATGCTACTAGGGAGTCTTTCGATATTGGCAATTTCAAGTGCTTGAAAAGATGTTTCAAGAGCCTCTTCAGCTGCATCCACATATGGTTGAATAGATGGTTTGCTTATTAGAAAGTCTTCTTCAGCTTGAACTGTGACCAGTTTATCATTTGTCACAAACTTGACTTTCTGGTGGAGCGTCGAAGGTATTGCCTTAGCGCTATGAATCCAAGGTCTACCAAGGAGACAAGCTGTATGCTTGGTGTGATATCCATCACGTGGAAGTCTATGTTGAAAATAGTAGGTCCGATTTGGATTGGTAGACTAATCTCTCCTACTACTTCACGTCTTGATCCGTCAAAGGCTCGAACTATTGTATTACTTGGGCGCATGTGGGTTTCTCGTATTATTATCTTGTCGAGGGTACTTTTGGGCATGACGTTTAAGGATGACCCATTATCCACAAGAACTTTGGAAATGAGATATTCCTTGCATTTAAGCTGAAATATGCAAAGGCTTGTTGTGATCGGACCCTTCTAAAGGGAGTTCTTCATTGGTGAAGGTCAGATGATCATTGGCTGTAATATTACCAATAATTCCTTCAAACTGGTCTTGAGGTATTGCATGTGGAACGAATGATTCATTCAAAACTTTTAACGAGTGTGTTTCGATGCGGTTCCGAACTCATGATGAGTGACAACAAGGTTATCTTTGCAGGAGTGCGATTGAGTTGATCGATGATGGAGTACTCGCTTTGTCTTATGTCTTGGAGTAGCTCATCTGTCTCCTCCTTGGATTCCTTTTCCTCTTCGGCCTTATTTTTTGCCTTCTCTTTAGGAGTATTATCTTGAATTTCCTTGGGGGAATATATTCTTCCGCTTCTTGTCATGCCCCCCATACCGGCTATGTTGGAGATGTCTTGATTGACTGGCGATTCTTCGAGTATCTCCAAGGTACAGCTTTGTTTGATTTATAAGGGAAAGGACGCGGTACAAACAAGCGTAAAGGTGTTATTGCTTCTTCCCTTTTATTGATTGGAATGATTAACGGTGCTTGTTTGTTATCATCTTCGGATTTATCGACTGTCGTAGAGATTTTGATGACGAAAGACTTCTTTTCCATTTTTCTGATTTGTGGAAAGCACACCGAGTTAATCCTTTCTTTTTATTATCTTTATTATTAAAATGAGGAGGAATATATGAATGTATGCAGCTTATGAATGCAATAGACAATTTAAGGAGAAAAAATAAATCCTTTTATTAGAAAGTGTAAATCCTTCTATACAATGCTTTGGAGCAAGTGCTTGACAAAAACGGAAAAGCTTGAAGAATCCTATAGGTAATTTAGGTTTTCTTTGTAATTCATCTTCAGCTATTCTCACATGGTTTCCGAGTATCTTAGCTTGCTCATGTATCGCTTGACTCATGTTTTCACTATATTGACAAGCCTCTCTTATCTTTTCTTCTAGATGAACGATCAAAGCGTATTGTTGGTCAGATCTCTCTCTTATTTGGTCCCTTTCATGAATTAAGTGACCATACTGAGCTAATCCTTCTTTTTCTTTATCATGCAGCTCATCCAGGCTTTTCTTGTATTTTTCGGCGGTTTCTCGCCACCTTTGTGCTTCGAATGAGTTCCCGCTAGGTCATCCTGTATTAATTTGATCATTTTTGTTTGCTCTGCAAGTGCCTTCTCAAAACGTGCTATTTCATCATTCATGTCCTGGAAAAGACTATCTTGTTCAAACCTTGGCATCTTCAATGCTCGCCTAGCTTCTTCTTGGTAGTCGGCATAATCATTTTTAAGAAGTTCTATCTCATGGTCCTTCTTTTTACATTGCCTTTTTAGACCGTCTATTATGATGGTTGATTCCTGCTCTTTTTCTTCAAAAGCCCTTAGCTGAGTTTCCATGACTTCTATCCTTTTGTTTAGGGCATTGACTTGCAATTGTAGCTCCTCGTTGACCAACGCTTTAGTGAATGCATCAGATGGTAGGGGTACCCCTCTATTTTTCCTCCATTTTTCATATTCGTGGGATGTGGATACCTGAATCCTTCCGAGCTCTTTATCCCCCAGGTATATTGGTCTTTCCCATGCTTTCTGACAGCGAGATATTTCTTCAAAGTTATGGGAATAATGGTATAGATTCAGCCCTCTGAGCTCTTCTTGGGTTGGCACGGTCGAGTTCTCATAAGTTGTCTCATGGCTATTTTAGGAGAATATGCTATACAACCTCTAAGACCTAGAAGTGGTATATTCGGGTAGTTTCCGCATCGTATGAGAATATAACCGGGTCGGAACCAAGGACAAACCCATGATACATGCTCTATGTTCCAGTTTTCTAACTCGGCTTTCCACTCTAAGGCTTGACGATGTTGAAGGGGGATTTTTGAGAAACTTCTTAAAGGGTCGGGAAATACACCCATGTGGCTTGAGGCGTAAAAGTGAGTAACACCCCATACATATAGCAGCGAGGTACGACATCGAGTGTTTTTCCTTGTCTCGTTGGCGAGAATTTCACGAAAGCGGGGTATCGGCAAGGATTGCGGGTATAGGACTCTTTGAATATACATCCCGAGCGAAGAATGCGTCCATTGCGGCGTGATCCACGATGTCCACATGGAATGGGAATAATATGATTCCGAACATTGCTAATGCTAGAGTCTTGTTGAATGTAGACCAGTCCTTCTTTTCGGCTAAAGAGACTAAGTGGTCTTCTATTATAGCCATTTTCCAACCTCGATATTCCCTTTTTCCTCTAGGGCGGATTGATGAGGAGGCGGTCGTATAATAGTGGCAACCTTACTCACGGCCGTATATTCTCCTGAGCGAGACATAAACTCCAAGCTGGTCGAGGCCATCTAACCATGAGTTCGTATTCTTCTAAGGTTGGTACCAAGTCAAGCTGCGAGAACTCGAAGCGGTGTAAATCGGGATTCCGAAGTGGATTAATGCTCTAACAAATATTGGATCAATATTGATTTTCAGGAGGTCAAGAATTCTTCCGTAAGACTTTTCAAAGTCGGCATAGACTTTCGGCGGCATATATGTACACAAGTGTCTTAACTTCTCTACACGGCATAGAAGGATTCCCACTTTCTTTAAGCTGTCTATTCCGGGATCCCTCCATTATCTAACGAAGTGAAAAATGCATGATATGAGTATGGTTTTTTGTAGATGCGTGGATGCAAGTGTTTGTTTTTCTAAGTATTATCATGTTTCGTTCCTAATATGATTCATGTTAGTACTTGGTTTTTCTTGAAAAGAAAACTTATCTATATAAATGCTTATGGATTTAGATGAAGAGAGTCCTATTTTCTTCCCTTTTTATTTTTTTTATGAAGAAAAGGTGATATGAATCATGAAGCTTTGGCTAATAACTTTATATTTTATAACAAAGATGTTTTTGTGATTTTAATTTGTTTTTATATTTTTTTATGATTTTTAGGGTTTTTCACTTTTTTGTTTGTTGTATGATTACCCTATGCTAATGCATCAATACAAATGCAGCAAACGTATGCACACACAATTCATACATCCACGAGCGAGCCACGCTTATTTAATCACGAGGTAGGATTTTCCTGCGAAACGTGTTTGGTTTAGGTGGTTCTAGCTGTTCTCACCAGGCCAAAGGTCCCCAAGGTGCCCCCATTATAGGGACCTCTCAACTTTCAATCCTCGGGTCATGCACGGAACTCCGTGTCGACATCCTTAGATCAAAAGAAGAGAGTTATCACCTTGAGTTGGTGGTTTTCCGACAACGGTAGTAGCCCGTGTGCCAACTAACCGATCGTATCTGCCACCCACTCCCTATAGATATTCACTCTTGCCCCGGGTATAGAGGGACTGTTGTGTGCAAGGGTTTTTGTGTGCAATTTATATTTCAAACAATTGCAGAAATAATCATACAGCGAGTTATATAAAGCCATACAATAAAAACATACGGAAGGGTAAAGGCGTAATTTCAAATCTTCACTTAGTTTGAATTTATCTGTCACTAAATGGGATCAACTCTCTAGCTTCCCCGAGTGGAGTCGCCATCTGTCGCCGCCGTCCCTTTCCGACGTCCGGGAGGGAACGTCTTTGAGACGTTAATGCGAGCGGTCGCGGAAAGATGGTTTAGACTCGCGTATTTGTTTTAAAAGGTTTTCGAAAAAGGGTTCTTATGGAGTCGCCACCAATGTTTTAACCATAAACATTGGAAAAGGGAAAAATATTGATTTTAAGAAAAACCGCACTTGGCCATTATAACCAGAGTTGGGTAAGGGAGTTAGTTACGTGTGGGGAAGGTATTAGCACCCCACAACGCCCCTTCGGGTTCCCTATGACAGATTAATTCATTTAAAGAAAAGACTTTGAGAAATTACGCGATTACCCTATTTTATTGCATAATATTGAAATAGCTATTTACATAATTTTAAATAAAACTAAATAAAGCAATAGAAGGAATATTAAAATGACTATCTACATGATTTTATTCTATATGACGCAATAAATAAAATAAAACAATAAATAAAGCAATAAAAGAGAAGGGAATTGAAAAGAACCTCCGTAGCAAGCTTTATATTGAGAATCTCGAACCGTGAGGATGCGTTTTGGCAACCCCTCTTTCTACACAAGACTCTCCTCACCAATACAAGAACGACTCTCTTAAAAATTTAAAGAAGAATCAAATGCCGGAATCTAATTCCTTAACCGATTGTTACCTATTTAAGGCAATCGGAAAGATCATTTGAGAGAGGGAGAGAAGTAGACGAGTGCTCTAAAGTGTTTCGAGCTCTCGGAGTGTCTGTGGTGACCGGGGTGTCGAAGTGTGTAAAAAAGTGACAAATGAGCCTCCTATTTATAGTTTTTCGCAGCTGGCGCACTTTGGGACGGCCATCCGGGTGGGACGGCCGTACGGGCTCGGGACGGCCGTCCCAAATGGCATTTTTACACGGAGCGGGACCCCGGGAAGGCCGGGACGGCCGTCCCACTTAAGCCGGGGTTGGGACGGCCGTCCCAACTTTGGGACGCGCGTCCCACTTGAACCTGGAGGGTTGGGACGGCCGTCCCACTTTGGGACGGCCGTCTCAACTGTTCGGCCAGTTTTCGCGCTTTTGGGACCCGGGAAGCTTTCCTTGCTGTTTTCGGGCGTAGATTGATGCTCGATGTGTGTCCGTTGAAGCTTTATCTTCATATAGGAAGTCTTCTTGGCCTTCATTAAGATGCCGGGCGAGCTTTGTCTTTGTGTAGGAAGTCTCTTTTGGCTTTTATCGTGTGAATGAGTGATCTCTGTGTTTGTTGCGGGAGGTTTCCTCAGTTTTGGGAAGCCGGATGCACTCCTTTTTTGGGCGACGTTCCTCTAGCCTTTATTTTGAGAGGCCCGGGCAAAATTAGGGGTCTACAAGTACCTACCCTCATCCGGTATAAACCTTATTTTATAAGGCTTTGGTGGGTTTCTATCCCTACTTGGTACGAATCTGCATCTTGACAGACTCTAGTGGTTTTTACACCCCCACTTGGTGCGAATCTGCATCTTGACAGACTGTAGTGGTTTTTACACCCCCACTTGGTGCGAATCTGCATCTTGACAGACTCTAGTGGTTTTTACACCCCCACTTGGTGCGAATCTGCATCTTGATAGACTCTAGTGGTTTTTACACCCCCACTTGGTGCGAATCTGCATCTTGACAGACTCTAGTGGTTTGTACACCCCCACTTGGTGCGAATCTGCATCTTGACAGACTCTAGTGGTTTGTACACCCCCACTTGGTACGAATCTGCATCTTGACAGACTCTAGTGGTTTTTACACCCCCACTTGGTGCGAATCTGCATCTTGACAGACTCTAGTGGTTTTTACAGCCCCACTTGGTGCGAATCTGCATCTTGACAGACTCTTTAGGATGTATTCTTTGGTAGTCCATCCTATGGTCATCTGGTTTTGGAGATGTGTTTGGCGGCTTATTGTCTTTGATCATGCGCCTATTCCATGGGGAATATTTGTTTTGACTTTTCCGTTAGTCGTCCGGTTTTACCGGGGTTTTCATTGTTTTGGCTTTTTCTTTTAGCCATCTGACTTTGTCGGGGATTTCATTGTTTTGGCTTTTTCTTTTAGCCATCCGGCTTTGCCGGGGATTCTTTGGGTTTTGGCTTTTCCTTTTAGCCATCCGGTCTTGGCCGGGGATTCTTTGTTTTTGGCTTTTTTAGCCCTCCGGTCTTGGCCAGGGATTCTTTGTTTTTGGCTTTTTAGCCATCCGGTCTTGGTCGGGGATTCTTTGTTTTTGGCTTTTTAGCCATCTGGTCTTGGCCGGGGATTCTTTGTTTTTGGCTTTTTCGCCATCCGGTCTTGGCCGGGGATTCTTTGTTTTTGGCTTTTTATCCATCCGGTCTTGGCCGGGGATTCTTTGTTTTTGGCTTTTTCGTTTAGCCATCCGACTTTGTCGGGGATTCTTTTGCTGGTTGCCTCTTATTTAGGCGAGTATCCATTGGGGATTTTTTTGGTTTGATTGTGCCTCTTGATTAGGCATATGCTTCAACAGTGGTGAAGGCTTTGTTGTTTTTTTCGCCTCTGAATAGGCTGATGTTCTACCTGAGGATATTTGCTCTTGATAATACCTCTGAGTAGGTAGATGCTTTATTGGAAGCTTTGTGCTTGTATTACCTCTTATAGGTTGATTTCCCATTTCTTGGGGATATCAGTTTTTTGCTTGCCTTAGGCAGAGGCTCTTCTTGGGAGTGAAGGCTTTGCACTTCGCTGAGGATATCCATATTGGGCGTTATAGGTGACTAACTCCCTGAGGATATGAATTTTGTATTTTGCCTTTCTTTGGTAGGCTCGTTGGGGATTTTTCTTTTTGGTGATCCACCAGGGATTTGATCATTTTACGAGATCTATTTTGGACTGCCCCCTAGGGAGGGATGAAGTTTTTGACTCCTTTTTTTTGAGTCGGCTTTGCCTACGCTCTTATTCCTACTTGGGGAATGGGTTTTTATGTGCGCCTTTTATGCACATTGGCTTTTTATTTGGATGAAAAGATATATATTTTTTCTCTTTTCTTTTTCTTTGCGATCCCTGGGGGATTTTCTTTTCTTGGGGGATCTAATCCTTGATTTGAATTTTTTATAATGATGGAGTCTTGGCTCCTGACTTTGTGAAGCTCTTTATTGAGCGAAATGAAGAGATTTTCTTTTTCTCTTTTTCTTGAAATTTCACCAAGGAGTTTGTCAGCTTCCTGGGATCCAATTTTGATGATGGAGTCTTGGCTCCTGGCTTTGCGAAGCTCTTATTTGAGCTGGATGAAGAGATTTTTCTTCTTTTTGTCTTTTTGTAGACTTTTCTTGATATGCTCTTACTTGGAGATTTTTTGTTCGGCCTTCTTTGTTGTGGCCTTTATTGGGGAATGAAAGTTTTTTCTTTTCTTTCTTTTTCGTTGCCCCCTGGTGATATGGAGGTTTTGACTCCTTATTTTCTTTGATGGACTCTTGTGTAGTCCTTATTCTCCTTTGGGGAATGAAGCGGAGACTCTTGCATGAGTGTACTTGATGACTCATGTGGTGATACGAGCTGAGTCGTGAGGTAATCTTTTTATTTTGCCATTGGAGTAGGCAAGGATCCTCTTGGGGATGATCAAGCCTTTCCATTGGCTTCTTCTATGTACCTTCTTTCTTGGATGGAAGGATGATGGTCGAATCTTTAAATGACTATGGTTGACGACTCATGTGATGATGATACTGAGTCGTGGAGTAATTTTTGTTTTGCCTCTAGATTAGGCAAGGATCCGCTTGGGGATTATCAAGCCTTTCCGTTGGCCTTTTCTTCGATGTACCTTCTTTTATTGGTGTAGAAGGTTAGAGCTAGTTTTCTTGAAGCTCTTTATTTTGCTTGAAATGGTTTTGATTTCGCCTTTTTCTCTCGCGATCTTTATTGCGAGTTATTTGAAATACGGCTTTTTAGCACGTGTGCCTTTTATTTTATAATTTTTGTACACGTGGGCTTTTGGAATGTAAACGAAATAACAATGTTTATTCATTACTTCTCTTTTTTGTGATACATTCAAACATTTTCAAAATACTAGAAAAGATTAAAAAGGAAACTATCTCCTAATCGTCTGCCTCTGGACTGGAATGGGCAGATGGTGCTGGCGAAGGAATGCGACGGAGCAGGCGGCGCTGGAACCTTGCCTGGGTCTGGACCAGATTCTCTATCTGTCGGTCCGTCCTGTCTTGCCTCACAGTCAGCTGACTGAACTGTTGCCATATGAACTGGAACTCTCCTTCCATATAGGCGTGCTCATCATCTATCCGTCGATACAAGCCAGCGAAATTTGGATCATATGACTGCTGCTGCGATTCTGTAGTCGAAGGGATGTCCTGAGGCATGTCGAAATCGCGCATATCCAACGAAATCGAGATAATGGGGTTTAAGATGAACCTTGATCCCTGTCGACTGAGGATGTTCATATGAACTAGCATCCCTCTACTAATCGGCTCTAGTCGGAGGCTAGCTGGGAGGTCTTCTCCATCAGTGCATCCCCAATATTCAGCTAAAGGGGTGAGAAAGGGAGCTATTATGATGGCTCCTGCTGATCCGCGGGTTCCGTAATCTTTTACGGCTTTCAGAAAGGCATATCCTGGGTTGCATCGCAGCCCTTGATGCATACAGTAGACAATAAAAAGGTCAGCCAGTGTTACCTTTCCTTGACTCTCCTTTCGGCTATGTATAGTCCCAGCTAGCAACTTATGGCATATGCGGAGTGGAGGAGAGAAAGTTGCGCCCTTCGAGGTTCGATGGCGAGTGTGTGCTCCAGTGATCTCTCTCCACATGCTAGTGGTGGTGAGAGCGGCGAGGTTTTTCCAAATATGCGGACCGATATTCGGTGTTCTTGTATCTGCTCGTTGGCAGAAACCCATTATGACATTGAAGTCATCCGAGAACGGTGGTGCGGTAGGCTCCATCCATCCGGTAGGAGATGGCACGAGTCGGTGGCACTCCGGGAATTGCGGACGGCATTTCCACCATGTTGACGGAGGCAAGAAATTCTAGCGTAGCGGTGCGGTGGATCCGAGTAGGTGGCTCTCGGAGCGAGAAAGTCCCATCCTATGTTGTGGATGAATCTTCGACGTCTTGTTCCCGGCAAAATGTAGCTAGGATTTCAAAATCCAACCGCGAGTGTAGGATACCGGGAATATTCTTGGATATTTGCCGTGCATTGTTGATGTGATTCTGCCAGTAGAGTGCTAGCAGTAGGAGTTCCTCTAGCAGGATTTCTAGTGCGTTTTCTTCTAGATGAGGCTTCTCCATGCTCCATTGTATGTAGTACTCACTTAAGAATGATAAAAGTGTGCAAAAAGGGAAGAGAAGCAAGGTAGAATGCTTGGAATGAGGTGCCAAAGCCAAGATCCGCGCGCAACATATATAGGAGCTGCCAGGAGATCTGGGACGGCCTTCTGGGTTGGGACGGCCGTCCCAATTGAATTTTTCCTTCATGAGCCATCAGTTGATAAGTGGGACGGCCGTCCCACCTGGGACGCGCGTCTCAACTGAAATTGGGGATTTGGGACGGCCGTCTCGACTTTGGGACGACCGTCTCGAGCTTCTTGAGTTGGTTTTTTTTATTTTTTTGTTTGAAAAAAAGGATAGGACTCCCTTCATTCATGTTTTAATGCATGTAATGTTTCATGATATGCATCCTATGATCTATTTCAATTAATATTTCGAAAGTTTTAACTGATGTGCTTTGACTTCGGCCACATTCTTGGTGCTGTACCTTTCTGCCATCATGTTCTGATTAACAAGCTTGGCTGTACTTGATTTGCCGTTTTAGACTTTCTTGCTATAGTCGAAGAGTAATCTGTTGTTCATAGGGCAACTGCCATGTCAATGCCCCCCTTCCTTTCCTTAGGGATTTCAACCTTCCTATTGATCACTATGTTTCCACATTCCCCTTATTACTTGAATGCTTTATAGTGAAATGGTCAAGAGAAGAGAAAGAAAAGGATTTACAACAAGGGTTTGTGTTTTAGAGGGATATTTTTCGTAATAGAGGTTTTTGTAAGAATGGCTAGCCAGGGTTGGTTTGTGTTTAGGCTAGTTTAGGTAAACGTTTCGTTCTTATGATGTGGCGTCTTTACTTTACTGATTTATGGCGCTTTTTTGTGATTGATTAGCTTCCCTAGTCCGCCCTTTCCGGTTTTTAGCCTAGGATGTTATGTTTATGTCCTAACTTTTGTCTAGGTTTCCTTTTTTATTTATTTTTTAGGAATACCTAGCGGACTTTTTGTAACCCTAACTTTTGCCCAGGTTACCCTTTATTATTGTTCGGGTCTCCTGCCGGGTTTACCCTAACTTTTGTGCAACCCCCTTTTGTGGGTTTCCTGCCGGGTATTTTGCCCTTTTATTTTCTTGTCTTGGCCTTTGGCCTTGACGGGCTCTTCTTTTTGTATATACATATTATTTTTTTGCATAACATTGTCGAAACTTGATTTTATCGAGATAATTTTTATTCGTGTTTCTAGTTAATCAATCATATTTGACTTTTCTTTATGGCGCTTTGATTGTTTTGACGCATTTGGAACAAAACGTTTATCTAAACCTTGTTTATTAAAAATGGGGTATAGACATATTTAGCAAGAAAAGAAGCAGATAGTAAGAATAGCATTCTTTTGTAATTTCGGGGAAATGTGTGCCCTAGAGATGCTCGGGCGACGGGCCTACCCCGAGGAGTGATCTCTAATAGTCACTAGGTTTACATCCCTTAGAATTGGAAGAAGGACACCTAATGACTAACGCTACCCTTTGCGCTAATATCCCTCCTTTTCGGAATATCGTCTTTGAGGGATAAGACTTCCTTGTTTTCCGTATGGTTTGATTTTTCGTGGGGTCATACCCTAAACCATACTTTAAAGGATTATCTTTGAACTCCGGTGGCTCTTTTATTCCTTGAGTATTCTTTCCGAGCCCCTGTCCTGGGCGATATCCATATCTTTTCATCATATGGGCCACCTTTGTATTACTGGGAAGTCTTTCTATGTTGGCGATTTCGAGCGCTTGAAAAGATGTTTCAAGAGCCTCTTCAGCCGCATCCACATATGGTTGGACAGACGGTTTACTGATTAGAAAGTCTTCTTCAGCTTGAACTGTGACGAGTTTATCATTTGTCACAAACTTGACTTTCTGGTGGAGCGTTGAAGGTATTGCCTTAGCGCTATGAATCCAAGGTCTACCAAGGAGACAATTATATGCCGGCGTGATATCCATCACGTGGAAGTCTATGTTAAAGACAGTAGGGCCAATTTGAATTGGTAGACTAATTTCTCCTACTACTTCACGTCTTGATCCATCAAAGGCTCGAACAATTGTATTACTCGGGCGCATGTGGGTTCCTTGTACTGTTATCTTATCAAGTGTGCCTTTAGGCATGACGTTTAAGGATGACCCATTATCCACCAGTACTTTGGAAATGAGATATTCCTTGCATTTGACAGAAATATGCAAGGGCTTGTTGTGATTTGACCCTTCTAAAGGGAGTTCTTCATTTGTGAAGGTAAGATGATTATTGGATGTAATGTTACCAATAATTCCTTCGAATTTGTCCTGGGATATTGCATGCGGGACAAATGATTCATTCAAAACCTTTAATAGTGCGTTTCGATGCGGTTCCGAACTCATTATGAGTGATAACAAGGTTATCTTTGCAGGAGTGCGATTGAGTTGATCGATGATGGAGTACTCGCTTTGCCTTATGTACTAGAGTAACTCATCTGTCTCCTCCTTGGATTCTTTTTCCTCTTCGGCCTTATGTTTTGCCTTATCTTTAGGAATATTATCTTGCAATTCCTTGGGGGAATATATTCTTCCGCTTCTCGTCATGCTCCCAATACCGGCTATGTTGGAGATATCTTGATTAACTGATGATTCTTTTGAGTATCTCCAAGGTACAACTTTATTTGATGAATAAGGGAAAAGACGAGGCATGAACAAACGTACAGGCGTTATTGCCTCTTCCCTTTTATCGATTGGAATAACCAACGGTGCTTGTTTATTATCATCTTTGGGTCTATCGACCGTTGTAGAGATTTTGATGACGAAAGGCTTCTTTTCCATTTATTCTGATTTGTGGAAATCACATCAATTAATCCTTCCTTTTTATTATCTTTGTTATTAAAATGAGGAGGGATGTATGAATGTATGCCACTTATGAATGCATACACAGTTTTAAGGAAAAAAAACTTTTTATTTCAACTAGAAAGTGTTTATCCTTCTATACAATGCTTTGAAGCAAGTGTTGACAAAAACGGAGAAGCTTGAAGAATCCTAAAGGTAGATTAGGCTTTCTTCGTAAATCATCTTCAGCTGTTCTCACATGATTTCTGAGCGTCTTGATTTGCTCATATACCGCCTGGCTCATATCTTCACTATATCGACGAGCCTCTTTTATCTTTTCTTCTTGATGAACGATCAAGGCATGTTGTTGGTCAGACCTCTCTATTACTTGGTCTCTTTCATGAAGTAGTTGAGCATACTGAGCTAATCCATCTCTTTCTTTATCATGTAGCTCCTCTAGGTCTTCTCTGTATCTTTCAGCGGTTTCCCACCACTTTTGTGCTTCTGACCGAGTTTTTGTTAGGTCATCCTGTATTAACTTGATCGTTTTTGCCTGTTCTGCAAGCGCACTCTCAAGATGTGTTATTTCGTCACTCATGTCCCGGAATAGACTATCTTGTTCAAGCCTCGGAATTTTCAGTGCTTGTTTAGTCTCTTCTTGATAGTCAACACAATCATTCTTAAGGCGCTCTATTTCATGGTCCTTCTTTTTACATTGCCTTTTTAGACCATCTATTGTAAGGGTTGCTTCTTGCTCTTTTTCTGCGAAGGCCCTTAGCTGAGCTTCCATGATTTCTACCCTTTTATTTAAGGCATTGACCTGCAATTGTAGCTCTTCATTGACTAATGTTGTCGTGAATGTAGCAGATGGTTGGGGTATCTTTCTACTTTTCTCCATTCTTCATATTCATGGGATGTAGACACCTGAACCTTTCCAAGTTCTTTATCCCCTATATAGACCGGTCTTTCCCATGCTTTCCGGACAACGGATACTTCTTCAAAGCTATGGGAATAATGACATAGACTCAGCCCTCTAAGCTCTTCTGGAGTTGGTACAGTCTGGGTTCTCATGAGTTGTCTCATAGCTATCTTAGGAGAGTAAGCTATACAACCTCTGAGGCCTAGTAGTGATATGCTCAGGTAATCTCCGCATCGTACCAGAATATAACCGGGTCAGAACCAAGGGCAAACCCATGATACATGCTCTATGTTCCAATTTTCTAACTCGGTTTTCCATTCTAAAGCTTGACGGTGCTGAAGAGGAATTTTTGCAAAACTTCTTAAAGGATCAGGGAATATGCCCATGTGGCTTGAAGCGTAGAAGTGAGTGACGCCCCACACATATAGTAATGAAGTGCAACATCTAAGTGTTTTCCCCTGTTTCTGTCGGCAAAAATCTACTGAAAGCAGGGTATCAGCAAGGATTGTAGGTATAGGACTCTTAGAGTATACATCCCTTACCTAACTCTGGTTATAATGGCCAAGTTTGGTTTTTATTAAAATCAACGCCTTTTTATCCTTTTCCAATTGTAGACCCCAAATCTTGCCCGGCCTCAGAATAAAGCCAGAAAGCTTCCTATTTGAAGACAGCCGAAGCCTAACAAGCCACTAGGAGAGACTATTAGGCCCCCGTACTAAGATAGGAGGGTTTTTTGGCCCGAAAAATAAGGTTTCTCGCCCTCAAGGGACGAGACCGCCGTCTGGGAAGACCAGACCGCCGTCTCGCCTCACGCCAGGGACGAGACCGTCGTTTCGCTTGTCCAGACGGCGGTCTCGCCACTACAAAAGTCGAGACAGCGGTCTGGGTTTTCCAAACGGCGGTCTGGGTTTTCCCGACGGCGGTCTCGACCCCCTGCATGGTCGGGACGGCGGTCTCGACCTTGTCAGACGAGACCGGTGGTCTCGCCACTGTCAGGCGCGAAAACCTATAAATAGGGGCTCTCCCCCCCTCATTTCCACACACCAAGCACAGTAGCTCCTCCTTCTCTCTAGATATTCTCTCTTTAGAATCCCTCCGAAGCATTTCCGGAGTTTCTGAGTGTCTCTAGGTATAAATTGAGCGTTCTAAATCTTCTTTAGAATCCCTCCGAGGCATTTCCGGAGTTTCTGAGAGTTGTAGAGTGAAGGGTTGCCAAAAAGCACCCACTCTTTGAAGAGAAATAAAAAGCTTGCTTTGGAGGTGCATCCTCTCTCTTTCTAATTTTACCGCTTTTATTTAAAATTACGCATAGAAGTTACGGCCATGTAGTCATAAACTTAAATTCTGCATAATAGAAAAGGGTAAAAGCGCAATTTTCCAGTTTAATTATTTATCCAAAGTAGCCGGCCTATCATAGGGAACCCGAAAGGGGCGTCGTAAAGGAACTAACACTTCCTTTACACGTAACTAACTCCCTTACCCAACTCTGGTTCTAATGACCAAAGTTGGTTTTCGAAAACCAATGCCTTTTTAAACCCCTTTTTCGATGTTTCTGGTAAAAACATCGGTGGCGACTCCACGAACCCTTCAAAACCCGTTCTTGGGTTAGCCCGGTTATCGGACAACCCAAGAACACTTTTCGAAAATCTCGTCTCTAGGTTAACCCGGTTATCGGACAACCTAAAGACGTTGTAACCACCCATAAAAAACGCGAAAATCAAAGAGGGTCGAAAAAACCATCGCGTCGCTCCGACCGTCTCGTTTTGACGGCGGCGACAGATGGCGACTCCGCTGGGGAAGCCTAGAGAGTTGATCCCATTTAGTGATGGGCTGGCTCAAAAATAATTAAACTAAGAAAATAGCGCTTTTACCCTGCCTTGTATTATAACATGCTTTATTGTTTGGCTTTCAAATAATTGTTGCTTGTTTATACTTACGCAATTGATTGAAATATAAATTGCACACAAACCCTTGCACACTACAGTTCCCTCTATACCCGGGGGCAAGTGAGATAACCATAGGGAGTGGGTGGCAGGTACGGTTTGCTGTAGTCAGGGCCTTGTGCCCACCAGTGTGATCAGAAACCACCACTCAAGGTGATAACCTTCCTCTTTTTGCAACAAGACTGACTATGGCCTTAGTGCTAAGCATGGTCGAACGGCTGGAGAGTGGGGACCCTATAATGGGGGCACCTTGGGGGCCTTAGCCTTGTGAGAACAGTTAGAACCTACCCTGACCAATGCACTTTTCTGCAGGAAAACCCTACCTCGTGATAAAAACGAAATCTTGCCTGTTCGGGGATGATCGAATTGTGTGTGCATATGATTGTTGCATTTGTATGTTGCATGGCATAAACAAATAACAGAACAAAAACCAAAAATATTTTTCACAAATAAACACCCTTATCTCGGACAGTCTGCCTTTTAGCTAGCCTGGTTTCAGGTTCTTTGTAAGCTAAGTAGCCACGCAGTTCCGACAGAAGAGATAAGGGACGCTAAATAATCGTTCGCATAAAGCCATATTTTATCTCGGACAGTCTGCCTTTTAGCTAGCCTGGTTTCAGGTTCTTTGTAAGCTAAGTAGCCACGCAGTTCCGACAGAAGAGATAAAAGGCTATAAAATAAACATCAAATAAAAATGCAAAAACATCAAAAATAAATAAACTTTTGACAAAGTCCAAACATTCATATTACATCATACCATGAGTGAAGAAAAACCAAGAGAGAAAATAAAAATGAGAGCACATTCAGCATCATTTAAATAAAATCTCTCATGCATAAGCATACTCCATGTTAGTTTAAACACTCAACATGCATTAATAAAACTTTCTCGGACATTCTAGAAAGTGGTTGGTCCTCTCCCTACTCGTACTTGTGCACAAAAGGCGAGGGCAATGGAAAATCTGGAAGAGCAAAACCGAAAGCTCACTGCAGAAGTCAATACCCTCCGCGAGCAGGTGGCCCAATTAATGGAGGTCGTGCGCCAGGGTCAAAGCAAGGGCGAAGACCAAGCTGAACATGTCCCTCCTCATGAGGAAGAGGAGGAGGAATACTTTTTTGGCGAGAAGGATGCTAAGACTGCACGCATCCTTACCCCAGAGGTATCTAAGCAACAACTCTCCGCCCTAGAGGAGAGGCTGAAGGCGGTCGAAGGGCACAACTTCGACGTCAAGGAGGTGGCAGACATGTGCCTCGTGAAGAACATCCACTTCCCTCCCAAATTTAAAATCCCGGACTTCCCCAAGTATGCCGGGATGACCTGCCCTAAGAACCATCTTATGATGTATTGTCGTAAGATGGCCGCCCACGCTGAAAACGAGAAGCTCCTGATTCACTGCTTCCAGGAGAGTTTGGCGGACACCGCGCTTAACTGGTACATGCAATTAGAAAGAGGGAAGGTCCAGAACTGGAAACAGCTGGCAGACGCTTTTCTCCGTCGTTACCGATACAACATCGATCTAACCCCCGACAGGTCAGACCTCAGAACTCTGAGCAAGAGGAACGACGAGCCCTTTAAAGCGTTTGCCCAAAGGTGGAGGGAAATGGCAGCCCAGATAGAGCCTCCTTTGACGGACAAGGAGACAGTGGCTATGTTCATCGACTCACTGACAGGAGCGTATTACGACAAGGCAATAGCCAGTACCTCCAACCTTTTATCAGACATAGTCACTGTGGGCGAGAGGGTGGAGCAAGGACTGAGGAGCGGGAAGATAGCACAATCTTCCCAAGCTGGTGTCTCCTTCAGGAAACCCGCTGGCAAGAAGAAGGATGAATATGTGCACGCAATCAATTTTGCCACTCCTTCTTCTACCACACAAACACCCAGGCAGCCCCGCAAGAAAGAAAGGAAGTTCACTCCAATCGCCACTTCCTACGGACTGCTGCTACCTCAACTACTGGAGGCTAAGCTCCTGACCTGCGTCCCTCCCAAGAAACAATTGGAGCCTCCCTACCCTGAATGGTGTAAGCCAAACGAAAAATGCGCTTACCATTCGGGCTCACCCGGTCACTCTACAGAGAACTGCTTGACCCTTAAGTATCGGGTTCAAGAACTAATCGACGCCGGGTGGATTACTTTCGACGCCTCTGCCTCTAGCACGGACGACAAACCTCTGTCGAAACCAGAGTAGCAGAGAGGGAGGACTGGGAGGATCAACCCTAGGGTCTTTTCTTTTTTTATCTTTTCTCCATATCTCCTGCGGTCCCCGCCCGTGGCCGCAGGAATTTTGATTAAAAGGGCTTGTACATACATCTTCATCTTCATTAATATACGAGGCATTTTTGTCATATTCATTTTTTTCCCTCTTCTATTTATTATTCTTTCAAAAATAAATTGAATAATAAAATCTATGACTAAAATAGAACCTAAAACGCATCATGTCTATGATTGATGAATCTCCGTGGACCCTGGAAACGGAAGACGAATGGATTGAGTCCGACAGTGAGCAGGAGACCATTTCTCTGGACATGCAAAGGATGCTGGAAAAGGAAACACACATCATACAACCGCATCAGGAGGAAATAGAAACTGTCAATTTAGGAAAAGAGGATGAGGAGAAAAAGGTAAACATCGGCACCCAAATGGAAAGTAGCATGAAAAAGGGGTTGATACAGCTTCTGAGGGAATATGTGGATGTCTTTGCTTGGTCGTACCATGAGGAATCGAGGAATCGAGGTGGACCCCGACAAAACCAAGGCAATTCTGAGGGGTTGATACAGCTTCTTAGGGTTCATTGTCAGTGAAAGAGGAATCGAGGTGGACCCCGACAAAACCAAGGCAATTTTGGAAATGCCTCCACCAAGCACGGACAAGGAGGTTAGAGGTTTTCTGGGCCGAATAAACTACATTGCCCGTTTCATCGCGCAGTTAACGGATAAATGTATACCCATCTTTAAACTGTTGCGCAAAAACCAACCAACGGTATGGAATGAAGAATGCCAACAAGCATTTGATAAGATCAAAACTTGTTTAACCAATCCACCGGTATTGGTACCACCCGTTGAAGGGAGACCTCTGATCCTATATCTATCGATCCTCGAAGAGTCCATGGGATGTGTGCTCGGCCAGCATGATGAAACCGGAAAAAAGGAACGGGCCGTTTACTACCTCAGCAAGAAGTTCTCAGATTATGAAACCCATTATACACCATTCGAAAAAACTTGTTGCGCATTGGTGTGGGTCACTCAACGTCTCAGACAGTATATGGCTCGACATACAACATGGTTGGTCTCCAAAATGGATCCAATCAAATACCTCTTCGAGAAGCCCATTTTAACTGGAAGAATAGCTAGGTGGCAGGTTCTCCTCTCAGAATTTGACATCATTCATGTCACCCAGAAAGCTATTAAGGGAAGTCCCCTAGCGGATTATCTAGCCCATGGATCCACAGCCGAATACCAATCCTTACAAGATGACTTTCCCGATGAGCACATCATGCACATCGAACACAAAGAGACCAAAGAAGAGATGTGGACCACGTTCTTCGATGGGGCTTCAAACATGCTTGGACACGGGGTAGGAGCTATTTTGATATCCCCCGAAAAGAAACACATTCCTGTAACGGCCAGGCTTAATTTCGATTGCACCAACAACATGGCTGAATACGAAGCATGTGCACTAGGAATCCAAGCGGCTTTAGATCATGGGGTCACTAAACTCAGAATATTCGGTGATTCATCCCTTGTCATCTACCAACTTAAAGGTGAATGGGAAACCCGAAACGCCAAGTTAATCCCATATCTAGAGTACATCCGTGAGCTGGTCTCGAGAATGGAAAGCGTCACTTTCTAGTACATCCCTCGGGAAGACAACCAAATTGTCGACGCCCTCACCACTCTATCATCCATGTTTGCCCTAGACCAGGAACATGAGATGCCAATCATTCAAGTCAAACTGCATGACAAACAAGCTTTCTCCATGGCAATAAATGGCGAGCACGATCAAAACCCCTGGTACCATGACATCAAGCGATACCTCATAAAGGGCGAATACCCCGAAGGAATTAGTGACAATGATAAGCGAACCATTCGCAAAAGGGCCGTAGGGTTCACGTTGATTGAAGGAACCCTCTACAAAAAGAGCCTCGATTCCACTCTCTTAAGGTGCGTGGACCAAGAAGAAGCCCAAACATTGATAAAAGAAATCCACAAAGGGGCTTTTGGAACCCACGCACCCGGGCATGTCATGACAAAGAAAATCCTCAGGGCAGGGTACTATTGGTCCACAATGGAAGCTGATTGTCACCAATATGCCAAGAAATGTCATAAATGCCAAGTATACACCGATAACATTCATGTGCCACCTGCACCTCTCAATAACCTGGCTACACCATGGCCATTTTCTATGTGGGGCATGGATGTCATCGGACCCATCGAACCCAAAGCGTCCAACGGCCATCGCTTCATATTGGTAGCCATCGACTATTTCACCAAGTGGGTTGAGGCAGCATCATACGCACATGTAACCCGGAAAGTGGTGACTACCTTCATCAAGAAAAACATTATATGTTGGTACGGCGTCCCTCATAAGCTCATTACTGATAATGGGACCAACCTCAACAATAAAATGATGGAGGAATTATGCCAAGACTTCAAAATCCAGCACCACAATTCCTCTCCGTACCGACCAAAGATGAACAATGCAGTAGAGGCAGCCAATAAAAATATCAAGAAAATCATTCAGAAAATGGTGGTCACCTATAAAGATTGGCATGAAATGCTTCCTTTTGCCTTGCATGGTTACCGAACATTGGTACGGACCTCCACAGGGGCTACCCCGTTTTCCCTCGTATACGGAATGGAGGCCGTACTACCAGTAGAGGTCGAAATACCCTCTCTGCGAGTTGTCATGGAAGCCAAATTAACAGAGGCTGAATGGGTCCAAAACTGCTATGATCAATTGAACCTAATCGAAGAAAAACGGCTGGACGCCATATGCCAGGGGCAAGCTTATCAGCGGAAAATCAAGAAGGCCTACGACAAGAAGATCAATCCCCGCACTTTCCTAGAAGGAAATCTAGTAGTGAAGAAACTGCTTCCAGCCCAGAAAGACAAAATCGGGAAATGGGCAGCCAACTACGAAGGACCCTTTGTGGTCAAGCGAGCCTTCTCAGGAGGAGCCCTTATCCTCACCAATATGGATGGAGAAGAGTTCCGATATCCTGTCAACTCAGATGCGGTGAAAAAATATTACGCCTAAAATACATTGCTCATGACCCGTCAGGATGAAAACTCGCAAAGAGCATCCTGGGCAAAAGATAGGGCCTACATACCTCGCTAGGACACGTCCTAGGCAAAAAATAGAGGTTTTAAAAAAAAAAAAAAAAAATAATATATACAGAGCAATGATTACCTTAGCCGAAAATCGCAAAGGCGACTAAGGTAATACCTCCACAATAGCAAGCGGACTTCGCATAGTCTTCACTCCGGACTCGGGCATCTCAGCCGAAGGGACTAGGAAAAACGGGAAAACAAAAATCATAGACATGATTGTGGCACCCTCATACAGTTTAGCCAACCTTGGCCAGCCATGCTTACAAATCCTATTGTAAACCCCCATGTAAAAATAAACTATCTGGTTATATCAATAAAATTATCTTTTTCTTCTCTTTACCTACCTGTGTAAATGCCTCTGTATTAACGAAACATGAGCATGCATAAAACAAGCAATTCAAGAAAGCATAAAGACAAAGACGAACATCACCAACCAGGGCCGTCCCAAGTAAAAAGTACAGGGTAGCCTGCTAGATCGAAAACCCGCAAAGGGCGGTCTAGGCAAAAGATAAGGCTTAAAAGAGCCCACTAAAATACCTCAGACAAAAATCAAAACCCGGTAGATCGAAAACCCGCAAAGGGCGGTCTAGGCAAAAAAATAGGGTCAAAACAAAAAGTGCAAAAAAGAATAATCACGAGAGAACAAAAAGAAGGAAACACCGGTCACTTTCTAGATGTCCTCAACTAAAACAAATTGCATAAAAGGCATCCACACGCACAAGTAGTTGCACAAAAATGACTTTGTCAAAAGCAAAAAAAACAAATAAAAGATCAAAAGGCATTCATACCTGCATTCTTAAGAACAATAAAAAAGGGTATCCCGGTACGACTTCGCCGACCTTTTGCCATCCTTTCCAAAAATCAGCGTAACAAAAAAAAAAAAAAACTTAAAAGAGAAAAGGCGTACGCTCAAGGAAAAAGCCAAAATCCAAAATCGCGAGGAAAAAGAAGAGATAAAACCGTGAGAAAAAGGCAGGATTAAGCCATCACCTCAACCAATAAAAATCGACTACCAAGAGTCGAACACAAAGAGAGATAACCCGACCAATCAGCAAGAGTCGGATGACTACCACCAAAAAGCAAAGAATCCCCGGCCATCATTGGAGCTGGATGAACAAACCAACAAAATCCCCAGCGCAGCCCGGACGACCATCCAAGAAGTCCAAGAACATCTACCAACACAGAAATCACTCCCCAGTAAAACGGCGCATGGGCCACCTGAACAGTAAGCCGCCACTACCACCCTGATGGGGGGATCATACCCATCCAGGTCCCACACAACGGACCGTACCACCACGATGGGGGGTTCATACCCATCCGGTCCCACACAACGGACCGTACCGGCCTAATGGGGGGTTCATACCCATCCGAGTCCCACACAACGGATCTGTAACTACCGGCTGATGGGGGGTTTATACCCATCAACCGAAGGATCGGCTACGTCGGGAGTAGTATCCGGAGGTTCTACCACGTGTCAACCAAAGGGATCGGCTACGTCAGAAGTAGTATCCCAGAGGCGCACAAATACAACATCTCCCCAGAGGATCATCCGCCACAAGACGGGACGTCCGAAGGGAAACCGGGCAAGAGGGTCAACTCCTTTACCCTCCAGTCAATCACCCTGGCACAAAAGGTCAGTAGTCGACTGGTCGAGTAAAGGGGGGGCAGCTGTAGGCCCCCGTACTAAGATAGGAGGGTTTTTTGGCCCGAAAAATAAGGTTTCTCGCCCTGAAGGGACGAGACCGCCGTCTGGGAAGACCAGACCGCCGTCTCGCCTCACGCCAGGGACGAGACCGCCGTTTCGCTTGTCCAGACGGCGGTCTCGCCACTGCAAAAGTTGAGACGGCGGTCTGGGTTTTCCAGACGGCGGTCTCGACCCCCTGCATGGTCGAGACGGCGGTCTGGATTGTCCAGACGGCGGTCTCGACCTTGTCAGACGAGACCGGCGGTCTCGCCACTGTCAAGCGCGAAAACCTATAAATAGGGGCTCTCCCCCCCTCATTTCCACACACCAAGCACAGTAGCTCCTCCTTCTCTCTAGATATTCTCTCTCTAGAATCCCTCCGAAGCATTTCCGAAGTTTCTGAGTGCCTCTAGGTATAAATTGAGCATTCTAAATCTTCTTTAGAATCCCTCCGAGGCATTTCCGGAGTTTCTGAGAGTTGTAGAGTGAAGGGTTGCCAAAAAGCACCCACTCTTTGAAGAGAAATAAAAAGCTTGCTTTGGAGGTGCATCCTCTCTCTTTCTAATTTTACCGCTTTTATTTAAAATTACGCATAGAAGTTAGGGTCATGTAGTCATAAACTTAAATTCCGCATAATAAAAAAGGGTAAAAGCGCAATTTTCCAGTTTAATTATTTATCCAAAGTAGCCGGCCTATCATAGGGAACCCGAAAGGGGCATCGTAAAGGAACTAACACTTCCTTTACACGTAACTAACTCCCTTACCCAACTCTGGTTCTAATGACCAAAGTTGGTTTTCGAAAACTAACGCCTTTTTAAACCCCTTTTCCGATGTTTCTGGTAAAAACATCGGTGGCGACTCCACGAACCCTTCAAAACCCATTCTTGGTTTAGCTCGGTTATTGGACAACCCAAGAACACTTTTCGAAAACCTTGTCTCTAGGTTAGCCCGGTTATCGGACAACCTAAAGACGTTGTAACCACCCATAAAAAACGCAAAAATCAAAGAGGGTCGAAAAAACCATTGCGTCGCTCCGACCGCCTCGTTTTGACGACGGCGACACCAATGTTTATGGTCAAAACATTGGTGGTGACTCCAAAAGAACCCTTTTTCGAAAACCTTGCTTATATTAGAGGATAGTTCATGAAAGTGATCCTAGCAAAGATCTCATTGATTTGATGAAGTCAAAGATAAAGTCAAGGGTCAACTCTGCAGCAGTCAAACAAGTCACTCAGAACAAAGGAGCTGAAGACTTAGTGTGTCTAAACAGAAAGCTTAGGTAAAACCACTTTACCTTTTCCACTGCATAAAGCTTCTTCACTCAATTTGCAAAATGCCTCAAAAATAGTTTTAAACAAATAAAAAACAAAAGCATTTTGGCAAAGAATTTTCTTAAACAAGTTATTAACTGATAAAGGTTTGAAAGAATCAATTTAAAACACTTAGAATGTTTTAAAAAGTGTTTTTACAATATTTTAATCGATACAAACTTCTTTTAATCGATTAAAACTCTTTATGACCGATTAGAATTCGAATGTAATAGGTCAGAATGCAATATAATCGATCAGATCTTAAATATGAGCGATTAGAATTATTTTAATCGATTAAAACACGTTTCAATCGATTAAAATCACTTTGGATGTCAGTATGATCGATCAGAATGAGATTATGACCGATCAGAGTTGGTTATGATCGATCAGAATTGAATTATGACCGATCAGACTTATTTCAATCGATTAAAACGTATTTCAATCGATTAAAATAACTTAGAAAATCTTTTCAATCGATTAAAACGAACTTTCAATCGATTAAAATGACTTGAAAATATATGTGCAGTTTTTCAATCGATTGAAACGACTTTATATCAGCTAAAATAACTTCGAAAGTTTTATAAGAAGGTTTTTAAACAAATCAATCGATTAATACGCGATTCAATCGATTGTTTTATACTTAGAAAATGTTTGTAAAACGTTTTAACTGATAAAAACGTGGTCGTATCAACTAAAACATTTTCTGTTAAAGATCAAGAACGCATTAATGGGTTGAAAGGACTTTTAACAGATTGTAACGGCTATTTCAACAGATTAAAACAAACTTTCAACAGATTAATTAATGCAGCAGATTTGAAAATACTCTTTTATAAACAGAATTGCTTGGAACTTTTAACATATCAGTTTTTACACAATTCAAGCAATCAATACAAACAACTATTAGCATTTTTCAAGAAAGATACACAACTGTTTTTGTGAACTTCTTTTGAAATCTTTCTTGAGGCACTTTGCATTTCTTTGAAGAAGAAACTGACTGTGGATTGGTGTAATCCGGTTTGAGCTTTCTTTGTTTCTTCTTTTCAATTTCTATTCATTCATTTGTACTGTTTTGTACCTGGAATTTGGGTACAAGTTTTCTGCAGCTGTTGTAGAAAGTTGCCAAGAACTGGAATTTGGTTCTTGGTGGAAAGGTTAAAGCAAGAGCTGGAATTTGGTTCTTGTGTGTGGTGCCTGGAATTTGGGCACTGGTTTCTCTGCGGCTGGAATTTGGTTGCAGAGGTTTCCAAGAGCTGGAATTTGGTTCTTGGTGGAGAGTTAGAATAGGTGTAAGAGGGTGAGTCTGTAAAACATCTATTCTAGTGGAACCCAGCTGGAATTTGGCTGGAGTCTGGACGTAGCCCTGGTATTGGGTGAACCAGTATAAAATTACCGGTGAAATCTTTCCTAACCTTTCTCTCTTTAATTTCTGCTGCTGCACTTAAACTGTTTGATTGCTTTGTGATTTGTGAATTGATAAGTAATCTTAATTTTCGAATTAGATAATCTGTGTATTGCGAAAAACTTTCAAAAATCAATTCACCCCCCCTCTTGATTTAAAACTACTTTTCTAACAATTGGCATCAGAGCGAGGTGCTTGAAAGTTACTCAAGTTACTTCGATCCATGGCATTTTCTGAGGGAGCGTACATTGATAGACCTCCACTGTTGTGTGGAACAGATTATCTATTCTGGAAAATAAGGATGAAAATCTTCATTGAATCTGTTAGTATAAATGCTTGGAATGTTATTGAACAGGAAACTGATATTGCTAACAGAATCCAAGATGATTGTATTGCCAAGAATATCATCTTATCTGCCCTTAACAGAGATGATCTTTTCAGGATTGCACACTGCCAAACTGCTGCACAAATGTGGAAGATTCTTGAAAAGACCTATGAAGAAGCACCAGAAATATGTTTGATGGTCAAATCGGAATCACCAAAAACCAGTGTAAGTTCTGAATCTATAAACTATAGCTCATTACAAGATGCTTTCTTTGAAATACATGAAGTAACAAAGAAATTAGAAACCGAAAACAGAAAGTTGAAAAGCATGAATAGGCTATTAGAAAACAAGATCATTATTCTTGAAAAGAAAATAAGTGATGAAGAAACTAAGGATAAAAAGTTAGAATTAGAGAATGATACTGACTGCATGTGTAATATTGGAGATTGCAAAAAATGTCCTGAGTTACAAAAACAAGTATCATACCTAGTAAAAACTTCATCTAAATTAGCACAAGGAAAGAATAATCTTGATAAGATACTTGATTCCCAAAAGTTAGTTATTGAACGTGGTGGTATAGGTTATACACCAGCCATTGGAAAGAAAACCAGAGCTTTCAAAAATTATTTTGCATATAGTAAAACAGTTTCATCTCCATTTATTAAATGTTTTTACTGTATGAAAAAGGGTCACTCTGTTAAATACTGCAGAATTAAGAAATATGCAGTACCCAAAGGAAGAATGAAATGGATTCCAAAGATTAATTCCTTTCAAATAACCTGATCAGGACCCAGTAATTATAAAGGGTACCAGAACAATTCTTAATTTGTTTTGCAGGAACAAGTCTGGGAATCCCTTGAAGATCAGAGCTGCGAAACCAGGTTCTGTGTATTTAAATTAATTGTTTTAATTGATATAAACCAATATTAATCGATTGAAATAACTTACCGTACCATTTTAATCGATTGAAATGTCGAAATAATCGATTAAATTGTTCTCAGAATGTTGGTTTAGTCGTTTTAATCGATTAGAATAAATTTATATCAACTAAAAACACTTAGGATCAAAATTAATCGATTCATTTATGTTTTAATCGATTTAAATACTGGTGATATTTTTTTATTACATTCTGTACCTTACAAATCGATTCTTTCATAAAACAAATCGATTAATTCACTGTAGATGTTTTCAACTCTAATGACAAGAATCAAATTAATAAATAATGAGTTGATTAATCAATTGATTAGGATCTGTAAACAAGACTTATAACATCTAATTGAAGTTTGACAGGGAAATTCAAAACAAAAACTCAGTGTCTATTATCTGCAATAAATCTTTAAAGATTTCTTTGACCAAATCAACATTATTCCCAAGAACAAATTAACTGATTCACCCACTATCCTGTAAATTGTGTCGCACATGCTGAACAGATCTTTAATTAGAAACTAAGACTAGTGGAATAAATGTGGGAAAGTTATTGCCGATTGAAATACTGCAAACTTTACATGTAGGAAAGTTATCCATAGATGAAAATGTTATTTTAACATAGTCATGATTCAAGCTGTAGATGTCCTTACATGGAATACTGCATGGTAATACACTAAAAATCAAAGAAATTATCAAAGAATAGACTGTAACTTTTCTTATAGACACTAGTTACAAACAGGTCAAACTGTTAGGACTGAAAACATAGTTGATCAAAGATTTTTTAATAATTGTTTCTGGTAATAAGTTATTGATTACTAGGAAATCCAATAAACACATGTTTTCATTAAATTTCTTGATATTACATTGCAATATATTTGAAATAATTTTGAGCATGCATTGGTTCAAAACTCTTGGTGAAATTCATTGAACTGTGCAACCCTGATAATTTGCTTTAATCATCAATGTCACGAGGTGACACTGCAAGGGAACCAATCTGGGACAGCAATTCAAAAATTGAATAACGTGGTACAGGGATAAATTTTATATTGTTTTAGAATTCTGGATTGATTGTCATCACCTGTCCTCATTACTAATCATTGCCCACTCTACCAGAATAAGTTTTTTTGTTAATCACTTGTGCATATGATACCACTGGAAAACAACAAAGTTAAAAATGACTCATTCTTCAAAAGATAATGATGACTGGTTCACTATAAGTGAGAATAACACCCATCATACTACATTAATAAAAATACAGTTATTTGCTTGGATGATGACAACTGCAGGGTTCAAAATGGGTTTTTAGGAATAAAATGGATGAAAATGGCATAATCACAAGAAATAAAGCCAGATTAGTTGCTAAAGGGTACAATCAGCAAGAAGGGATAGACTTTGATGAAACATATGCTCCAGTTGCTAGGTTAGAAGCTGTTAGATTACTGCTTGCCTATGCTTCTATTAAAAATTTCAGGTTGTTCCAAATGGATGTCAAAAGCGCTTTCTTGAATGGATATTTGAATGAAGAAGTTTTTGTCACTCAACCACCTGGGTTTGAAGATCATATTCATCCAGAATATGTTTACAGGTTGAAGAAAGCCCTGTATGGTCTCAAACAAGCCCCAAGGCAATGGTATGAAAGGTTAAGTAACTTTCTTATCTCAAAGGGCTATCATAGAGGTTTGGTGGACAAAACTTTGTTTCTAAAGAAACTGAATAATGATATAATTCTGGTTCAAGTTTATGTTGATGACATCATATTTGGTGCTACTAATGAGACTTTATGCAAAGATTTCATGAAAGACATGCAGGGTGAGTTTGAGATGTCAATGATGGGGGAACTTAATTACTTCCTTGGACTGCAAGTCAAACAACTTCAAGAAGGAAGTCTTCTTCATCAATCAAAGTACTGCACAGAACTGCTGAAGAGATTTGAAATGGAACACTGCAAGGAGGCATCAACACCTATGTCAACAAACTGCTACCTTGATTCTGATGAAAAAGGGAAATCTGTTGATGAAACCAAATATAGGGGGCTTATTGGTTCTTTACTGTATTTAACAGCTAGCAGACCTGACATTATGTTCAGTGTCTGTATGTGTGCCAGGTTCCAATCTGCACCAAAAGAGTCTCACCTTACTGCTGCAAAAAGGATCCTCAAGTATCTCAAGGGGACTTTAAATGTTGGGTTATGGTATCCAGGTGAGTCTAAACTGAATTTAGTTGGATATTCTGACTCTGATTTTGCAGGCTGTAAACTTGACAGAAAGAGTACCAGTGGCACCTGTCATCTCCTAGGAAGCAGTCTAATCTCTTGGCACAGCAAGAAGCAGTCATGTGTTGCTTTGTCTACAGCTGAAGCAGAATATATTGCTGCTGGCAGTTGCTGTGCTCAGTCTCTCTGGATAAAACAGCAGCTTGAGGATTACGGTTTAACCCTCAGGAAAATCCCTCTCTTATGCGATAATACCAGTGCCATAATGCTAACTAAAAATCCAATTCAACATTCTAGAACAAAGCATATAGAAATAAGGCATCATTTTATTAGAGATCATATTCTAAAAGGTGATTGCGAGATCTTTTTTATAGAAACTGAAAAACAACTAGCAGATATTTTCACAAAACCCCTTGCTAGTGATAGGTTTTTCAAAATTCGCACTGAGTTAGGCATCTTAGACGCATCAAACATTACTTAGAGTGCAAGTCTGGTTGTTTTAGTCAATAATAACACCTTTTAATCGGTTAAATAAACTAAACAACAAATTGCATTACTTTTTTAATCGATTTAAAATCGAAACAATCGATTGTTTTTATTAAAAATTCATGTTTTCAAAATCTTAAATGTTTTAATCGATTAAACTTTTCTTTCAATCGATTAAAATCATTTACCAAGAACATTTTAACCGATTATGCTCTGTTTTTAATCGATTTTTATTCTGGGAAGAAAGATTAAAGGCTTTAGTTAATGGCTGTTCCTGTAACATGCTACTAAAGCGTGATTCCCTTATCTTTACACGTGTTAATTGTATTCATTACAAACGTGTTAATGGAGATAAGTTTGAATCAACTTTAATTGATTCTTTTCATGAGTGAAATATTGATTCACTTTGTATTTTCAAAAACTTGAGCATATTTTTCGAAACCTTACATTTTTTTTTCTCTTCTATTCCCTATTTTTGATGAAGTCAAAAGGGGAGAAATAGTTGCATCACTTTAAGATAAATTTAAGAGCAACATTTTAGGGGGAGAAATAAGTTTTAGGGGGAGAAACAAAACTTTATTACATTCTTATATTTCTCACCTAACTGCATTATCAAGTGACTTATTTTGCAGAGATTGTTTTTTCAAAATGGTGTTTGTCTTCATCAAATAGGGGGAGACTGAAAGTGATCCTAGCAAAGATCTCATTGATTTGATGAAGTCAAAGATAAAGTCAAGGGTCAACTCTGCAGCAGTCAAACAAGTCACTCAGAACAAAGGAGCTGAAGACTTAGTGTGTCTAAACAGAAAGCTTAGGTAAAACCACTTTACCTTTTCCACTGCATAAAGCTTCTTCACTCAATTTGCAAAATGCCTCAAAAATAGTTTTAAACAAATAAAAAACAAAAGCATTTTGGCAAAGAATTTTCTTAAACAAGTTATTAACTGATAAAGGTTTGAAAGAATCAATTTAAAACACTTAGAATGTTTTAAAAAGTGTTTTTACAATATTTTAATCGATACAAACTTCTTTTAATCGATTAAAACTCTTTATGACCGATTAGAATTCGAATGTAATAGGTCAGAATGCAATATAATCGATCAGATCTTAAATATGAGCGATTAGAATTATTTTAATCGATTAAAACACGTTTCAATCGATTAAAATCACTTTGGATGTCAGTATGATCGATCAGAATGAGATTATGACCGATCAGAGTTGGTTATGATCGATCAGAATTGAATTATGACCGATCAGACTTATTTCAATCGATTAAAACGTATTTCAATCGATTAAAATAACTTAGAAAATCTTTTCAATCGATTAAAACGAACTTTCAATCGATTAAAATGACTTGAAAATATATGTGCAGTTTTTCAATCGATTGAAACGACTTTATATCAGCTAAAATAACTTCGAAAGTTTTATAAGAAGGTTTTTAAACAAATCAATCGATTAATACGCGATTCAATCGATTGTTTTATACTTAGAAAATGTTTGTAAAACGTTTTAACTGATAAAAACGTGGTCGTATCAACTAAAACATTTTCTGTTAAAGATCAAGAACGCATTAATGGGTTGAAAGGACTTTTAACAGATTGTAACGGCTATTTCAACAGATTAAAACAAACTTTCAACAGATTAATTAATGCAGCAGATTTGAAAATACTCTTTTATAAACAGAATTGCTTGGAACTTTTATCATATCAGTTTTTACACAATTCAAGCAATCAATACAAACAACTATTAGCATTTTTCAAGAAAGATACACAACTGTTTTTGTGAACTTCTTTTGAAATCTTTCTTGAGGCACTTTGCATTTCTTTGAAGAAGAAACTGACTGTGGATTGGTGTAATCCGGTTTGAGCTTTCTTTGTTTCTTCTTTTCAATTTCTATTCATTCATTTGTACTGTTTTGTACCTGGAATTTGGGTACAAGTTTTCTGCAGCTGTTGTAGAAAGTTGCCAAGAACTGGAATTTGGTTCTTGGTGGAAAGGTTAAAGCAAGAGCTGGAATTTGGTTCTTGTGTGTGGTGCCTGGAATTTGGGCACTGGTTTCTCTGCGGCTGGAATTTGGTTGCAGAGGTTTCCAAGAGCTGGAATTTGGTTCTTGGTGGAGAGTTAGAATAGGTGTAAGAGGGTGAGTCTGTAAAACATCTATTCTAGTGGAACCCAGCTGGAATTTGGCTGGAGTCTGGACGTAGCCCTGGTATTGGGTGAACCAGTATAAAATTACCGGTGAAATCTTTCCTAACCTTTCTCTCTTTAATTTCTGCTGCTGCACTTAAACTGTTTGATTGCTTTGTGATTTGTGAATTGATAAGTAATCTTAATTTTCGAATTAGATAATCTGTGTATTGCGAAAAACTTTCAAAAATCAATTCACCCCCCCTCTTGATTTAAAACTACTTTTCTAACAGTTCAGTTGTTGAGCACCACGGAAGCAATGAACATAATTTTAACATAAAACGCGAGTCTAAACCATCTTTTCGCGACCGCTCGCATAAACGTTCGAGATGTCCCTGGACGTTGGAACGGACGGCGGCGACAAATGGCGACTCCACTAGGGAAGCTAGAGAGTTGATCCCATTTAGTGATGGATAAAATTCAAACTAAGTAAAGATTTGAAATTACGCATTTACCCTCGTCCGTATGTTTTATTGTATGGCTTTAATAAATTGTTGTATGATTATTTTCTGCAAAATTGTCTGAAATATAAATTGCACACCAAAAACCCTTGCACACAACAGTCCCTCTATACCCGGGGGCAAGAGTGAATACCTATAGGGAGTGGGTGGCAGATACGACCGGCTTGTTGGCACACGGGGCTACAACCGTTGTCGGAAACCACCAACTCAAGGTGATAACTCTCTTCTTTTGGTCTAAGGATGTCGACACGGAGTTCCATGCATGACCCAAGGACTGAGAGATTGAGAGGTCCCTATAATGGGGGCACCTTGGGGACCTTTGGCCTTGGTGAGAACAGTTTAGAACCACCTAAACCAAGCACGTTTCTGCAAGAAAACCCCACCTCGTAATAAGCGTGGCTCTGCTCGTGGATGTATGAATTGTGTGTGCATTCGTTTGCTGCATTTGTATTGAAGCATTAGCATAGGGTAATCATACAACAAACAAAATAATGAAAAACCCTAAAAAACCATAAAAGTGATAAGATAAACCAACTTTATCTCGGACAGTCTTCAGTTAAGCTAGCTTGGTTTCAGGTTCTTTGTAAGCTAAGTAGCCACGTTGACCGACAGAAGAGATAAAGGGTCGTAAAAAAATATAAAAACAATTAAAGCCATAAAAATGCCTTTTACAATAAAAAGATTCTTGATAAAAGTCTTATAATTCATACAACCTTTGTTCATAAAAATAAGAGAAGAAAATAGGACTCTCTTCATCAAAATCCATAAACATCCATATAGATAGTTTCCTTTTTAAAGAAAAACCAAGTACTATCATGTATCATATTAGGAATAAAACATGATAATACTTAGAAAAACAAACACTTACATGCATGCATTTACAAGGACTCATCCTCATATCATGCATTTTTCATTTCTTTTAGATAATGGAGGGATCCAGTAATAGATAGTTAAAGAAAGTGGAAATCCTTCTATGCCGTGTAGAGAAGTTAAGGCAGTTGAGTACATATATGCCGCCGGAGGTCAGTGCCAATTTTGAGAAATCTTATGGAAGAATTCTTGACCTCCTGAAAATCAGCATCGATCCAATCTTTGTTAGAGAATTGGTCCACTTCTGGAATCCCGATCTACACTGCTTTGAGTTTTCGCAGTTCGACTTAGTACCAACCTTAAAAGAATATGAACTCATGGTTAGATGGCCTCAGTCAGTCGGGGTCTATGTCTGCTCAGGAGTATATGTGGCCGTGAGTAAGGTTGCTACTATCATACGACTGCCTCCTCATCAATCCATCCTAGAGGGAAAAGGGAACATCTGAGGTTGGAAAATGTCCATAATAGAAGACCACTTAATCTCTTTGGCTGAAAAGAAAGATTGGTCTACCTTCAACAAAACTCTAGCATTGGCAATGTTCGGAATCATATTATTCCCATTTCATGTGAACGTTGTGGATCATGCTGCAATAGATGCATTCTTTGCCTGGGATGTATACTCTAAAAGTCCTATACCTGCAATTCTTGTTGATACCCTGCTTTCAGTAGATTTTTGCCGACAGAAACAGGGGAAAACACTTAGATGTTGCACTTCATTACTATATGTATGGGGCGTCACTCACTTCTATGCTTCAAGCTACATGGGCATATTCCCTGATCCTTTAAGAAGTTTTGCAAAAATTCCTCTTCAGCACCGTCAAGCTTTAGAATGGAAAACCGAGTTAGAAAATTGGAACATAGAGCATGTATCATGGGTTTTCCCTTGGTTCCGACCCGGTTATATTCTGGTACGATGCGGAGATTACCTGAGCATACCACTACTAGGCCTCAGGGGTTGTATAGCTTACTCTCCTAAGATAGCTATGAGACAACTCATGAGAACCCAGACTGTGCCAACTCAAGAAGAGCTCAGAGGGCTGAGTCTATGCCATTATTCCCATAGCTTTGAAGAAGTATCCGCTGTCCGAAAAGCATGGGAAAGACCAGTCTATATAGGGGATAAAGAACTTGGAAAGGTTCAGGTGTCTACGTCCCACGAATATGAAAAATGGAGGAAGAGTAGAAGGATACCCCAACCATCTGCTACATTCACTACAACATTAGTCGATGAAGAGTTACAATTGCAGGTTAATGCCTTAAATAAAAGGGTAAAAATCATGGAAGCTCAACTAAGGGCCTTTGAGAAAAAGAGCAAGAAGCAACCCTTACAATAGATGGTCTAAAAAGGCAATGTAAAAAGAAGGACCATGAAATAGAGCGCCTTAAGAATGATTGTGCTGATTATCAAGAAGAGACTAAACAAGCACTGAAAATTCCGAGGCTTGAACAAGATAGTCTATTCCGGGACATGAATGACGAAATAACACATCTTGAGAGTGCGCTTGCAGAACAGGCAAAAACGATCAAGTTAATACAGGATGACCTAACAGAAACTCGGTCAAAAGCACAAAAGTGGTGGGAAACCGTTGAAAGATACAGAGAAGACCTAGAGGAGCTACATAATAAAGAAAAAGATGGATTAGCTCAGTATGGTCAATTACTTCGTAAAAGAGACCAAGTAATAGAGAGGTCTGACCAACAACATGCCTTGATCGTTCATCAAGAAGAAAAGATAAAAGAGGCTCGTCGATATAGTGAAGATATGAGCCAGGCGGTACATGAGCAGATCAAGACGCTCAGAAATCATGTGAGAACAGCTGAAGACGAATTACAAAGAAAGCCTAATTTACCTATAGGATTCTTCAAGCTTCTCCGTTTTTGTCAACACTTGCTTCAAAGCATTGTATAGAAGGATAAACACTTTCTAGTTGAAATAAAAAGCATTTTTTCCTTAAACTGTCTATTGCATTCATAAGTTGCATACATTCATACATCCCTCCTCATTTTAATAATAAAGATAATAAAAAGGAAGGATTAATTGATGTGCTTTCCACAAATCAGAATAAATGGAAAAGAAGCCTTTCGTCATCGAAATCTCTACAGCGGTCGACAGACCTAAAGATGATAATAAACAAGCACCGTTGGTTATTCCAATCGATAAAAGGGAAGAGGCAATAATGCCTTTACGTTTATTCATGCCTCGTCCTTTCCCTTATTCATCAAATAAAGTTGTACCTTGGACGTACTCAGAAGAATCACCAGTTAATCAAGACATCTCCAACATAGCCGGTATTGGGGGCATGACAAGAAGCGGAAAAATATACTCCCCAAGGAATTACAAGATAATATTCCTAAAGATAAGGTAAAAAATAAGGCCGAAGAGGAAAAAGAATCCAAGGAGGAGACAAATGAGTTTCTCCAGTACATAAGACAAAGCGAGTACTCCATCATCGATCAACTCAATCGCACTCCTGCAAAGATAACCTTGTTATCACTTATAATGAGTTCGGAACCGCATCGAAACGCATTGTTAAAGGTTTTGAATGAATCATTTGTTCTGCATGCAATCTCCCAAGACAAATTTGAAGGAATTATTGGTAACATTACAGCCAATAATCATCTTACCTTCACAAATGAAGAACTCCCTTTAGAAGGATCAAATCACAACAAGCCCTTGCATATTTCTGTCAAATGCAAGGAATATCTCATTTCCAAAGTTCTGGTGGATAATGGGTCATCCTTAAACGTCATGCCTAAAGGCACACTTGATAAGATAATAGTGCAAGGAACCCACATGCGCCCGAGTAATACAATTGTTCGAGCCTTTGATAGATCAAGACGTGAAGTAGTAGGAGAAATTAGTCTACCAATTCAAATTGGCCCTACTATCTTTAACATAGACTTCCACGTGATGGATATCACGCCGGCATATAGTTGTCTCCTTGGTAGACCTTGGATTCATAGCGCTAAGGCAATACCTTCAACGCTCCACCAGAAAGTCAAGTTTGTGACAAATGATAAACTCGTCACAGTTCAAGCTGAAGAAGACTTTCTAATTAGCAAACCGTCTGTCCAACCATATGTGGATGTGGCTGAAGAGGCTCTTGAAACATCTTTTCAAGCGCTCAAAATTTCCAACATAGAAAGACTTCCCAGTAATACAAAGGTGGCTCATATGATGAAAAGATATGGATATTGCCCAGGACAGGGGCTCGGAAAGAATACTCAAGGAATAAAAGAGCCACCGAATTTCAAAGATAATCCTTTAAAATATGGTTTAGGGTACGACCCCATGAAAGATCAAACCATACGGAAAACAGGGAAGTCTTATCCCTCAAAGAAGATATTCCGAAAAGGAGGGATATTAGCGCAAAGGGTAGCATTAGTCATTAGGTGTCATTCTTCAAATTCTAAGGGATGTAAACCTAGTGACTATTAGAGATCACTCCTCGGGGTATGCCCGAACCCCGAGCATTTCTAGGGCACACATTTCACCAAAATTACAAAAGAATTATATTCTTACTATCTGCTTCTTTTCTTGCTAAATATGTCTATACCCCATTTTTAATAAACAAGGTTTAGATAGACGTTTTGTTCCAAATGTGTCAGAACAATCAAAGCGCCATAAAGAAAAGTCAAATATGATTGATTAACTAGAAACACGAATAAAATTTATCTCGATAAAATCAAGTTTCGACAATGTTATGCAAAAAAAAATACATATATACAAAAAAGGAGAGCCCGTCAAGGCCAAAGGCCAAGACAAGAAAATAAAAGGGCAAAATACCCGGCAGGAAACCCACAAAAGGGGGCTGCGCAAAAGATAGGGTAAAGCCGGCAGGAGACCCGAACAATAATAAAGGGTAGCCTGGGCAAAAGTTAGGGTTACAAAAAGTCCGCTAGGTATTCCTAAAAAATAAATAAAAAAAGGAAACCTAGACAAAAGTTAGGATATAAGCATAACATCCTAGGCTGAAAACCCGAAAGGGCGGGCTCGGAAAGCTAATCAATCACAAAAAGGCGCCACAAATCAGTAATGTTAAGACGCCACATCATAAGAACGAAACGTTTACCTAAACTAGCCTAAACACAAACCAACCCTGGCTAGCCATTCTTACAGAAACCTCTATTACGAAAAAATATCCCTCTAAAACACAAGCCCTTGTTGTAAATCCTTTTCTTTCTCTTCTCTTGACCATTTCATTATAAAACATTCAAGTAATAAGGGGAATGTGGAAATATAGTGATCAATAGGAAGGATGAAATCTCTAAGGAAAGGAAGGGGGGCATTGATATGGCAGTTACCCTATGAACAACAAATTGCTCTTCGGCTATAGCAAGAAAAAGTCTAAGACGACAAATCAGGTACAACCAAGCTTGTTAATCAAAAGAAACATGATGACAGAAAGGTACAACACCAAGAATGCGCTCGAAGTCAAAGCACATCAGTTAAAACTTTCGAAATATTAACTGAAATAGATCATAGGATGCATATCATGAAACATTACATGCATTAAAACATCAATGAATGGAGTCCTATCCTTTTTCTCAACAAAAAAACAAAAAATCAACTCAAGAAGCTCGAGACGGCCGTCCCAAAGTCGAGACGGCCGTCCCAAGTTGCCATTTTCAGTTGAGACGCGCGTCCCAGGTGGGACGGCCGTCCCACTCTTCAACTGATGGCTCATATAGAGAAATTTCAATTGGGACGACCGTCCCAACCCAGACGGCCGTCCCAAACCTCCTGGCGCCTCCTATATGTGCTGGGCGCGGATTTTGCCTTTGGTACCTCATTCCAAGCATTCTACCTTGCTTCTCTTCCATTTTTACACACTTCTAGCATTCTTAAGTGAGTACTACAAACAATGGAGCATGGAGAAGCCTCATCTAGGAGAAAACGCACTAAAATCCCTACTAGAGGAACGCCTACTACCAACGCTTTACTGGCATAATCACATCAACAGTGGCTGGCAAATATCCAGCAATTTTCCTGGCATCCCACACTGCGGTTGGATTTTGAAATCCTAGCTACATTTGGCTGGGATCAAGATGTCGAAGGTTCATCCACAACATAGGATGGGACTTTCCGCTCCGTGAGCTACCTACTCGGATCCACCGCACTCTGCTACATCGGAATTTCTTGCCTCCGTCAACATGGTGGAAATGCCATCCACAATTCCCGGAGTGCCACCGACTCAAGCCGTCTCCTACTCGGATGGATGGAGCCTACTCGGACCACTATTCTGGATGACTTTAATGTCATAATGGGTTTCTGCCAACGAGCAGATACAAGAACACCAGAATATCGATCTGCATATCTGGAAAAGCCCGCTGCTCTCACCACCACTAGCATGTGGAGAGAAATCACTGGAGCTCACACTCTGCCGTCGAACCTGAAGGGCGCAGCTTTCTCTCCTCCGCTCCTCATATGCCATAATTGCTAGCTGGGACTATACACAACCGAAAGGAGAGCCAAGGGAAGGTAACGCTGACTGACCTCTTCATTGTTTACTGTATGCATCAAAGGCTGCGATGCAACCCAGGATACGCCTTCCTGAAAGCCGTAAAAGATTACGGAACCCGCGGCTCAGCAGGAGCCATCATGGTAGCTCCCTTTCTCACCCCTTTAGCTGAATATTGGGGATGCACTCGATGGGGAATACCTCCCGGCCTAGCCTCCAGCCGGAGCCGATTAGCGGAGGTATGCTTGGTTCATATGAACATCCTTAGCCAGACAGGGATCGGGGTTTATCTTAAACCCCATAATCTCGATTTCGCTGGATATGCGCGATTTCAACATGCCATAGGACATCCCTGCGACTTCGAATCGCAACGACGAGTCATATGATCCGGACTTCACGGCTTGTACCGACGGATAGATGACGAGCACGCCTATATGGAAGGAGAGTTCCAATTCATACGGCAGCAGTTCAGTCAGCTGACCATGAGGCAAGACAGGACGAACCGACAAATAGAGAATCTGGTCCAGACCCAGGCAAGGTTCCAGCGCCACCTGCTCCGCCGCATCCCTTCGCCAGCACCATCTGCCCATTCCAGTCCAGAGGCAGATGATTAGGAGATAGTTTCCTTTTAAATATTTTCTAGTAATTTGAAAATGTTTGAATGTATCACAAAAAAGAGAAGTAATAAATAAACATTGTTATTTCTGTTTACATTTCAAAAGCTCACGTGTACAAAAATTATAAAATAAAAGGCACACGTGATATATTAAAAAGCCAGATTTCAAATAACTCGCGATAAAGATCAAAATCGCGAAAGAAAAAGGTGAAATCAAAACTATTCCAGCAGAATGAAGAGCTTCAAGGAAAATGGCTCTAACCTTCTATACCAATAAAAGAAGGTACATCGAAAAAAAAGCCAACGGAAAGGCTCGACCATCCCCAAGCGGATCCTTGCCTACTCCAAAGGCAAAACAAAAATTACTTCATGACTCAGCACCACCACATGAGTCGTCAAACAGAGTCATTTGAAACTTCAATCAACATCCTTCCATCCAAAAAGAAGGAAGCCATCAAAACAAAAAAGCCAACGGAAAGGCTTGATCATCCCCAAGCGGATCCTTGCCTACTCCGGAGGCAAAACAAGAAGATTACCTCACGACTCAGCTTCATCGCCACATGAGTCATCAGGCACACTCATGCAAAAATCTCCGCTTCATTCCCCAAAGGAGAATAAGGACTACACAAGAGTCCATCAAAGAAAATACGGAGTCAAATCCTCCATATCATCAGGGGGCAACAAAAAAGAAAGAAAGAAAAAACTTTCATTCCCCAATAGAGGCCACGAAAAAGGTCGAATAAAAATCTCCAAGTAGAGCATTTCAAAAAATCTACAAAAAAAGAGGAAAACAAGAAAATTTCCATCTTCCACCTCAAATAAATGCTTCACAAAAGACCAGAAGCCAAGACTCCATCATCAAAATTGGATCCCCAGGAAGCTGACAAACTCCTTGGTGAATCTCAAGAAAAAGAGAAAAAGAAAATCTCTTCATTCTGCTCAATAAAGAGACCTCACAAAGTCAGGAGCTCAAAACTAATCAAGGATTCGATCCCCAAGAGAAAAAAATTCCCCAGGGATCACCTAAAAGAAAAGAGAAAAAATATATCTTTTCATCCAAAGAAAAAGCCAATGTGCATAAAAGGCGCACATATAAACCCATTCCCCAGCAGGAATAAGAGCATAGGCAAAGCCAGCTCAAACAAAAGCATCCAACAAGGAGTCAAAAACTCCATTTCCCCCTAGGGGGCAAGTCAAAATAGATCTCCAGGAAAACAATCAAATCCTCGGTAGATCACCAAAAAGAAAAATTATCCCCCAGTGAGCCTACTGACAGAGGCAAACTACAAATTCATATCCTCAGGGAGTTAATCGCTTACAACACCCAATATGAATATCCCCAGTGAAATGCAAAGCCTTCACTCCCAGGAAAAGCCTCTGCCTACTCAAAGGCAATCAAAGAGCCTATATCCCCAAGAAACGGGAAATCAACCTATGCAAGAGGCAATACAAGCACAAAGCTTTCAAAAAAGCATCCGCCTACTCAGAGGTATTATCAAGAACAAATATCCTCAAGTAGAAAATCAGCCTATTCAGAGGCGAAAAACAACAAGTAAAAAGCCTTCACCACTATTGAAGCATCTGCCTAATCAAGAGGCACAACCAACAATCAAACCAAAAATCCCCAATGGATTCCTGCCTAAATAAAAGGCAACCAACAAAGAATCCCCGATAAAGCCGGATGGCTAAATGAAAAAGCCAAAAACAAAGAATCCCCTGCAAAGCCGGTGTTGAACATTCAAGGACTTGATGTTGCACTTGATGAACATGAAGATTGATGATTTTGATGATGATTCAAGAACTCAAAGACTTAGAGTATTGAAGACTTGTTTTGTACTGTAATAACTCTGTTTTAATTAGATTGAGTCTGTAATTTTAGAGTTTGAGATAGCTGATACATAGTCTGCAACTTAGAAGCTTCAAAAAGCCCAAATATATCATCCAGGCTCAACTTTAATCGATTATATAGGGAAATAATCGATTAAAACAGTGAGAAAACCATTTTCTATATAAACTCACTGCTTTAATCGATTATTAGGTCTGATAATCGATTAAAACGTCTAATAATCGATTAAAACGAGAGAGGTTTTGGGTTCCGTTATTTTTGGCTTCGTTTTAATCGATTATAACTCCATTTAATCGATTATTTCAGTCTGTTTTTGTTTTTAAATTTCAAATCAACCCTATTTTCAAAAATCCAATTACCAAGAACCCTAATTTCGAAATCCCCAATTTCTAAACCCTAATTTCCCTACTTAAACTCTCCTTTGGCACTCAGAAAAGAAGAACAACCTTTTCCATACAACAGTTAAGTGCTGTGAGTGCCAGAGAACTGTTTGTTGCAAGGAAAGGGGGCTTTTGGAACCTGGTGTGGGCTAGAAGCGATAAGAATCACTAAGTGGAGTTCTTAGTGGATTGTGTGCTGTGCCGTCTCTAGGGAAAGCTGTTCATCATCTCTTGTGGATTTCAAGAGAGGTGTTTTCTTATCTTTATCTGTTCATTGTAATTTGTTTGTAACAACTTTGATCATAGTGACAGCGTTAATCCTCTATTGAGTGATTAGCAACTGGACGTAGGGTCTTTTGATCCGAACCAGTATAAATCTTCTGTGTAAGATTTCTATCTCTTCTCTATTTACATTTACATAGTTTTTAATCGGTAAAATTTGGGGAAAATTTTGAAAACCTAATTTTTATTAAGAAACCAATTCACCCCCCTCTTGGTTTTTGTCCGGCCACGCGATCATTTCGCTGCGCGATTCTAACAAGTGGTATCAGAGCTTGCTTTGATAGTCATTCAAATTTTCGAAAATGGCCGAACAAAATCAAACTTTTGCCGAAGGTGCGTCTATCAACAGACCCCCACTTTTTGCGGGTCAAAATTATCCTTTCTGGAAGGTACGTATGCAAATATTTTTAGAGTCTGTTGATAGAGGCGTTTGGGATGCTATTTTAAACGGTCCATTTGTTCCTAAAACTACTGAGAACAGTGTTGACGTTCTTAAACCTTTTTCAAGATGGACTGCAGAAGAAAATAGGAAAGCCCAATTTGACGTTAGAGCTAGAAATATTATTTCATCTGCTCTAACCGTTGACGAGTTTTATAGAATTTCAGTTTGTAAAAGTGCACAGGAAATGTGGGAAATGCTAAGGGTGACCCACGAAGGAACTGACGACGTTAAAAGAGCACGTAAAAATTCCTTAATCCAAGAATACGAGATGTTCCGGATGCAACCAGGCGAAACGATATTTGATGTACAAAAGCGTTTCACTCATATCGTGAACCATCTCACTCGGACTAGGTAAAATTTTTGACGTTGATGAATTAAATGTTAAAATTTTGAAATCTCTCGGATAGGAAATGGCAACCTAAGGTGACGACCATCTCGGAGTCACAAAATCTTGCCACTATGTCTATGGCGGCGTTATTTGGAAAGCTTAGAGAGCATGAGCTTGATCTTGGAAGGCTAAATGAGGAAGAAGGTCAATACCAAAAGAAGAACCTTGCCTTCAAAACCGAAATTTCCAAAGGTAAAAATAAAAAGGAAGAAGAAGAAAACTCGGAAAATGATGAAGAAGAGTTGGGTCTTATTATAAGAAAGTTCACCAAATTCATGAAAGAAAAAGGAAGACATCCCTTCAAAGGTAAAGGAAAGGTAAGAGAAAGTACTTCCGTAAATATAAAATGTTATGGTTGTGGTGAAGCAGGGCATGTAAAGACCGAATGCCCAAACAAGAAAAACGATGAAAACAAGGGCAAAAAGCAATTCAAGAAGAAAGCCTATATTGCTTGGGACAACAGTGATTCAAGTTCGGAATCAAGTGACTCGGAAATAGAAGCAAACATTTGCTTAAAGGCAAATGACAACATATCTTCGGATTTTGAGGTTAGTGATTCCGACTCATCTTCTAGTGATGAAAATGACCATGAGGAATTGCAAAATGCCTACAATGAATTATTTATTGCTTTTAAGAATTTGAAAGATGAATATAAAGTTGTAAAGAAGAATCTAAGTAGATCCGAAAAGGAAAATGAGTCCTTAAAATTAAAAATTGCATGTTTAGAAGAAAAGGAGGTAGCTAATACGAAAATTGTATGTTTAGATGAGGATAAAAACATAGCATGTGCAAACTGTAAAGAGCATGAATATGACATAGATATTCTTAACCATTTGATAGACAAAGCCGAAAAGGAAATAGATGATCTTAAGAAGCATGAAATGGTGTTTGCACAAAATAATGTAAATCAACGAGTTCCTTTGAAAAAGGGTAAAACTAAAAAGAAAAGAGTATGGGTAGAAAAAGGTTCTAGAGCATGTTTGGTAAATAATGCATCTTATTCCATAGCTACATCAAAAGCATGTTTTTATTGCATGAAACAAGGTCATACCTCAAATAGATGTAAAATTAAACATTTTGGTGTTCCTAAAGGTAAATACATTTGGGTTCCAATTGTTAAATAATTTTGTTTGTCTCTAACCCCAAGGACCCAAAAGTTATGGGGACCTAAGTTTACTATGTTCTTGTTTTGTAGGAAACTTGCAAATCAAAGAAGTCTATGTGGTATCTTGATAGTGGATGCTCAAAACATATGACTGGAGATAAATCGAAATTTGTGAGTTTCAAAGCCAAAGAACAAGGATATGTGACTTATGGGGATAACAACAAAGGGAAGATTCTCGGAATTGGAAACATAGGTGGTGCAAACACATTGGAGATTAAGGATGTGCTTCTTGTTGATGGTTTAAATCATAATCTCCTTAGCATAAGCCAATTATGTGACAAAGGATTCAAGGTAATCTTTGAAAGCAAATTTTGCACCATTCACTTGATAGATTCCGAAAATGTAGCATTGAAGGGCATTAGGCATAACAACATTTATTTGATTGATTTGGATTGTTTGCATGAGTCAAGTATAACATGTTTAGTTGCTAAGGAAGAGAACCCTTGGTTATGGCATAAGAGAGCGGCTCATATAAATATGCATCATTTGAACAAATTGATCTCAAAAGACTTAGTTATTGGATTGCCTAAGTTAAAATTTGAAAAAGATAGATTGTGTGATGCATGCAAAAAGGGTAAACAAGTAAAATCATCATTTAAATCAAATAATGTTATTTCCACTTCAAAACCCCTAGAATTATTACATTTAAACTTATTTGGACTTTCTAGGATAAAAAGCTTTGGTGGAAATTATTATGGACTTGTAATTGTTGATGATTACTCTAGATATACTTGGACATTTTTCCTAACTATGAAAAGTGAAGCTTTTAAGGTCTTTAGAAAGTTTGCTAAACAAATTCAAAATGAGAAAGACCTAAGAATTAAAGTTTTAAGAAGTGACCATGGTGGTGAGTTTCAAAATGAAAAGTTTGAGAATTATTGTGAAGAAAATGGAATATTACATAACTTTTCTGCTCCTAGGACTCCCCAACAAAATGGTGTAGTTGAAAGGAAAAATAGGTCATTAGAGGAACTTGCTAGAACTATGTTAAATGAATCTAATGTTCCTAAATATTTTTGGGCTGATGCGGTTAGTACTGCATGTTATGTTTTAAATAGAATGCTCATTAGGTCAATTATTAAATCTACTCCATATGAATTGTTTAATGGTAGAAAACCTAATGTTGCTCATTTAAAGATTTTTGGATGTAAATGTTTTGTGCTAAATAATGGAAAGGACAATCTAGGAAAATTTGATTCAAAAGCCGATGAGGGCATTTTTCTAGGATATTCATTAAATAGCAAGACATATAGAGTGTTTAATAGGAGAACTTTAAATATAGAAGAATCTATACATGTTACCTTTGATGAGATTGTAGACCTTGGGGGAAATCCTCTTGAGTCAAATAAAGAACTTGCAGGTGATGATGAATACATAAGAGAGGCCCTTGATGAATTATACTTGGAAAATAATGAGCCTTCTCAAACTCCTCAATTAGCAAAAGAATGGCAATCACCTAGAGGACTCTCAATGGACAACATCATAGGTGACATCTCAAAAGGGGTAAGAACTAGAAATATGACAAATTTCTGTATGTCTGTTGCTTTTGTGTCACAGATTGAACCTAAAAACATTGAGGAAGCACTTAAAGATGATCAACGGTGCATAGCCATGCAAGAAGAACTTAACCAATTTGAAAGGAATCAAGTCTGGGAATTAATCCCAAGAGAAGAGTCACATCAAGTTATTGGAACTAAATGGGTATTCAGAAATAAGCTTGATGAAGATGGAAACATAACAAAGAATAAAGCCAGACTTGTTGCAAAAGGCTATTGTCGGGAGGAAGGTATAGATTATGATGAAACTTATGCTCCTGTTGCCAGGTTAGAGGCTATACGCCTACTTCTTGCTTATGCATCTATGATGAAATTTAAATTATATCAAATGGATGTAAAGAGTGCATTTTTAAATGGTTTTATTAAAGAAGAAGTGTATGTAGAGCAACCCCCTGGATTTGAGGATTTTAATTATCCTAATCATATTTTCAAATTAAAGAAGGAATTATATGGATTGAAACAAGCTCCTAGATCTTGGTATGAAAGATTAAGTAGTTTCTTAACTGCAAATGATTTTTCAAGAGGAAAAATTGATTGTACACTATTTATAAAGAAAGTTAAAGAACATATCTTATTGGTCCAGGTATATGTTGATGATATCATTTTTGGATCAATTGATAATTCGTTATGTGTAGAATTTGCTAAGATAATGCAGGGAGAGTTTGAAATGTCTATGATGGGAGAATTGACATTCTTCCTTGGACTTCAAATCAAGCAACTTAAAGATGGCATTTTCATCTCTCAAACCAAATACTGCAAAGAGATCCTCAAAAAGTTTGGTATGGACACCTCCAAGGAAGCTAACACACCCATGGGAACTTCATGCTATCTAGACAAGGATGAATCAGGTTTGGAAGTTAATCGAACTATGTATAGAGGTATGATAGGATCACTATTATACTTAACTGCAAGTAGACCTAATATTATGCATTATGTACTGTGTGTGTGCTAGATTTCGAGCTTGTCCTAAAGAATCTCATCTAATTGCGGTAAAATATATTTTAAAATATTTAAAAGGAACTACTGATTTTGGTTTGTGGTATCCGTCGATGCTTGTATGAGTTTAATAGGATATTCGATGTTGATTATGGTGGATGTAAAATTGATAGAAAAAGCACTAGTGGGACATGTCATTTGCTAGGTTCATCCTTAATATCTTGGCATTTTAAGAAACAGGCATGTGTTGCTTTGTCTACCACTTGAAGCTTGAATATATTGCAGTGGTAGTTGTTGTGCTCAAATTACGTGGATGAAACAACGGTTAGAAGATTATAGTATCTTTTTAAATGACATACCTTTGATGTGTGATAATACGAGTGCAATAAATCTAACTAAGAATCCAGTAATGCACTCTAGGACTAAACATATAGAAATAAGACATCACTTTTTAAGAGATCATATCAGCAAAGGAAACTGTAAAATAGAGTATGTAGATAGAGACTTAGGGATATTAGAAATAGCTTAAATTCTGCTTAATTTGACTGTTTTTGGATGATTGTAATGTTATAATTCGTGATATAGGATGTTCATAGGTTATCATGTGTTAAAACACTCAAAACAGGACATTCCTCTCTGGAATAATCGATTACTTGGAATTATAATCGATTATTTGCCCTCAAAACATCCAAAACAGAGTATTTGTCTCTGGAATAATCGATTATTTCGCAAAATAATAGATTAAAAGTAGCTGATAATCGATTATCAGCTGAAAATAATCGATTAAATGTACCTGATACTGGTTTAATCGATTATTCTGAATTTTAACCGATTAAACCCGACCAGTTTTGCCTTCTAGCTGTTGCCAACGACTCTTTGGTGTCCATTCTCTTCTATATGAACATTGGACATGATTTTGCTATATATAGAGACCTCTAGTTCACTTCTACTCACTACTAACTCTTGAAATCAAGCTTTCTTGCCTTATTATCCTCTCTTTCACCTTATTCCATCACTTGTCCTTCTAGATTTTCTTGATATTCATCTACTATTTCAAATGGCCTCATCTTCTCGCCCTAAGATCCGAACTAGAAGAAGATCTGCACCCTCCTCTCATCCCCGTCCTAATTCTGTGGAAGGATGGATCTCTGATGCAGATGGCCAACAAGAATTTCTAACCTACTGGAAGGAAAAGGCTATTATTTCTCCCAAATTTCTTATAGGAGAGCAATTCATTCATAGGGGATTCAATTTTACTAATCTTCTTGAAATTCAAGGAGTTCTCCCGTTTATCCAAATGCAAGGTACGTACTATCCTGACTTGGTTAGGGTATTCTACTCTAGATTCAAATTTAGAGATCAAATTGCTACATCCCGTGTAAAAGGGGTTACAATAATTCTTGATGATGATATTTGGGAGAATGTTGCTCACTTTCCAATTAGAGAAGATGCTATTAACGTATATGGTGAGCTAGATGACTTTTACAGGTTCCTAGCTTATCGCTCTTTTTTGCGGAATCCCTCAATGGAAATTGGATGTATCCTTCATGCTGGACCTTTAAAGAAGGAAGAACGCATGCTTCTACATTTACTTGTATGGATCTTATGTCCCCGGGCTACGAATCATGCCCAATGCTCTTCCATTGATCTTCGAATTATTCATGCCATAATGAATAATGAACCTTTAGATTGGGGTGTTCTTGTCACAATGACCATGCTTAAAGCAAAACGTCATCCAACCTTTAAAATTCCATATGCCCTCCTTGTCTCCCGTATTCTTGAATATAAATGAGTGAATGTTGAAGGTGAGCAAGCAGTTAGAACAAACAACTTAAACCGCATGCTAGACAGCACATTGACTCAACTTCAAATGGTGCGAGTCAATGATATTTATGTTCACAAAGATGATGTTCCTAATCAAGGGGATGCTAATGACGATTCGATGAAGATATGCCTCCAGTCGCTGAGTTTCCCTACGACCAAATCCAAGATGCTTGGAACTTCCTCTACTCATCATGAACCAAGACAATCCATGGAAGATATGTTATCCGACATGAATCGGAGGATGCAATCATTCTTCAATCTTTCCGGTGTATGGCATGAGGAATTAATTCGCCGTATATCCGATGTAGATGAAAAAGTGTGTCGTTTAGAAAATAGATTTAATGCACACTTTAATGATGATGATAGTGAAGAATTTTAATTTTGTTGATTTTCTTCTTTTATGATGTACTGTATTGACATTTTTGAAATAAAATATGATGTTTCTTTAATGCTTTGATTGAGGGGGAGTCTTCTCCAACTTATGCATATTTTGAGGGGGAGCTCTTATGATTGTTATTGTAGAGTTCTTTTTTATTATAATCAAAATAGGGGGAGAAAAATTTAAAGCCTCTTATGAATTGCATTTAAATATTATCTGGTATGTTTGATGTGTTTGTTAGTATGACAGATAAAACGAGGTTATTACAAGGGCTTTAAAAGATAATTTTGATCATCATCAAAAAGGGGGAGATTGTTGAACATTCAAGGACTTGATGTTGCACTTGATGAACATGAAGATTGATGATTTTGATGATGATTCAAGAACTCAAAGACTTAGAGTATTGAAGACTTGTTTTGTAGTGTAATAACTCTGTTTTAATTAGATTGAATCTGTAATTTTAGAGTTTGAGATAGCCGGTACATAGTCTGCAACTTAGAAGCTTCAAAAAGCCCAAATATATCATCCAGGCTCGGCTTTAATCGATTATATAGGGAAATAATCGATTAAAACAGTGAGAAAACCATTTTCTGTATAAACTCACTGCTTTAATCGATTAAAATTCAAAATAATCGATTATTACGTCTGATAATCGATTAAAACGTCTAATAATCGATTAGAACAGAGAGGTTTTGGGTTCTGTTGTTTTTGGCTCTGTTTTAATCGATTATAACTCCATTAAATCGATTATTTCATTCTCTTTTTGTTTTTAAATTTCAAAGCAACCCTATTTTCGAAAATCCAATTACCAAGAACCCTAATTTCGAAATCCCCAATTTCTAAACCCTAATTTCCCTACTTAAACTCTCCTTTGGCACTCAGAAAAGAAGAACAACCTTTTCCATACAAAAGTTAAGTGTTGTGAGTGCCAGAGAACTGTTTGTTACAAGGAAAGGGGGCTTTTGGAACCTGGTGTGGGCTAGAAGCGATAAGAATCACTAAGTGGAGTTCTTAGTGGATTGTGTGTTGTGCCGTCTCTAGGGAAAGCTGTTCATCATCTCTTGTGGATTTCAAGAGAGGTGTTTTCTTATCTTTATCTTTTCATTGTAATTTGTTTGTACCAACTTTGATCATAGTGACAGCGTTAATCCTCTATTGAGTGATTAGCAACTGGACGTAGGGTCTTTTGATCCGAAGCAGTATAAATCTTCTGTGTAAGATTTCTATCTCTTCTCTATTTACATTTACACAGTTTTTAATTGGTAAAATTTGGGGAAAATTTTGAAAACGTAATTTTTATTAAGAAACCTAATTTTTGTTAAGAAACCAATTCCGCTGCGCGATTCTAACAGTCGGATGGTTAAACGAAAAAGCCAAAAACAAAGAATCCCCGGTAAAACCGGATGACTAACAGAAAAGTCAAAAAGTCAAATCAAATATTCCCCATGGAACGGGCGCATGAACAGAAACAATAAGTCGGCAACACATCTCCAAAATCAGATGACCATAGGATTGACTATCAAAAAAGTCATCCTAAGAGCCTTACAGAACGGGGCTTGTTCAGAACCTTGCAGAACGGGGTTCGTACCAGGTGGGGGTAGGTACCCATCAGAGCCTTGCAGAACGGGGTTCGTACCAGGTGGGGGTAGGTACCCACAAGAGCCTTGCGGAACGGGGTTCGTGCTGGGTGGGGGTAGGTACCCATCGAGCCTTGCGGAACGGGGTTCGTACGGGTGGGGTTAGGTACCCATCGAGCCTTGCGGAACGGGGTTCGTACCGGGTGGGGGTAGGTACCCATCGAGCCTTGCGGAACGGGGTTCGTACTTGGGTGGGGGTAGGTACCCATCGAGCCTTGCGGAACGGGGTTCGTACCGGGTGGGGGTAGGTACCCATCGAGCCTTGCGAACGGGGTTCGTGCGGGTGGGGTTAGGTACCCATCGAGCCTTGCGGAACGGGGTTCGTACCGGGTGGGGGTAGGTACCCATCGAGCCTTGCGGAATGGGGTTCGTACCGGGTGGGGGTAGGTACCCATCAGAGCCTTGCAGAACGGGGTTCGGACCGGATGAGGGTAGGTAGTCATCAGAATCTAGCAAAATGCAGATTCGTACCAGGTGGGGGTAGGTACCCACCAGAACCTTATAAAATAAGGTTTTTACCGGATGAGGGTAGGTACTCATCAGAATCTAGCAAAAAATGCAGATACGTACCAGGTGGGGGTAGGTACCCACCAGAGCCTTATAAAATAAAGTTTATACCGGATGAGGGTAGGTACTCATCAGAATCTAGCAAAAAATGCAGATTCATACCAGGTGGGGGTAGGTACCCACCAGAACCTTATAAAATAAGGTTTATACAGGATGAGGGTAGGTACTCATCAAAACTTAGCAGAATGCATTAGGTGGAGTAAAATACTCACCTAAGCATTACAAAAATGGGTTGCAAATACCTTGCTTCTATTAAAGGATAGTTCAAGTGTTGAATACCTCCAAAGTAAGTACCCACAAGAGTTTAGCAAAATGCGAACTCATACCGGGTGAGGGTAGGTACTCACCAAAGCCTTGCAAAAAATAAGGTTCATACCTAGTGGGGGTAGGTACCCACAAGAGTCTAGTAAAATATAGACTCGTACCAGGTGAGGGTAAGTACTCACCAGAGCCTTATAAAGTAAGGCTCAAACCAGATAGGGGTTGGTACCTATCAAAAATATTTATCATTCGGAGGATCAACAAAGAAGCATCTGAAGGATAACCGGGCAAAAGGGTTAACTCCTTCCCCTACCAACTAATTTTGTCGGCACATTAAGCCAACAAATTAGCTAGGTAGGTGAAGGGGGGGCAGCTGTAGACCCCTAATTTTTCCCGGTCTCTCAATAAAGGCTAAAGGAGACTTCCTACAACAAGATAAAGCTCGCCTGGCATCTCAATAAAGGCCAAGAAGACTTCCTATATGAAGATAAAGCTTCAACGGGCGTTTATCGGCATCAACCGACGTCTGAATAAAGAAAGGAAAGCTTCCCAGGGGTCCCAGAACACAAAGGCTAGCCAAAACAGGTTGAGACGGCCGTCCCAAAGTCAAGACGACCGTCCCAAGCTACCCTGGCCAATGGGACGGCCGTCCCAAGTGAGACTGCCCGTCCCACTCTTCAGGAGGAACCAGCATGTGTAAAAAATTCAATTGGGACGGTCGTCCCAACCCAGATGGGCGTCCCAAATTGTCAGGCTGCGAAAAACTATAAATACGAGGCTCATTTGCCACTGTTTCACACACCAGACAACTCCCAGTACTTGTCTTTTCTCTCCCTACTTTGAATGAACTCTCTGATTGCCTTGATAAGGTAACAATCAGTTAAGGAATCATATTCCAGCATTCGATTCTTCTGTAAAATTTAGTAGAGTCAGTGTTGTATTCGGAGAGGAGGGTCTTTGTAGAGCGAAGGATTGCCAAAACGCATCCTTACGATTAAAGATTCGCAATACAAAGCTTGCTACGGAGGTTCTGTTCAATTCTCTTCTCTTCTACTGCTTTATTTATTGCTTTGTACGTATGCAATGTAAACTAAAATCATGTAGATAGCCATTTTTAATATTATGCAATAAAATAGGGTAATCGCGTAATTTCTCGTAATCTTTACTTAAATGAATTAATCCGTCATAGGGAACCCGAAAGGGGCGTTGTGGGGTGCTAACACCTTCCCCACACGTAACTAACTCCCTTACCTAACTCTGGTTATAATGGCCAAGTTTGGTTTTTATTAAAATCAACGCCTTTTTATCCTTTTCCAATGTTTATGGTCAAAACATTGGTGGCGACTCCAAAAGAACCCTTTTTCGAAAACCTTGCTTTTATTAGAGGATAGTTCAGTTGTTGAGCACCTCGGAAGCAATGAACATAATTTTAACATAAAACGCGAGTCTAAACCATCTTTTCGCGACCGCTCGCATAAACGTTCGAGATGTCCCTGGACGTCATAACTGACGGTGGCGACAGGTAGAATTTTCAAGTGAGACGGTCGTCCCAACCCAGACGGCCGTCCCAACCCAGATGGCCGTCCCAAATTGCCAGGCTGCAAAAACTATAAATAGGAGGCTCATTTGCCACTTTTACAGACACCAGACAACTCCTAGTACTTGTCTTTTCTCTTCCTTCTTCGAATGAACTCTCTGATTGCCTTAATAAGGTAACAATCAGTTAAGGAATCATATTCTAGCATTCGATTCTTCTGTAAAAATTTAGTCGAGTCGATCTTGTATTCGGGGAGGAGAGTCTTTGTAGAGCGGGGGATTGCCAAAACGCATCCTCACTGTAAAAGATTTGCAATACAAAGCTTGCTACGGAGGTTCTTTTCAATTCTCTTCTCTTTTATTACTTTATTTATTGCTTTTTGTATGCAATGTAAAATAAAATCATGTAGATAGCCATTTTTAAATACTGTATAAATAAAATAGGGTAATCACGTAATTTCTCGTAATCTTTACTTAAATGAATTAATCCGTCATAGGGAACCCGAAAGGGGCGTTGTGGGGTGCTAACACCTTCCCCACACGTAACTAACTCCCTTACCTAACTCTGGTTATAATGGCCAAGTTTGGTTTTTATTAAAATCAACGCCTTTTTATCCTTTTCCAATGTTTACGGTCAAAACATTGGTGGCGACTCCAAAAGAACCCCTTTTCGAAAACCTTGCTTTTATTAGAGGATAGTTCAGTTGTTGAGTACCTCGGAAGCAATGAACATATTTTAACACAAAAACGCAAGTCTAAACCATCTTTTCACGACCGCTCGCATAAACATTCGAGATGTCCCTAGATGTCAAAACGGACGGCGGTGACAGCAAAGATAACTTTGTTATCTCTAATGATGAGTTCCGAACTGAACAAAAACACCCTGATGAAGGTTTTAAGCGAAGTGCACATACCTCATACAATATCCCAAGAAAAAGTTGAGAGGATCGTTAGCTACATCACAGCCAGTGATCACTTCACCTTCACAGATGAAGAACTCCCTCCTGAAGGGTCGAGCCATAACAAGCCCTTGCATATTTCCATCAAATGCAAGGAGTATGTCATCGCTAAAGTTCTTGTGGATAACGAGTCATCCTTGAACGTGATGCCCAAGTGCACACTTGACAAGTTAACCATTCAAGGAACCCGCATGCGCCTAAGAAACACTATCGTTCGAGCCTTCGACGGATCCAAATGAGAAGTAGTGGGGAAATCAATCTGCCGATCCAAGTCGGACCCATTATCTTCAACATCGATTTCCACGTGATGGATATTACTCCAACATACAGTTGTCTCCTCGACAGGCCTTGGATTTATGACGCTAAGGCAGTACCTTCAATGCTCCACCAGAAAGTCAAGTTCATAGTAAACGACAAATTGGTCACGGTCCAAGCTAAAGATGATATCTTGATGAAGAGGCCCTTGAAACATCTTTTCAAGCGCTTGAAATTGCCAATGTAGAAAGACTTCTCGGTAATACGAAGGTAGCTCGCATGTTGATGAAGTATGGTTACCATCCTGGCCAAGGGCTCGGGGCAGACTCCCAAGGAATAAAGGAGCCCCCAGAATTCAAGGATAATCCTTTAAAGCATGGCCTAGGATATGACCCTACAAAGGGTCGAGTTGTGAAAAGAAAAGGGAAGTCTCCCCTCTGCACACTCAAGCAGATCTTCCGAAGCGGAGGGATACAAGCATCGAGGGCAACTCTAGTCATTAGGAGTTCTTTTCCCTTTCTTAAGGGATGTAAACCCAATGATTGTTAGAGATTATTCCCTGGGGCAAGCCCGACCCCCGGGCATCTTTTGGGCACATATTCCCCTCTTAATTAATGTCGCTGGTGTCAAAAGAGGTAGTCGGAGTGACACGATGATTTTGTTTGACTTGCATATTTAAAAGTGTGGTTCAATGCCTTTAGGTTGTCCGATAACCGGGCTGGACCTAAGGGCGAGGTTTTTGAAAGGTTCGAGGAGTCACCACCAATGTTTTTACTAGAAACATTGGAAAAGGAAAAAGAAGGCATTGGTTTTTTAAAGAAAAACTAACTTTGGTCATTCCAACCAGAGTTAGGTAAGGGAGTTAGTTACGTGTAGGGAAGGTATTAGCTTCCCTACGATGCCCCTTTTTGGTTTCCTATGATGGACTGTTTTTTATAAAGAAATAATAATTCTAAAATTGCGTTTTTACCCTTATTTATTCATGGCAGATATTAAGTTATTTACTACATGGCCCTAAATGACTAATGCACAACGATATTATCTAAAAAGTAATAAAATAGAGAAGGGAGTATGGAGGAACCTTCGAAGCAAGATTTTATAATATGTTCTTGAAAGAGGGTGCTTTTTGGCAAACCCCACGCTCTACAATGATGATCGCTCTTTCTTGTAGCACTCTAGAATGATTTTCTAAGAACTCTAAGAACTCTGGAAATGCTTCAGAGGGGTCCTAGGAGAGTAATCCGAGAATATTACAGAAGGTAAAGTTGTAGGTGTGTAAAGAGTGAGAAAGTCCCCCCCCCTTTTATAGGAATTCGCACCTATCAGGTCGGGACCGCCGTCTCGCCAATCAGGACAACGGTCTCGCCTTTGACAACGTCTCACCAAACGAGATGCCGGTCTCGCCCTTAGCCAACAGCGAGACGGCGGTCTAGCCAAAGGAGACGGTAATCTCTACCCTTTGGGTGGAATTTCTTATTTTTCTTATACAAAAATCCTTCATATTCTAATATGGGGCCTATTGATCAATCCTAGGGACCTTTTAGGCCTTTCCCATCTTCGAACGGAAGTCTTATGCTCTTTATTTTGAGGTCGGGAAAGATTTGGGGTCTACAGCTGCCCCCCTTTCACTTGACTAATCGACCGTTGGCTTAATATGCCAGCGAGATCGGTTGGCAAGTGAAGGATTTAACCCTCTTGCCCGGTCGTCTTTCGGATGCCCCTTCTTGCGGTAACCGACCCTCTAAACGATAAATGTGTGTGTGCCTCTGGGATGCTCCTTCATGCGGTAGCCAACCCCTTTGGACAAAAAGGGTGTGAACCTCTGGGATGCTCCTTCTTGCGGTAGCCGACCCCTTGGTTGATGAGTATGAACCCTCATTCGGTTGCTTATAGGTTTGGGATGCTCCTTCTTGCGGTAGCCAACCCCTCGACTGACAAGTGATAGAACCTCAGGATGCTCCTTCTTGCAGTAGCCGACCCCTCGGTTGATGAGTATGAACCCCCATCCGGTTGCTTGTAGCTTTGGGATGCTCCTTCTTACGGTAGTCAACCCATCAACTGACAAGTGGTAGAACCTCAGGATGCTCCTTCTTGCGGTAGCCGACCCCTCGGTTGATGAGTATGAACCCCCATCCGGTTGGTGCAATCCACATTGTAGGACTGGTGGTGGTGGCGGCTTACTGCTCTAGCTCATGCGTCATTCCTTGTGAGGAGTGTTTTTGCTTGATAAATGTTTTTGACTTTTTGCAGTCATCCGATGCGCCGAGGATTCTTTGATTTTTGGCTTTTTCCAATAGTCATCCAGCTTGTTGATTACTAGGGATTCTTTGTTAAATGCCTCTGAAGTAGGCAGGATTTCAATGAGGATTTGTTGGTCTTCTTCCAGCTAGTTGAGTGCTGGGGATTCTTTGTTTTTGAATTTTTGTAGTGGTCATTCGACTTCGCTGGTTGTCGGGGATTTTGTTAATTTTGGGTAATGCCTCTAAGCATGTGGGTGTTTTGCTTGTTTGCCTTTTTCTCTTTGTTAGGAGAATGGTGGATAATGTTTGGGATTTTTAAATCTCGCCTTTTTCCGTGGTTTATTCTTTTTCTTGTGATTTTGGATTTTGGCTTTTTCAGGATAGCGCGTAAGCGTTTTTACTTTTTAGTCTCTTTTTATTACGCTGGCTTTTTCGTAAGAGAGTAAAGGCAAACATCTTAACCAAAAGACTTTATTTATATATATCATGAATTTTGTACAATGATTATATATATAATGATATTCCTAAGGCAGCGGTGGGCTCGACTACAAGGCTGAAGACAGCTCAGGAGGAGGAAACTGCCGGAGCATGTGCCTCTGAAACTCTTCCTGGCTCCGGATCATGCCGAGCACATGCTGACCGATTGTGTCCAGGCTCTGAATCACTCCCTCCTGCCTTTGGCTGATGGTCTCCAGTCGTGTCTCGAAGACGTCCTGCCTTAGGGACATCTGGTCTAACTACTGGCGGATGTCATCCATGTGACGGTGGATGCATGGAAAGTCATCCCCATACTGCTGCTGCGACTAGAACTCCGAGGGCATCAGGATCTCCTACGATGCATCCAAATCCTGGATGTCTAGAGTCATGGCAAGCATCGGGTGGAGGGTCACCTGGGACCCTTGCCTGATGAGCATGCCCATGCTGACGAGCATGGACCCGCTGATAAGCTCAAGTCACAGGATAGAGAGAATGTCCTCCCCATTGGCACATCCCCATCTCTTGGCCAGTGGGGTGATGATGGGAGCCATGAGGATGGCTCCAACAGGGCGGCTCCTGAAATCCTTCAGAGCCCTCAAGAAGAAGTAGTCGGGATTACACCGACGTCCATGCAGCATGCAGTGTAGTGCGAAGAGATCAGACTGAGTAATCTTCCCCTGACTCTCCTTCCGTGCATGGATCATCCTTGCCAGTAGCTTGTGGCAGATACGGAGAGGAGGGATGAGTGCCGACCCTTTCATCAGGGCCGGTAGAATCTGCGACCCGGTGAGATCCTTCCAAATCTCACCGGTTGTGAGGGCAGCTGACCGCTCATAGATAGCTCCCTGGTATTCTGGCGTCAAGGTGTCCGCGAGTTGGTTGAAGCCCATGGTGACGTTGAACTCATCCAACGTCATCGTCTGGTAGGTCCTGTTCATGTAGTACGAGACCATCCTCGTTGGAGGGACACCCAAGAATAGCGTAGGCATGTCGACCATTGTGACGGAGGCGAGGAACTCCATCACGACCTCTCTGTCGATGTGGGTAGGAAGGTCCTGGAGGAGGAAGTCCCACCCGATGCTATGGATGTAGCCTCGTACATCCTCTTCCCAACTGAACTTGGCCAGGATGCTGAAGTCTAGGCGTAGCATAGGGTGCCAGGAGTAGCTTCTAATGTGATCTAGCTTGGCCTAGTGTTGCGGCGTGAGCTGAGTAGGGTATGGCGGAGCCTGTGGTGCAGGAGCGCTCTGGTCGGATCCCCAACCTCTCTTTCAAGACCTAGAAGATTCTCCTTGTTGCATTTTTTTCAAAGACACTCATAGATGTATGAGAATGTATGAGAAGATGTAGGAATGGAGTGATTTAAAACTGATCCAAAAGCTCCTTTATATAAAAAAACTTTTTTTGGTCGCGACCGCTGTCTGGGATTCGGGACGGCGGTCTCGAATTTTTGAAGTTCGGGACCGCCATCTAGAATGTCGAGACGACGATCTCGCTCTTTGCGATGTGGCGAGACGACCATCTCACCAAACAAGAATGCGGTCTCACCTTTAGCAAATATGAATGGCGAGACGGCGGTCTCGCCAAATGAGACGGCCTCTAGGCTTTTCGAAATTTTTTTTTTTTTGGAAAAATATAGGACTTTGTTCAAAAACATCTATGCATGCAATGTTTTCATGTTATGTGTCCTATAATACTATTTCGTTGATTTTTCAAAAGGATTATCTGATGTGTCTTTTGAAGAGGAGGTCCTTCTGATGTCGTTTTCTAGCTGTACTTATTTGTACCATTCTGGACTTAATATGACCAAAGAATATTTGTTGATTGAGGAGCCAACTTGCCATGTCGGTGCGATTTTTCCTTCCTCTAGAGGTTTCAATCCTCTTGTTGATTATATGCCTCCATATTCTCCCACTAATTATCAGAATATTATGATAAGGGTCAAGAGAAAAGAAGAGGATAATTTATTACAAAGGCTTGTGTTTTAGACGGTTGTATATTTTTTATTTTTTATTCAAAAGGGATTTTGTAAGAATGGCTAGCCAAGGTTGGTCAAAGTGTTTAAGCTAATGTTAAACAAATGTCTTACTTTGAGGATCTGCGTCTTAGCCAATTTCTATTACTTTCTATGGTTGATTGACTTCCTTAGACTGCCCTTTGGGTTTTCAGACTAGGATATAATGTTTTGGTCCTAACTTTTGTCTAGGTTTCCTTTTTTTCTTGTTTTGGGAATCCTAGCGGACCTTATTTTGTAACCCTAACTTCTGCCTAGGCTACCCTTTATTGTTGTTCGTGTTAGAATCGCGCAGCGGAATGTTTGCATTTCCAGACAAAAACCAAGAGGGGGGTGAATTGGTTTCTTAACAAAAATTAGGTTTTATAAAATTTTCCCCAAATTTTACCGATTAAAATGTTGTGCAAACGTAAATAGGATAATGATAGAGTCTTACACAGAAGTTTTATACTGGTTCGGATCAAAAGACCCTACATCCAGTTGCTAATCACTCAAATAGAGGATTAACGCTGTCACTATAATCAAAGTTATTACAAATAGATAACAATGGAAAAGATAGACTAATGAAAACACCTCTCTTAAGTCACACAAGAGATGAACACCTCCTTTGAATCCCACAAAGGATGAAGAACAACTTTCCCTAGAGACGGCACATCACACAATGCACTAAGAAAACCCACTCAATGATTCTTATCGCTTCTAGCTCACACTAGGTTTCAAAAGCCCCTTTTTCCTCTAACAAACAGTTCTCTAGCAGTCACAGCTCTCAACTCACTAGTGCAAAAAAGGGCTTCTACGTCACCCAATTGTCGTTGCATGTAAAAATATTCGACGTAAATAAAATGCGGTGGCAATTTTGTAAATAAGAGACAAAAGTTTTACGTTGCACATCCCAGCACGCGACGTAAAAAGCTTTCTTTTACGTCGCGCCACCCAGGTGCGATGTAAAAGAGTGCCTTTTACGTCGCGTGCTGGGATGCGCGACGTAAAAAGTCCCTTTTATTCCCCCCAGACCCACTCCCTCGTCTCGCGCAGCCAGGGTTTTTGAGAACGACGATGAGAATGACGACAACAGCTACCTCTGCACACCATTTTCGATCAGTTTGATAGTGAAAAACATCAACATTGTGTGTCATTTTACGAACTTGATATTTCTCCCCGATTGGATTCGAGTTTGAAATCATTTTTCGTCTATGTCGCTATCGCCGCCGTCCGTTCCGACGTCCTGGGGACGTCTCGAACGTTAATGCGAGCGGTTGCGAAAAGATGGTTGAGACTCGCGCTTTTTGTTAAAATTGTGTTCATTGCTTCCGAGGTGCTCAACACTGAACTATCCTCTAATAGAAGCAAGGTTTTCGAAAAGGGGTTCTTTTGGAGTCGCCACCAATGTTTTGACCAGAAACATTGGAAAAGGAAAAAAGGCGTTGATTTTATTAAAAACCAACTTGGCCATTATAACCAGAGTTGGGTAAGGGAGTTAGTTACGTGTGGGGAAGGTGTTAGCACCCCCACAACGCCCCTTTCGGGTTCCCTATGACGGATTTATTCATTAAGTGAAGATTATGAGAAATTACGCATTTACCCTTATTTTATTGATACAGTTATTTAGATATGGTTATCTACATGATTTATCTACATTGCATACAGAAAACAATAAATAAAGCAATAAAGAAGAAGAGAATTGAGAAAAACCTCCGTAGCAAGCTCTATATTATGATTCTTGTACAAAGAGGACGTGTTTCGGCAGTCCTTCGCTCTACAATTGTTCTCCTCTCATCTACCCTAATCAACTCGACTAATTTTCTAGAAGAAATCGAATGCCGGAATACAAATTCCTTAACTGATTGTTACCTAAAAAAGGCAATCAGAGAGATCATTCGAGAGAGGGAGAGAAGAAGACAAGTCTCTGAGTTGTCTGGTGTCTGAGGTGTGTGGAATGAGACAAATGAGGCTCCTATTTATAGCATTTTTCGCCCTGGAACTTTGGGATGGCCGTCTGGGTTGGGACAGCCGTCCCAAACGCGTTTTCCATGTTGTGCCAATCTGGGATGGCCAGTCTAGGTTGGGACGGCCGTCCCAAATGCAAATTTGTTCACGTTGGGACCCCCTGGTGTTTGGGACGGACGTCCCACATTTGGGACGCGCGTCCCACTTGCTTAATTTCAGTTGGGACGGCCGTCCCAACCGTGGGACGGTGGTCTCGACCTGTTTTGGCCTACTCTTGCGTTTTGGGACCCCCGGGAAGCTTTCCTTGCCGTTTTCGGACATGGATTGGTGCCGATATATGTCCGTTGAAGCTTTATCTTCGTGTAGGAAGTCTTCTTGGCCTTCATTTGAAATGTCGGGCGAGCTTTATCTCTGTATAGGAAGTCTCCTTTGTCCTTTATCGTGCGAGACGAGCGATCTACGTGTTGGTTGCGGGAGGTTTCCTCGGTTTTGGGAAGCCGGATGAACTCCATCTTCGGGCGAAAGTTCTTCTAGCTTTTATTTTGAGAGGTCGGGCAAAATTAGGGGTCTACGGTTGCCCCCCTTCACTGCCTAACTAATTCGTTGGTTTTAATATGCCGACAAAATTAGTTGGTAGGGGAAGGAGTTAACCCTTTTGCCGGCTATCCTTCGGATGCTTGCTCCTTGCTGATCCTCACGGATGATAAATATTTTGATAGGTACTAACCCCTATCTGGTTTGAGCCTTCTTTTTCTAAGGCTTTGGTGAGTACTTACCCTCACAGGGTATAAGTCTGTATTTTTACTAGACTTTTGTGGGTACCTACCCCCACTAGGTATGAACCTTGTTACTGCAATGGTTTTGGTGAGTACCTACCCTCACCTGGTATGAGTTTACGTTTTGCTTAAACTCTTATGGGTATTTACTTAGAGGTGTTCAACACAGAACTATCCTCTAATAGAAGCAAGGTCTTTGCACCCGTTTTTGCAATGCTCCCGGTGAGTATTTTTACTCCACCGATGCATTTTTGCTAGGTTTTTTGATAAGCCTCGTTACGCAAGGCTTAGGTGAGTACGCACCCACCGGTGTGAATGATAAGCCTCATTCGCAAGGCTTAGGTGAGTACACACCCCCACCGGTGTGAATGATAAGCCTTTTTCGCAAGGCTTAGGTGAGTACACACCCCCACCCGGTGTGAATGATAAACCTTTTTCGCAAGGCTTAGGTGAGTACACACCCCCACCCGGTGTGAATGATAAGCCTTTTTCACAAGGCTTAGGTGAGTACACACCCCCACCGGTGTGAATGATAAGCCTTTTTCACAAGGCTTAGGTGAGTACACACCCCACCAGGTGTGAATGATAAACCTTTTTCACAAGGCTTAGGTGAGTACACACCCCCACCCGGTGTGAATGATAAGCCTTTTTCACAAGGCTTAGGTGAGTACACACCCACCGTGTGATGATAAGCCTTTCACAAGGCTTAGGTGAGTACACCCCACCGGTGTGAATGATAAGCCTTTTTCACAAGGCTTAGGTGAGTACACACCCCCACCGGTGTGAATGATAAGCCTTTTTCACGAGGCTTAGGTGAGTACACACCCCACCGGTGT
>OY731404.1:23150755-23226431 GCA_963425845.1 Sphenostylis stenocarpa | reverse complement strand
CTGGGGTCCGCTCTGTGTAAATTTGCCATTTGGGACGGCCATCCCGAGTCCAGGACGGCCGTCCCAACCCGGACGGCCGTCCCAAAGTGCGCCAGCTGCGAAAAACTATAAATAGGAGGCTCATTTGCCACTTTTTCGGACCACGAGACACTCCGAGAGCTCGATACACTTTCTAAAACTCGAGCACTTGTCTATTTCTCTCCCTTTCTCGAATGATCTTTCCGATTGCCTTAAATAGGTAACAATCGGTTAAGGAATTATATTCCGGCATTTGATTCTTCTTTAAATTTTTAGTGGAGTCGATCTTGTATTGGTGAGGAGAGTCTCGTGTAGAGAGAGGGGTTGCCAAAACGCATCCTCACGGTTGGAGATTCTCAATACAAAGCTTGCTACGGAGGTTCTTTTCAATTCTCTTCTCTTTTATTGCTTTATTTATTGTTTTATTTAGCTTTACTTACTGTTTATGCCATGTAGAATAAAATCATGTAGATAGCTATTTTAATATCTCTTTTATTGCTTTATTTAGCTTTATTCATCATTTTATGCATGCAACATAGAATAAAATCATGTAGATAGCCATTTAATATTATGTAATAAAATAGGGTAATCGCGTAATTTCTCGTAGTCTTTATTTAAATGAATTAATCTGTCATAGGGAACCCGAAAGGGGCGTTATGGGGTGCTAACACCTTCCCCACACGTAACTAACTCCCTTACCCAACTCTGGTTATAATGGCCAAGTTTGGTTTTTCATTAAAATCAATGCCTTTTATCCTTTTCCAATGTTTATGGTCAAAACATTGGTGGCGACTCCATAAGAACCCCTTTTTGAAAACCTTTTAAAACAAATACGCGAGTCTAAACCATCTTTTCGCGACCGCTTGCATAAACGTTTCGAGACGTCCCCCGGACGTCGGAAGGGACGGCGGCGACATGGGCAAAACAGGTCAAGACGGCCGTCCCAAAGTTGAGACGGTCATCCCAACCTGCCAAAATCAAGTGGGACGCGCGTCCCGAAGGTGGGACGGCCGTCCCAAAGCCCAATTTAAGTGGGACGGCCGTCCCGGGTTCCCAGGTGGTCTCGCCCTGTGTAAAATTGCCATTTGGGACGGCCATCCCAGTCCAGACGGCCGTCCCAACCCAGACGGCCATCCCAAAGCGCGTCAGCTGCGAAAACTATAAATAGGAGGCTCATTTGCCACTTTTTGAGACCACAGAAACTCCAGAGAGCTCTGAAACACCTTAAAAAACTCAGAGCACTTGTCTACTTCTCTCCCTCTCTCGAATGATCTTTTCGATTGCCTTAAATAGGTAACAATCGGTTAAGGAATTATATTCCGGCATTTGATTCTTCTTTAAATTTTTAGTGGAGTCGATCTTGTATTGGTGAGGAGAGTCTGTGTAGAGAGAGGGGTTGCCAAAACGCATCCTCACAGTTCGAGATTCTCAATATAAAGCTTGCTACGGAGGTTCTTTTCAATTCTCTTCTCTTTTATTGCTTTATTTATTGTTTTATTTAGCTTTATTCATTGTTTATGCCATGTAGAATAAAATCATATAGATAGCCATTTTAACATCTCTTTTATTGCTTTATTTAGCTTTATATAAAATTATGTAGATAGCCATTTCAATATTATGCAATAAAATAGGGTAATCGCGTAATTTCTCGAAGTCTTCTCTTAAAACGAATTGATCTGTCATAGGAAACCCGAAAGGGGCGTTGTGGGGTGCTAACACCTTCCCCACACGTAACTAACTCCCTTACCTAACTCTGGTTATAAGGGCCAAGTTTGGTTTTCATTAAAATCAATGCCTTTTATCCTTTTCCAATGTTTATGGTCAAAACATTGGTGGCGACTCCATAAGAACCCCTTTTCGAAAACCTTGCTTTTATTAGAGGATAATTCAATTGTCGGGCACCTCGGAAGCAATGAACACATTTTAAAACAAATACGCGAGTCTAAACCATCTTTTCGCGACCGCTCGCATAAACGTTCGAGACGTCCTCAGACGTCGAAACGGACGACGTCGACACCAGAAAAGCCAAAGGCCAAAGAAAAGGGCAAATTACCCGGTAGGAAACCCACTAAGGGGGCTACACAAAAAATAGGGTCGACCCGGTAGGATACCCGAACAACAATAAAGGGTAGCCTAGGCAAAAGTTAGGGTTACAAATAAGGTCCGCTAGGATTTCTCAAAAATTTTACAAAAGAAGAAACCTAGACAAAAGTTAGGGCCAATACACAGTATCCTAGTTCGAAAACCCAAAGGGCGATCTAGGGAAATCAGCTAGCAATTTAAAAGCAATGGAGATAAAACCAAAGAGCGCAAATGCAAAAAGAAGGGAAAGATGTTTGCTTAGACAAAAGCTTAAACACCCAGGCTTAACCTTAGCCAGCCATTCTTACAAATCCTTTTATCAATAAAAATCAACCCTCTAAAACACAAACCATTGATTTTTACCCCCTTCATTTCTTTTCTCTTGACCCTCATGACAATATTCTAATAATTAATTTGGGAATATGGAGGCGTATAGTCAACAAGAGGATTGAAATCCCTAAAGCAAGGAAACAGGGACACTACATGACAAAAGTGCTCTACAAAAAGAGAAAAAGAAAAAGAAAAGAAAAAGAAAGAAATATTCTTCGGTCACAAAAATCCGCCATGATACAGCATGTACAAGAACCAAAGAGGGCACTCGGCGCTACAAGACACGTCGGTTAAATCCTTCTGAAAAACTAATTAAAGTAGGCATTATAGGACATCAAACATGAAAACATTTGCATGCATAAAATGTTTTTGAACCAGGTCCTATTTCTTATTCAAAAAAAAAAAAAAAAAAACACCAGAAATTCGAGACCGCCGTCTGGACATTCCAGACCGCCGTCTCGATTCCCCTGCAAATCGAGACCGCCGTCTCAAGGAACCAGACCGCCGTCTCGACTCAGGCAAAGTCGAGACCGCCGTCTGGAACCTCCAGACCGCCGTCTCGACCAGCAACCCAAACGTGACCGTCGTCTCGACTTCCCAGACGGCGGTCTCGATTTCGCAAAATTTCCTATATAAGGGGGCGCGCCTGGATGGGTTTCCTCACAACTCTCCTTGCCTCCTAAGCCTCCAGAGCCTCCAAAACTCATATTTCTACTCCTCCAAGCCTTCCCTGCTCAAGATGTTCAGCAGAAGTGCCTCCAGGAAGAGAAGGGGCACCGCTGGTGCTAGCAACTCGGCACCACCGCCACCCCCAGATCCTTCTCAGCTGTCACCACAGCACCAGGCCCGCCTGGACAACATCAGGAACTACCAGTGGCACTCCATGCTGACACTGGACTTCGACATTCTGGCCGAATTTGGATGGGAAGAAGGCGTCAGAGCCCACATCGACAGCATTGGGTGGGGCTTTCTACTGCGAACCCCACCCACACATGTGTACCCCCAAGCGGTACACGAATTTTTGGCCTCCGTCTCTCTCATCGAGATCCCCTCCATGGCCTCAAGCATGCAGCCCACCAAAATGGTCAACTATTTCATGGGTGGGCAATACCACACCACCACCTTGGAAGAATTCAATGTGTCCATTGGATTCATCTGGCCCGAGGAAGCACTGACCCGGGAATACCGAGAGCCATCTGCTCTCGGCCCGCCAACCTCACCCCTGCGGAAATGTGGCATGAGCTCACGGGAGCGACCACATTGCCCACCTTGATGAGAGGCTCCGCACTGCAACCGACACTCTGCATTTGCCACAAACTACTGGCAGGCACAATCCATGGGAGGAAGGAGAGCTAGGGTAAGATATCCCTCCTTGATCTCTTTGTCCTCTACTGCATGCACCAGAGGCGGCACTGCAACCCCGGATACTTTCTCCTAAGGGCCCTTAAGGACTTCGGGAGCAGATCCATAGGGGTCGTCCTCATAGCTCCCCTCATCACCCCTCTGGCAGAGAGAAGGGGTTGCCCTGGCCGGGAAGAGCTGGCCCGCAGCCTACGACCCGAGCCCATCAATGGGCCAATGCTGGTCAGCATGGGGATGCTGATACGTTGGGGAAACCAGTTCGCCCTGCACCCCTCCCTGGACTTCGAGCTGGACATCCAGGGGCTAGTGGCGATGCAGGATATGCCCACGTCTCCCGACTCCTAGCAGCAACAGCAGCAGCAGCAACAGCCACCACCATACACAGAGGGCTTTGCTGGCATGCACCAACACATGAATGATATAAGCCAGCAGTTCGCCCAAATGGCGGTATGGCGAGAGCAGCAGACCCAGTGGCAACAGGCCCACGATACTCGCCAGCAGGCCTTTCAAGCTCGCCAGGATGAGATCTACCAGGAGCAGCAGAGGATACGGCAGGAATGGACGACATTCCAAGAGGACTACCGTGACGAAGTCCAAGAGCAAATAGACTTTCCGGTATCACATGTACAAAGGGTTTCCTTACTCCGATTCCCCTGATGATAGCCCCTAGGGACGGTACTGGCCTAAATAAAAGTTGTTGTAATAAAATTTTCCATGAATAAAATTTTATTCCATGCATTCTTTGCCTTCTTTTACAAAAGTCAGCGTAACAAAAAAGCTTAAAAGAGAAAAGGCATACGCTCAAGAAAAAAGCCAAAATCCAAAATCGCGAGAAAAAAGAGATAAAAACCGCGAGAAAAAGGCAGGATTAAGCCATCACCTCAACCAATAAAAAATCGACTACCAAGAGTCAAACACAAAAAAGAAGAGAAGAACCCGACCAACCAGCAAGGATCGGATAATCATCATCAAAAGAACAAAAACAAAGAATCCCCGGCCACCAATGGAGTTGGATGAACAAACTAACAAAATCCCCGGCGCAGCCCGGACGACCATCCAAGAAGTCCAAGAACATCTACCAACACAGAAATCACTCCCCAGTAAATGGCGCATGATCAGAATCAGTAAGCCGCCACCACAGCCAAAGGATCAGCTACCGCAAGATGGAGCATCCGGAGGCTTAACACCAGATGGGGGTGTGTACTCATCAGGCCTTACAGAAGAGGGCTTACCAGGCGAGGGTTCATACTCGTCAAACACCAGATGGGGGTGTGTACTCATCAGGCCTTACAGAAGGGGGCTTACCGGGCGGGGGTTCATACTGGTCAAACCAGATGGGGGTTCGTACTCATCAGCCGAAGGGGTCAGTTACCACGACAAAGGAGCATCCCGGAAGTGCACAACACAACATCTCCCCAGAGGATTACCCGCCGCAAAGACGGAGTATCTGAAGGGAAACCGGGCAAGAGGGTCAAACTCCTTTACCCTCCAGTCGATCACCTTGGCACAAACGGCCAGCAGTCGACTGGTCGGGTAAAGGGGGGGCATCTGTAGACCCCAAATCTTGCCCGACCTCCAAATAAAGTCAGAAGACCCCCTATTTGAAGACGACCGAAGCCTAACAAGCCACTAGGAGAGACTATTAGGCCCCCGTACTAAGATAGGAGGGTTTTTTGGCCCGAAAAATAAAGTTTCTCGCCCTGAAGGGACGAGACCGCCGTCTGGAGGGACAAGACCGCCATCTCGCCTCACGCCAGGGACGAGACCGCCGTCTCACTTGTCTAGACGGCGGTCTCGACTTCTGCCATGGTCGAGACGGCGGTCTGGATTGTCCAGACGGCGGTCTCGACCCTGTCAGACAAAACGGCGGTCTCGACCTGTCAGGCACGAAAATATATAAATAGGGGCTCCATTCCCCCTTCCCAACACACAAAAACACAGTAGCTCTTCCTTCTCTCTAGATTTTCTCTCTCTAGAACCCCTCCGAAACATTTCCGGAGTTTCTGAGTGTCTCTAGGCATAAATTGAGTGTCTTAAATCTTCTTTAGAATCCCTCCGAGGCATTTCCGAAGTTTCTGAGAGTTGTAGAGTGAAGGGTTGCCAAAAAGCACCCACTCTTTAAAGAGAAATATAAAAAGCTTGCTTTGGAGGTACACCCTCTCTCTTTCTAATTTTATCGCTTTCATTTAAAATTATGAAATAGACGCTAGGGCCATGTAGTCATAATCTTTAAATACCGCATAATAAAAGGGTAAAAGCGCAATTTTCCAGTTTAATTATTTATCCAAAGTAGTCGGCCTGTCATAGGGAACCCGAAAGGGGCGTCGTAAAGGAACTAACACTTCCTTTACACGTAACTAACTCCCTTACCCAACTCTGGTTCTAATGACCAAAGTTGGTTTTCGAAAACCAACGCCTTTTTAAACTCCTTTTCCGATGTTTCCGGTAAAAACATCGGTGGCGACTCCACGAACCCTTCAAAACCCATTCTTGGGTTAGCCCGGTTATCGGACAACCCAAGAACACTTTTCGAAAACCTCGTCTCTAGGTTAGCCCGATTATCGGACAACCTAAGGACATTGTAACCACCCATAAAAAACGCGAAAGCAAGAGGGTCGAAAAAACCATCGCGTCGCTCCGACCGCCCCTTCGTTTTTGGGAGGCGGCGACAATTGGCATCTCATGTTCCTGGTCCAGGGCAAACATGGATGATAGAGTGGCGAGGGCATCGGCAATTTGATTGTCCTCCCTAGGGATATAGTGGAAGGTGATGTTTTCCATTCTTGAGACCAGCTCGTGGATGTGCTCTAGGTATGGAATCAATTTTGAGTTTCGGGTTTCCCATTCACCTTTAAGTTGATAGATGACGAGGGAGGAATCACCGAATATTTTGAGCTTAGTAACTCCATGATCTAGAGCCGCTTGGATCCCTAGTGCACATGCTTCGTATTCGGCCATGTTGTTGGTGCAATCGAAATTAAGCCTGGCTGTTACAGGGATGTGTTTCTTTTCGGGGGATATCAAAACAGCTCTTACCCCGTGTCCAAGCATGTTTGAAGCCCCATCGAAGAACATGGTCCACATCTCTTCTTTGGTCTCTTCGTGTTCGATGTGCATGATATGCTCATTGGGAAAGTCATCCTGTAAGGATTGGTATTCGTCTGTGGATCCATGGGCTAGATAATCCGCTAGGGGACTTCCTTTAATAGCTTTCTGGGTGACATGAATGATGTCAAATTCTAAGAGGAGAACCTGCCACCTAGCTATTCTTCCGGTCAAAATGGGCTTCTCGAAGAGGTATTTGATTAGATCCATTTTGGAGACCAACCATGTTGTATGCCGAGCCATGTATTGTCTAAGACGTTGAGTGACCCACACCAATGCGCAACAGGTTTTTCGAATGGTGTATAACGGGTTTCATAATCTGAGAACTTCTTACTGAGGTAGTAAATGGCCCGTTCCTTTTTCCCGGTTTCATCATGCTGGCCGAGCACACATCCCATGGACTCTTCAAGTATTGATAAATATAGGATCAGAGGTCTCCCTTCAACGGGTGGTACCAATACTGGGGGATTGGTTAAACAAGTCTTGATTTTATCGAATGCTTGTTGGCATTCTTCATTCCACACCGTTGGTTGGTTTTTGAGCAACAGTTTAAAGATGGGGATACATTTATCCGTTAACTGCGCGATGAAACGGGCAACATAATTAATTCGGCCTAGGAAACCTCTGACCTCTTTTTCTGTACTTGGTGGAGGCATTTCCAAGATTACCTTGGTTTTGTCGGGGTCCACCTCGATTCCTCTTTCACTGACAATGAACCCTAGGAGTTTTCCTGACCGTACTCCGAAAGTACATTTTGCCAGGTTTAGCTTAAGTTGATACTTCCGAAGTCGATCAAAAAGTTTTCGGAGATATTGAATGTGGTCCATTTCATTTCTGGACTTGGCGATCATGTCATCCACATATACTTCTATTTCCTTGTGGATCATGTCATGGAACAGTGTGACCATAGCCCTTTGATAAGTAGCCCCTGCATTCTTCTATCCAAACGGCATTACCCGATAGCAGAAAGTGCCCCATGGTGTAATGAAGGAGGTTTTCTCTCTATCCTCAACAGCCAGTTTGATTTGGTTGTACCCAACATACCCGTCCATGAAGGAATACAACGTGTTGGTAGCGGTATGGTCTACCAGTGTGTCTATGTGCGGTAGGGGAAAGTCGTCCTTCGGACTCGCTCGATTGAGGTCCCTATAATCCACGCAGACCCTGACCTTCCCGATCTTTTTGATGACGGGTACTATATTGGCCAGCCATTCTGGGTATTTGGACACTACAAGAAAGTTGGCATCCACCTGCCTTTGCACCTCCTCTTTTATCATTAAGGACCAGTCCGGTTTGATCCTCCTGAGTTTTTGTTTCACAGGCCGAAACCCCTCTTTCAGTGGCAATTTGTGTTCCACTATGCTCGTGTCGAGCCCAGGCATGTCATGATATGACCAAGAAAATACATCCATATATTCTTTCAGAAGCTGTATCAATCCCTTTTTCATGCTACTTTCCATTTGGGTGCTGATGTTCACCTTTTTCTCCTCATCCTCTTTTCCCAAATTAACAGTTTCTATTTCTTCCTGATGTGGTTGTATGATGCGTGTTTCGTTTTCCAGCATTCTTTGCATGTCCGGAGAAATGGTCCCCTGCTGACATTCGGACTCAATCCATTTGCCTTCCGTTTCCGGGGTCCATGGAGATTCATGAACCACAGACATGATGTGTTTTAGGTTCTGTTTTAGTCATAGATTTTATTATTCAATTTATTTTTGAAAGAATAATAAATAGAAGAGGGAAAAGAATGAGTATGACAACATGCCTCATGTATTAATGAAAATGAGATGTATGTACAAGCCCTTTTAATCAAAATTCTCGCGGTCACGAGCGGGGATTGCGGGAGATATAGAGAAAAGCTTAAAAAGAAAAGACCCTAGGGCTGATCCTCCCAGTCCTCCCTCTCTGCTACTCTGGCTTTGACAGAGGTTTGTCATCCGTGCTGGAAGCAGAGGCGTCGAAAGTAATCCACCCGGCGTTGATTAGTTCTTGAACCTGATACTTAAGGGTCAAGCAATTTTTTGTAGAGTGCCCGGGTGAACCCGAATGGTAAGCGCATTTCTCGTTTGGCTTATACCATTCGGGGTAAGGAGGCTCCAATTGTTTCTTGGGAGGAGCGCAGGTTAGGAGCTTGGCTTCCAACAGTTGAGGCAGCAGTAGTCCATAGGAAGTGGAGATTGGAGTGAACTTCCTCTCTTTCTTGCGGGGCTGCCTAGCCGTTGGTGGGGTAGAAGGAGTGGTGAAGTTGATTGCATGCACAGATTCAACCTTCTTCTTTGCCAGCAGGCTTCTTGAATGAGACCCCAGCTTGGGAAGACTGTGCTATCTTCCCGCTCCTTAGTCCTTGCTCCACTCTTTCCCCCACAGTGACTATGTCTGAGAAAAGGTTGGAGGTACTGGCTATTGCCTTGTCGTAGTATGCTCCAGTCAGTGAATCGATGAACATAGCCACTGTCTCCTTATCCGTCAAAGGAGGCTCTATTTGGGCAGCCATTTCCCTCCGTCTTTGGGCGTATGCTTTGAAAGGTTCGTCGTTCCTTTTGCTCAGAGTCGTGAGATCTGACCTATCGGGAGTCAGATCGATGTTGTATCGGTAACAATGGAGAAAAGCGTCAACCAGCTGTTTCCAGTTCTGGACCTGCCCTCTCTCTAACTGCATGTACCAGTTGAGAGCTGTATCCGCCAGAATCTCCTGGAAGCAGTGGATCAGGAGTTTTTCGTTTTCAGCATGGGCGGCCATCTTACGACAATACATCGTAAGATGGTTCTTTGGGCAGGTCATCCCGGCGTACTTGGGGAAGTCTGGGATCTTGAATTTGGGAGGGAAGTGGATGTTTTTCACCAAGCACATGTCCGCCACCTCTTTGACGTCAAAGTTGTGCCCCTCGACTGCCTTGAGCCTCTCCTCCAGAGCAGAGATTTGTTGTTTGGACACCTTTGGAGTAAGGATGAGTGTAGTCTTAGCATCCTTCTCGTCGTAGAAGTATTCTTCTTCGTCCTCTTCGTGAGGAGGGGCGTGTTCAACTTGGTCTTTGTCCTTGCTTTGTCCCTGGCGCACAACCTCCATCAGTTGGGCCATCTGCTCATGGAGGGTATTGACCTCCGCAGTGAGCTTTCGGTTTTGCTCTTCTAGACTTTCAATTGCTTTTGCTTTTTGTGCTCGAGTACGAGTAGGGAGAGGACCAGCCACTTTCTAGAATGCCCGAAAAAGGTTTATTAATGCATGTTGAGTGCTTAAACTAACATGGATATGTTTATGCATGAGAGATTCTGTTTGAATGATGCTGCATGCGCTATCACTTTTTTTTTATTTTCTCTCTTGGTTTTTCTTTACTCATGGTATGATGTAGTATGAATGATTTTGACTTTGTCAGAAGTTGATTTATTTATTTTCGGGTATTTTGCATTTTGATTTATTTTATTTGATGTTTTTATAGCCTTTTATCTCTTCTGTCGGAACTGCGTGGCTACTTAGCTTACAAAGAACCTGAAACCAGGCTAGCTAAAAGGCAGACTGTCCGAGATAAAATGTGGCTTTATGCGAAAGGATATTTTAGCGTCCCTTATCTCTTCTGTCGGAACTGCGTGGCTACTTAGCTTACAAAGAACCTGAAACCAGGCTAGCTAAAAGGCAGACTGTCCGAGATAAGGGTGTTTATTTGTGAAAATATTTTGGGTTTTTTGTTTTGTTGTTTGTTTATGCTATGCAACAGAAAAATGCAACAAACATATGCACACACAATTCGATCATCCACGAACAGGCGAGAATTCGTTTTTACGAGGTAGGGTTTTCCTGCAGAAAAGTGCATTGGCAAGGGTTGGTTCTAACTGTTCTCACCAGGCTAAAGGCCCCCAAGGTGCCCCCATTATAGGGTCCCCACTCTCCAGCCGTCCGACTATGCTTAGCACAAAGGCCGTAGTCAGTCTTGTTGCCAAAAGAGGAAGGTTATCACCTTGAGTGGTGGTTTCCGATCACACTGGTGGGCTCAAGGCCCTCACTACAGCGAACCGTACCTGCCACCCACTCCCTATGGTTTTCTCACTTGCCCCCGGGTATAGAGGGAACTGTTGTGTGCAAAGGTTTGTGTACAGTTTGTATTTCACACAATTGCGTAAGTATAAACAAGCAACAGTTATTAAAGCCAAACTGTAAATCATGTTATAATACAAGTTAAGGGCAAAAAGCGTTATTTTCTTGGTTTATTTATTTTTAGGCCGGCCCATCACTAAATGAGATCAACTCTCGAGGCTTCCCCAGTGGAGTCGCCATCTGTCGCCGCCGTCTAAAAAGAGGCGGTCGGAGCGACGCGATGGTTTTTTCGACCCTTTTGATTTTCGCGTTTGTTATGGGTGGTTACAACGCCTTTAGGTTGTCCGATAACCGGGCTAACCTAGGGGCGAGGTTTTCGAAAGGTGTCCTTGGGTTGTCCGATAACCGGGCTAACCCAAGGAATTATTTATTTTGGGTTCTATGGAGTCGCCACCGATGTTTTTACCGGAAACATCGGGAAAGGTTTTTTTAAAAGGCGTTTGTCGCCGCCGTAAAAAAAGGAGGCGGTCGGAGCGACGCGATGATTTTTTCGACCCTCTTTATTTTCGCGTTTTTTATTGGTGGTTACAACGCCTTTAGGTTGTCCGATAACCGGGCTAACCTAGGGGCGAGGTTTTTGAAAGTATCCCTGGGTTGTCCGATAACCGGGCTAACCCAGGGACTTATTTAATTTGGGTTCTATGGAGTCGCCACCGATATTTTTACCATAAACATCGGAAAAGGGGTTTTAAAAAGGCGTTGGTTTTCGAAAACCAACTTTGGTCATTAGAACCAGAGTTGGGTAAGGGAGTTAGTTACGTGTAAAGGAAGTGTTAGTTCCTTTACGACGCCCCTTTCGGGTTCCCTATGATAGGCCGGCTACCTTGAATAAATAATTAAACTGGAAAAATGCGCTTTTACCCTTTTATTATGCGGAATTTAAGTTTATGACTACATGGCCCTAGCTTCTATTGCGTAATGGCAGTAATAAAAATAGAGAGGGAGAATATGCACCTCCAAAGCAAGCTTTTATATTTTAAAAGAGAGGGTGGGTTTTGGCAACCCTTCACTCTACAACTCTCAGAAACTCCGGAAATGCCTCGGAGGGATTCTAAAGGAGATTTAAAATGCTCAGTTTATGCCTAAAGACACTCAGAAACTCCGGAAATGCCTCGGAGGGATTCTTAGAGAGAGAAAGTCTAGAGAGAAGGGAGAGCTATGTTGATTCTGTGTGGAAATGAGGGGGGGAGGACCCCTATTTATAGTTTTTCGCGCCTGACTGTCGCCGCCATCCGTTCCGACGTCCTGGGGACGTCTCGAACGTTTATGCGAGCGGTCGCGAAAAGATGGTTGAGACTCGCGTTTTTTGTTAAAATTGTGTTCATTGCTTCCGAGGTGCTCAACACTGAACTATCCTCTAATAGAAGCAAGGTTTTCGAAAAGGGGTTCTTTTGGAGTCGCCACCAATGTTTTGACCAGAAACATTGGAAAAGGAAAAAAGGCGTTGATTTTATTAAAAACCAACTTAGCCATTATAACCAGAGTTGGGTAAGGGAGTTAGTTACGTGTGGGGAAGGTGTTAGCACCCCCACAACGCCCCTTTCGGGTTCCCTATGACGGATTTATTCATTAAGTGAAGATTATGAGAAATTACGCATTTACCCTTATTTTATTGATACAGTTATTTAGATATGGTTATCTACATGATTTATCTACATTGCATACAGCAAACAATAAATAAAGCAATAAAGAAGAAGAGAATTGAGAAAAACCTCTGTAGCAAGCTTTATATTATGATTCTTGTACAAAGAGGACGCGTTTCGGCAATCCTTCACTCTACAATTGTTCTCCTATCGTCTACCCTAATCGACTCGACTAATTTTCTAGAAGAATCGAATGCCGGAATACAAATTCCTTAACTGATTGTTACCTAAAAAAGGCAATCAGAAAGATCATTCGAGAGAGGGAGAGAAGAAGACAAGTCTCTGAGTTGTCTGGGATGTGGAGAATGACAAATGAACCTCCTATTTATAGTAAATTTTGCCCTGGAACTTTGGGACGGCCGTCTGGGTTGGGACGGCCGTCCCAAACGTGTTTTCTGCGTTGTGTCAATCTGGGACGGCCAGTCTGGGTTGGGACGGCCATCCCAAATGCAATTTTGTTCACGTTGGGACCCCACGGGGTTTGGGACGGCCGTCCCACATTCGGGACGCGCGTCCCAACCGCTAATTTCGGTTGGGACGGCCGTCCCAACCTCGGGATGGTGGTCTCGACCTGTTTTGTCCGAGCCTTTGTATTTTGGGACCCGGGAAGCTTTCCTTGCCGTTTTTGGACGTGGATTGGTGCCGATATATGTCCGTTGAAGCTTTATCTTCGTGTAGGAAGTCTTCTTTGGCCTTCATTTGACATGTTGGGCGAGCTTTATCTATGTATAGGAAGTCTCCTTTGTGTGGATGAGTGAACTCCGTCTTATTATGAGAGGTCTTCTTTAGTCTTTATCGTGCATATGAGCGAACTCCATGTTGTTGCGGGAGGTTTCCTCAGTTTTTGGGAAGCCGGATGAACTCCATCTTCGGGCGAAAGTTCTTCTAGCTTTTATTTTGAGAGGCCGGGCAAAATTAGGGGTCTACACTGACAGGTCGAGATCGCCGTCTGGAAAGTCCAGACCGCCGTCTCGTTCATGGCAGAGGGTCGAGACTGCCGTATGGATAATCCAGACCGCCGTCTCGACTAGGCAGGAATCGAGACCACCGTCTGGGAAACCCAGACCGCCGTCTCGACTTTTGCAGGAATCAAGACCGCCGTCTTGACTTTTGCAGGTGACGAGACCACCGTCTGGACAATCGAGACGGCGGTCTCGTGCTGGCGTTGAGACGAGACGGCGGTCTCGTCCCTTCAGGGCGAGAAACTTTATTTTTCGGGCCAAAAAACCCTCCTATCTTAGTACGGGGGCCTAATAGTCTCTCCTAATGGCTTGTTAGGCTTCGTCCGTCTTCAAATAGGAAGCTTTCGACTTTATTTGGAGGTCGGGCAAGATTTGGGGTCTCTGACTGCCCCCCTTTACCCGTCGGTCGACTGCTGGCCTTTTGTGCTTGAGGTGATCGGCTGGAGGGTAAAGGAGTTGACCCTCTTGCCGGTTTCCCTTCGGATACTCCATCTTTGCGGCGGATGATCTTACGGGGAGATGTTGTGTTGTGTGCCTCTAGGATGCTCCTTTGACGTGGTAGCTGACCCCTTCGGCTGATGAGCATGAACCCCCATCTGGTTTGACGAGTATGAACCCTCGCCTGGTAAGCCCCCTTTTGTAAGGCCTGATGAGTATACACCCCCATCTGGTGTTTGACGAGTATGAACCCCCGTCTGGTAAGCCCTCTTCTGTAAGGCCTGATGAGTACGCACCCCCATCTGGTGGTTAAGCCTCCGGATGCTCCATCTTGCGGTAGCTGATCCTTTGGCCGTGGTGGCGGCTTACTGATTCTGACCATGCGCCGGCTTCCTGGAGAGTGATTTTTTTGTGTTTGTGGTTTGGACCTTTCTGGAATGGGCATCCGAGTTGCCGGAAATCTGGTTTGTTGTTCATCCAACTCCATTGGTTGCTGGGGATTTTTGTTTTTAACTTTTGTGGTGTTTATCCGACTCTTGCTGGTTGGTCGGGTTTTCTTTGTTTTGTTCGACTTTTGCTTGACAGTCGAATTTTTGTTTGGTTAAGGTAGTTGTTTTAATCCTGCCTTTTTCTCGCGATTTTGGATTTTGGCTTTTTATTGAGCGTGTGCCTTTTTCTTCTTTAAGCTTCTTTTTTTTGTTACTCTGGCTTTTGCAAAAGAGGGCAAAACGTCGGCGAAGTCATACCGGGATACCTTTTTTGGTTGTTTTTCATGGATGCAAGCATGAGGCTGAATGTTTTTTATTTGCCTACAGTATTTTTGTTTGTTTTACTTTTGACAAAGTCATTTTTGTGCGACTACTTGTGTGTGGATGTTGTTAATGCAAATTTATTTTAGTTGAGGACATTTAGAAAGTGACCAGTACTTTCCTTCTTTTTTCGTCCTCTCGTGATTATTCTTTTTGCACTTTTTGTTTTAACCCTATCTTTTGCCTAGACCGCCCTTTGCAGGTTTTCGATCTAGCGGGTTTTTTGTGAGACATTTTGGTGGGCTTTTTCCCTTTTACGAAAGCCTTATTTTTTGCCTAGACCGCCCTTTGCGGGTTTTCGATCTAGCAGGCTACCCTGTACTTTTTACTTGGGATGGCCCTGATTGGTGATGTTCATCTTTTGTTTTTATGTTTTCTCTAATTGCTTGTTTTATGCATGCTCATGTTTCGTTAATATAGAGGCATTTACACAGGTAGGTAAAGAGAAGAAAAAGACAATTTTATTGATATAACCATATGGTTTATTTTTACATGGGGGTTTACAAAAGAATTTGTAAGCACGGCTGGCCAAGGTTGGCTAAACTGTATGAGGGTGCCACAATCATGTCTGTGATCTTTGTTTCCCCGTCTTTCCTGGTCCCTTCAGTTGAGATGCCCGGGTCCGGAGTGAAGATTATGCGAAGTCTGCTTGCTTATTGTGGAGGTATTACCTTAGTCGCCTTTGCGGTTTTCGGCTAAGGTAACCATTGCTCTTTCATTATCATCATTTTTTTTTGTGTTTTTTTTTTTTTGCCTAGGACGTGTCCTAGCGAGGTATGTAGGCCCTATCTTTTGCCCAGGACGCTCTTTGCGAGTTTTCATCCTGACGGGTCATGAGCAACGTCTTTTAGGCGTAGTATTTTTTCACCGCATCTAAGTTGACAGGATATCGAAGCTCTTCTCCATCCATGTTGGTGAGGATAACGGCTCCTCCTGAGAAGGCTCGCTTGACCACAAAGGGTCCTTTGTAGTTGGCTGCCCATTTTCCGATTTTGTCTTTCTGGGCTGGGAGCAGTTTCTTTACTACTAGATCTCCTTCTTGGAAAGTGCGGGGATTGACCTTCTTGTCGTAGGTCTTCTTGATTTTCCGCTGATAAGCTTGCCCCCGACATATGGCGTCCAGTCATTTTTCTTCGATTAGGTTCAATTGATCATACCGGTTCTTGACCCATTCAGCTTCTGTCAATTTGGCTTCCATGACAACTCGCAAGGATGGTATTTCGACCTCTACTGGTAGCATGACCTCCATTCCGTATACGAGGGAAAACGGGGTAGCCCCTGTGGAGGTCCGTATCGACGTTCGGTAACCATGCAAGGCAAGAGGAAGCATTTCATGCCAGTCTTTGTAGGTAACCACCATTTTCTGAATGATTTTCTTGATATTTTTGTTGGCTGCCTCTACTGCACCGTTCATCTTTGGTCGGTATGGAGAGGAATTGTGGTGCTGGATTTTGAAGTCTTGACATAATTCCTCCATCATCTTATTGTTGAGGTTGGTCCCATTATCAATAATGAGCTTATGAGGGATGTCGTACCGACATATAATGTTTTTCTTGATAAAGGTAGTCACCACTTTCCGAGTTACATGCGCATATGACGCTGCCTCAACCCACTTGGTGAAATAGTCAATTGCCACCAATATGAAGCGATGGCCGTTAGATGCTTTGGGCTCGATGGGTCCGATGACATCCATGCCCCACATAGAAAATGGCCATGGTGTAGCCATGTTGCTGAGAGGTGCGGGCGGCACATGAATATTATCGGCGTATACTTGGCACTTGTGACATTTCTTGGCATATTGGTGACAATCAGCTTCCATGGTGGACCAATAGTACCCTGCCCTAAGGATTTTCTTTGTCATGACATGCCCGGGTGTGTGGGTTCCGAAAGTCCCTTTGTGGATTTCTTTTATCAGTGTTTGGGCTTCTTCTTGGTCCACACACCTTAAGAGGGTGGAATCGGGGCTCTTTTTGTAGAGGGTTCCTTCAATCAATGTGAACCCTACGGCCCTTTTTGCGAATGGTTCGCTTATCATTGTCATTGATTTCCTCAGGATATTCTCCCTTCGTGAGGTACCGCTTGATGTCATGGTACCAGGGGTTTTGATCGCGCTCGCCACTTACTGCCATGCAGAAAGCTTGTTTATCATGCAGTTTGACTTGAATGATTGGCATCTCATGTTCCTGGTCCAGGGCAAACATGGATGAAAGAGTGGCGAGGGCGTCGACAATTTGATTGTCCTCCCTTGGGATATATTGGAAAGTGACGCTTTCCATTCTTGAGACCAGCTCGCGGATGTGTCTTAGATATGGGATTAATTTGGCGTTTCGGGTTTCCCATTCACCCTTAAGTTGGTAGATGACAAGGGATGAATCACTGAATATTTTGAGCTTAGTGACCCCATGATCTAAAGCCGCTTGGATTCCTAGTACACATGCTTCATATTCGGCCATGTTATTGGTGCAATCGAAATTAAGCCTAGCCATTACAGGAATGTGTTTCTTTTCGGGGGATATCAAAATAGCTCCTACCCCGTGTCCAAGCATGTTGGAAGCCCCATCGAAGAACATGGTCCACATCTCTTCTTTGGTCTCTTCGTGTTCGATGTGCATGATATGCTCATCGGGAAAGTCGTCTTGTAAGGACTGGTATTCGTCTGTGGACCCATGGGCTAGATAATCCGCTAAGGGACTTCCTTTAATAGCTTTCTGGGTGACATGGATAATGTCAAATTCTGAGAGGAGAACTTGCCACCTAGCTATTCTTCCAGTCAAAATGGGCTTCTCGAAGAGGTATTTGATTGGGTCCATTTTGGAGACCAACCATGTTGTATGTCGAGCCATGTACTGTCTGAGACGTTGAGTGACCCACACCAATGCGCAACAGGTTTTTTCGAATGGTGTATATCGGGTTTCATAATCTGAAAATTTCTTGCTGAGATAATAAATGGCTCTTTCCTTTTTCCCGGTTTCATCATGTTGGCCGAGCACACATCCCATTGACTCTTCGAGAATTGACAAGTATAGGATCAGAGGTCTCCCTTCAACGGGTGGTACCAATACTGGTGGATTGGTTAAACAGGTTTTAATTTTATCAAACGCTTGTTGGCATTCTTCGTTCCACACCGTTGGCTGATTCTTGCACAACAGTTTAAAGATGGGGATACATTTGTCTGTTAACTGCGCGATAAAACGGGCAATGTAGTTTATCCGGCCTAGAAACCCTCTGACCTCCTTTTCTGTGCTTGGTGGGGGCATTTCCAAAATTGCCTTTGTTTTGTCGGGGTCTACCTCGATTCCTCTTTCACTGACAATGAACCCTAGGAGTTTTCCTGATCGTACTCCGAAAGTACATTTTGCCGGATTTAGCTTAAGTTGATACTTCCGAAGCCGATCAAAAAGTTTTCGGAGATATTGTATGTGGTCCATTTCATTTCTGGACTTGGCTATCATGTCGTCCACGTATACTTCTATTTCCTTGTGGATCATGTCATGGAATAGTGTGACCATAGCCCTTTGATAGGTTGCCCCTGCATTCTTGAGTCCGAATGGCATTACTCGGTAGCAGAAGGTGCCCCATGGTGTAATGAAGGAGGTTTTCTCTCTATCCTCAACGGCCAACTTGATATGGTTGTACCCCGCATACGCGTCCATGAAGGAATACAACGTGTTAGTAGCGGTATGGTCTACCAGCGTGTCTATATGTGGTAGGGGAAAGTCGTCTTTTGGACTTGCTCGATTGAGGTCCCTATAATCCACGCAGACCCTGACCTTCCCGGTCTTTTTGATGACGGGTACTATGTTGGCCAACCATTCTGGATATTTGGAGACCACCAGGAAATTGGCATCCAACTGCCTTTGCACCTCCTCCTTTATCATTAAGGACCAGTCGGGTTTAATTCTCCTGAGCTTTTGCTTTACAGGTCGGCATCCCTCTTTCAGTGGCAATCTGTGTTCCACTATACTCGTGTCAAGCCCTGGCATGTCATGATACGACCAAGCAAATACATCTATATATTCTTTCAGAAGCAGTATTAACCCCTTTTTCATGCTACTTTCCATTTGGGTGCCGATGTTCACCTTTTTCTCCTCATCTTCTTTTCCCAAATTTACAGTTTCTATTTCTTCCTAATGCGGTTGTATGATGCGCGTTTCTTTTTCCAGCATTCTTTGCATATCGGGAGAAATGGTCTCCTGCTCACTGTCGGACTCAGTCCATTCGCCTTCCATTTCCAGGGTCCACGGAGATTCATCAATCATAGACATGATGCGTTTTTAGGTTCTGTTTTTAGTCATAGATTTTATTATTCATTTTATTTTTGAAAGAATAATAAATAGAAGAGGGAAAAGAAAGAATATGACAAAATGCCTCGTATATTAATGGAAATGAGAATGTATTTACAAGCCCTTTTAATAAAAAATTCTTGTGGCCGCGGGCAGGGACCACAAGAGATGTAGAGAAAAGCTTAAAAAAAGAAACCCTAGGGCTGATCCTCCCAGTCCTCCCTCTCGCTACTCCGGCTTCGACGGAGGTTTAACATCGAGTCTTGGAAGCAGAGGCGTCGAAGGTTATCCAACCGGCGTCGATTAATTCTTGGACCTTATATTTCAAGGTCAAGCGGTTGTCGGTTGAATGCCCTGGTGCATCCGAGTGGTAGCTACATTTTTCATTGGGTTTGTACCACTCGGGATAGGGAGGCTCCAGTCGCTTCTTGGGAGGAACGCGGGCCAGGAGGCTGGCTTCCAACAGTTGGGGAAGCAGCTTTGCATAGGAGGTGGGGATAGGCGTGAACTTCCTCTCCTTTTTTCTTGGCTGCCGCTCTGCCTGAGGAGTGGAAGAAGGGGTTGCAAAATTTATGGCGTGCACGGCTTCTTCCTTCTTCTTAAAGGGCTTCTTGAATGATGTGCGGGAAGAAGAAGGTCACGCTATTTTGCCACTCTTCAGCCCTTGCTCCACTCTTTCTCCCACAGTGACTATGTCCGAGAAGAGGTTGGAGGTACTGGCTATCGCCTTATCATAGTACGCTCCGGTCAATGAGTCTATGAACATAGCCACTGTTTCCTTGTCCGTCAAGGGAGGTTCTATTTGGGCAGCCAATTCCCTCCACCTCTGGGCGTACGCTTTAAAGGGCTCGTCGTTCCTCTTGCTCAGAGCTCTAAGATCTGACCTGTCGGGTGTCAGATCGATGTTATAACGGTAACGACAGAGAAAAGCGTCTGCCAGCTGTTTCCAGTTCTGGATCTGCCCTCTCTCCAACTGCATATACCAGTTGAGAGTCGTGTCCGTTAGACTCTCCTGAAAGCAGTGGATCAGGAGTTTCTCGTTGTCAGCATGGGCGGCCATCTTACGGCAATACATCGTAAGATGGTTGTTAGGGCAGGTCATCCCAGCGTACTTGGGGAAGTCCGGGATTTTGAATTTGGGAGGGAAGCAGATGTCCTTTACGAGGCACATGTCAGCCACCTCTTTGACGTCAAAGTTATGCCCTTCGACCGCCTTCAGCCTCTCCTCCAGGGCGGAGAGTTGTTGTTTGGACACTTCTGGGGTAAGGATGTGTGTAGTCTTGGTATCCTTCCCGCCGAAGAAGTATTCCTCCTCCTCTTCCTCATGAGGAGGGACATTTTCAGCTTGGCCCTCGCCATCCTTGTTTTGGCCTTGGCGTATGACCTCCATCAGTTGGGCTACCTGCTCCCGGAGGGTATCGACTTCCGCAGAAAGTTTTCGGTTCTGCTCCTCTAATTTTTCCATCGCCTTTACTTTTTGTGCACGAGTACAAGCGGGGAGAGGACCAACCACTTTCTAGAATGTCCGAAAAAGTTTTATTAATGCATGTTGAGTGCTTAAACTAACATGAGTATGCTTATGCATGAGAGGTTCTATTTACATAATGTTGAATGTGCTCTCATTTTTATTTTTCTCTCGGTTTTTCCACTTATGATGCAATATGAATGATACGACTTTGTCAACATTATTTTATAAATGTTTTGATTTTGTTATTATTATTTTTGTTATTTTGGATTTTTATAGCCTTTTATCTCTTCTGTCGGACTGCGTGGCTACTTAGCTTACAAAGAACCTGAAACCAGGCTAGCTAAAAGGCAGACTATCCGAGATAAAATGTGGCTTTATGCGAAAGAATATTTAGCGTCCCTTATCTCTTCTGTCGGAACTACGTGGCTACTTAGCTTACAAAGAACCTGAAACCAGGCTAGCTAAAAGGCAGACTGTCCGAGATAAGGGTGTTTATTTGTAAAATATTTTTGGTGATTTTGTTCTGTTGTTTGTTTATGTTATGCAACATACAAATGCAACAATCATATGCACACACAATTCGATCATCCCCGAACAGGCGAGACTTCGTTTTTATCACGAGGTAGGGTTTTCCTGCAGAAAGGTGCATTGGTTAGGGTAGGTTCTAACTGTTCTCACCGGGCTAAGGCCCCCAAGGTGCCCCCATTATAGGGTCCCCACTCTCCGGCCGTCCAACCATGCTCGGCACTAAGGCCGGAGTCGGTCTTGTTTCCAAAAGAGGAAGGTTATTACCTTGAGTGGTGGTTTCCGATCACACTTGGTGGGCACAAGGCCCTAACTGCAGCGAACCGTACCTGCCACCCACTCCCTATGGTTTTCTCACTTGCCCCCGGGTATAGAGGGAACTGTAGTGTGCAAGGGTTTTGTGTGCAATTTATATTTCAATCAATTGCGTAAGTATAAACAAGCAACAGTTATTTGAAAGCCAAACAATAAAGCATGTTATAATACAAGGTAGGGTAAAAGCGCTATTTTCTTGGTTTAATTATTTTTAAGCCGGCCCATCACTAAATGGGATCAACTCTCTAGGCTTCCCCAGCAGAGTCGCCATCTGTCGCCGCCGTAAAAAAGGGGAGGCGGTCGGAGCGACGTGATGGTTTTTTCGACCCTCTTTATTTTCGCGTTTTTTATTGGTGGTTACAACGCCTTTAGGTTGTCCGATAACCGGGCTAACCTAGGGGCGAGGTTTTCGAAAGTATCCCTGGGTTGTCCGATAACCGGGCTAACCCAGGGACTTATATTATTTGGGTTCTATGGAGTCGCCACCGATATTTTTACCATAAACATCGGAAAAGGGTTTTTGAAAACGGCGTTGGTTTTCGAAAACCAACTTTGGTCATTAGAACCAGAGTTGGGTAAGGGAGTTAGTTACGTGTAAAGGAAGTGTTAGTTCCTTTACGACGCCCCTTTCGGGTTCCCTATGATAGGCCGACTACTTTGAATAAATAATTAAACTGGAAAAATGCGCTTTTACCCTTTTATTATGCGGAATTTAAGTTTATGACTACATGGCCCTAGCTTCTATAGCGTAATTTAAATGGCAGTAATAAAAATAGAGAGGAAGAATATGCACCTCCAAAGCAAGCTTTTATATTTTAAAAGAGAGGGTGCGTTTTGGCAACCCTTCACTCTACAACTCTCAGAAACTCCGGAAATGCCTCGGAGGGATTCTTAGAGAGAGAAAGTCTAGAGAGAAGGGAGATCTATGTTGATTCTGTGTGGAAATGAGGGGGGGAGGACCCCTATTTATAGTTTTTCGCGCCTGACAGGTTGAGACCGTCGTTTCCTCTGACAGGGTCAAGACCGCCGTCTGGAAAGTCCAGACCGCCGTCTCGTTCATGGCAGAGGGTCGAGACAGCCGTCTGGATAATCCAGACCGCCGTCTCAACTGGGCAGGAATCGAGACCGCCGTCTGGGAAACCCAGACCGCCGTCTCGACTTTTGCAGGAATTGAGACCGCCGTCTGGGAAACCCAGACCGCCGTCTCGACTTTTGCAGGTGACGAGACCGCCATCTGGACAATCGAGACGGCGGTCTCGTGCTGGCGTTGAGACGAGACGGCGGTCTGGTCCTTCCAGACGGCGGTCTCGTCCCTTCAGGGCGAGAAACTTTATTTCTCGGGCCAAAAAACCCTCCTATCTTAGTACGGGGGCCTAATAGTCTCTCCTAATGGCTAGTTAGGCTTCGGCCGTCTTCAAATAGGAAGCTTTCTGACTTTACTTGGAGGGCGGGCAAGATTTGGGGTCTACAATGGCTGGCTAGGGTTAAGCCTGGGTGTTTAAGCTTTGTCTAAGCAAACATTTTCCTCTTTCTTCTTTTTGTATTTGCGCTCTCTGGTTTTATTTCCATTGCTTTTTAAATAGCTAGCTGATTTCCCTAGATCGCCCTTTGGGTTTTCGAACTAGGATACTGTGTGTTGGCCCTATCTTTTGTCTAGGTTCTCTCTCTTGTAAAATTTTGGAGGAATCCTAGCGGACCTTTATTTGTAACCTTAACTTTTACCTAGGTTACCCTTTATTGTTGTTCGGGTATCCTACCGGGTTGACCCTATCTTTTGTGTAGCCCCCTTAGTGGGTTTCCTACCGGGTAATTTGCCCTTTTCTTTGGCCTTTGGCTTCTCTGGGCTTTTTCTCTCTCTTTTTTTTTGGATTTTATTTTTTTGTTCACAATATTGGCGAAGCGTGACTTTCTTCATGGCTTAAGTGAAGTCTTATTTTTATGTGCTTCTAATCAGCTAACTCGATGATGATAGCAATGATGAAGGTTTGATTATTTGGAAGTGCTTCTTATTCTTCTTTTCTTTTTATGTTTACTTAGACAAGGTCATTTATGTGGTCCAGTCAAAAGTAGAAAGAAGAGAAGCAGATAGAAAGAATCATTCTTTATTAATTAATAAGGGAATATGTGCCCTAAAATGCCCGGGGGTCGGGCTCGCCCCGGGGGATAATCTCTAACAATCATGGCGTTTACATCCCTTAAACAAAGAAAAAGATTTCCTAATGACTAGAGTGGCTCTTGACGCTTGCACCCCTCCACTTTGGAAAATCTGCTTGAGTGTGCGGAGGGGGGACTTCCCTTTTGCTTTTCCCGCTCGGCCCTTGAAAGGGTTATATCCTAGGCCATACTTGTGAGGATTGTCTTTGAATTCTGGGGGTTCCCTCATTCCTTGGGAATCTGCCCCCAGTCCTTGGCCAGGATGGTAGCCATGCTTTAACATCATGCGGGCTACCTTTGTATTTCTGGGAAGTCGCTCTATACTGGCAATTTCGAGCGCTTGAAAAGATGTTTCAAGAGCCTCTTCAGCCGCATCCACATAAGGTTGGGTGGACGGTCCACTGATCCGGATATCGTCTTCTGCTTGAACCGTGACTAGTTTGTCGTCCACTACGAATTTGACTTTCTGGTGGAGTGTTGAAGGTACTGCCTTCGCGTCATGAATCCAAGGCCTGCCGAGGAGACAACTGTATGCTGGAGTAATATCCATGACATGGAAATCGTCATTGAAGATAGTGGGTCCCACTTGGATTGGCAAATTGATCTCTCCCACTACTTCTCGTTTTGATCCGTCGAAGGCTCGAACGATGGTGCTGCTTGGGTGTAGACGGGTTCCTTGGGTAGTCAACTTTTCCAGTGTGCATTTGGGCATCACGTTCAGGGACGACCCGTTATCCACAAGAACTTTGGCGATGAGGTATTCCTTGCATTTAACTGAGATATGCAAGGGCTTGTTATGTTTTGACCCCTCCAGGGGGAGTTCTTCCTCTATGAAGGTGAGGTGATTGTTTGCCGTGATGTGACCGACGATTCTCTCAACCTTTTCTTGGGATATTGTATGAGGTACATGCGCCTCGCTTAAGACCTTCAACAGGGCGTTCCGGTGCGGTTCCAAGCTCATTATCAAAGATAGCAACGTGATCTTTGCAGGTGTACGGTTGAGCTGGTCAATAATGGAATACTCACTCTGCCTTATAAACTGGAGTAATTCCTCTGTCTCCTCCTTGGATTCTTTATTTTCTTTTTCTTCTTCGGTCTTTTTATTTTTTCCTTTATTTTGGAGGACATTTTCCTGTGCGTCTTTGGGGGAGTAGATTCTTCCACTTCTAGTTGTGCCCCCAATGCCGGCTATGTTTGTTATTTCTTCTTTTATTGGTGAAGATTCCCCATATCTCCACGGTACAACTTTATTTGACTCGTAGGGGAAAGGACGTGTCATAAAAAGTCGCACTGGCATCCTTGCCCCCTCTTCTGTATTTTTAAGGACCAACGGTCGAGGTTTATTTTCCTTTTGCGGCGAGTCGACCGTTGGGGTGAGCTTTATTAGGAGTGGCTTTCTCTCCATTCTTCTGAGTTGGAAGACGTGTTAGTTAATCCTTCCTTTTTATTGTCTTATTTATTAAGTGTGAAGGAGGGGAAATTAAATATGCAAATGCATGCTCATGTATGCAAGTAGACAACTGTTGAATAAGGAAAAAGATTTCATTAATTCATTGGAAGATGTACATTCTCCTATTCCATACTACGAAGTGTCTTTTGGCAAAAACGGAAAAGCCTAAAGAAACCCACAGGCGGGTCTTGATTCTTATGTAGTTCCCTCTCGGCTTCCCGGACATGGTGAGCGAGCTCTTCGCTTTGCTTGCAGACTGCCTGGCTCAAATCTTCACTGTACTTTTGAGCCTCTTTGATCTTTGCTTCTTGATGAATGACCAAGGCTTGTAGTTCGTCGAGCTTTGCAATGACTCGGTCTTTCTCTTGAAGTACTTGGCCATACTGAGCTAGCCCGTCTTTCTCCTTAAGGCGTAGCTCAGAGAGACTTTTGGTGAGTCTCCTGTTGGCCTCTCGCTCTTGGCGGATGTCTAACCGAGCCTTAAGGAGTCCTTCCGACAACTCCTTGATCGTTTGAGCCTGCTGAGCCGATTCCGCCTCAAGGTGTGCTGATCTGGCGGTTATCTCCTGTAGTTGGCTATCCGAGCTGGTTTTGGCAGTTTTGGATGCTCGGATAGCTTGTTCGTTAGCGTCAGCACATTGGTCCTTGAGGCGCTCTATTTCATGATCCTTTTTCTTGCTTTGCCTTTGTAGACCGTCAATCGTGAGGATAGAGGCTTGTTCCTTTTCCTCAAGGGCCCGTATCTGGGCTCCCATTATTTCTACCCTCTGGGTCAAGGCATTCACTTGTGCCTGCAGCTCTTCGTTGTTGGCGATTGGCGCGGGTGTGGTGGATGGTCGAGCCATCTCTCTTCTTCTCCTCCATGCCTCATAGTCACTGGTGACAGTCACCCGAGCTTTTCCTAGCTCTCTGTCTCCCATGTAGACTGGCTTCTCCCATGCTTTCCTCACGGTTAGTGAGTTGGCGATTGTGCACGGGTCTCCAAAGAAGCACAACCCTCCGAGTTCCCCTTGGGAGATAGTAGTTTGAGTCCTCATGAGTTGCCTCATAGCTACTCTAGGTGAGTAGGCTATGCAACCCCTGAGTCCTATCAAGGGTACATTCGGGTAGTTCCCACTTCTGATGAGAACTGGGTCGGGTCAGAACCAAGGGCAGACCCAAGATATGCTGTTGGCGTCCTTTTGTTCTAACTCATCCCTCCATTCTATAGTCAGGCGTCGTTGGAGGGGGATTTTGGAGAAGCTTCTCAAGGGGTCGGGGAATATCCCCATGTGACTAGAGGCGTAAAGGTGCGTGATGCTCCACACATAAAGTAACGAAGAGCAGCAGCGGAGTGTTCTCCCTTGCTTCTGATGGCAGAAATCCACCGATAGCAAGGTGTCGGCAAGAATAGCAGGCAGGGGACTCTTCAAGTTCACGTCCCAAGCGAAGAAAGCGTCCATGACGGCTTGATCGATCGTGTCGAGATGGAAGGGGAACATGATCGTTCCGAAGATTAATAATGCCAGGGTCTTGTTGAAGGCAACCCACTCTGCCCTTTCAGCCAGGTAGGACAGGTGGTCTTCTAACATCGATATTCTCCATCCCTGGGTGTTCCCTCTTCCTATCAGGGTACTTTGTCGGTATGGTAGATGGACAAGGGCAGCGACTGGTGCTGCAGGAGTATACGCCTCATGGCGGATATGGACCCTGGCTGACTTGGGCCATTTCAACATTGTTTCATACTCCTCTAAAGTGGGCACCATGTCGAACTGCGGAAATTCAAAGCACCGCAGACCGGAGTTCCAAAAGTGAATCAGTACCACGAGGAAGACTTGATCGACACCGATCTTTAGGAGGTCCGGAATTCGTCCATAGAACTTTTCAAAATCGAGCACGGACCTCCGGTGGCATCGTTGCACTAAGACGTTCTAGCTTCTCGAGTATGGCTTCGGAGAATATCCACCTTCCCCACTTGTCTACTTGTCCCCTCCATTTTCTAAAACCAAAATGTATGATTTGATGAAGATGATGTTTATTGAATGTGAGTGTTTATTTTACTATTTATCATGTTTTTCTACATGATGTATGGTATTTGCGTATTTTTCGAAAGAATAAACTATCTATATGAATGTTTTATGAATGCAATATTTTTGGACCAGGTCTTATTTGTGAATTTTGGAAAAATGGATTATTTTATTATTTTTACTTGTTTATTTTATAGCCTTTTATCTCTTCCGTCGGAACTGCGTGGCTACTTAGCTTACAAAGAACCTGAAATCGGGCTAGCTAAAAGGCGGATCGTCCGAGATAAAATATGGCTTTATGCGAAAGAATATTTATCGTCCCTTATCTCTTCTGTCGGAACTGCGTGGCTACTTAGCTTACAAAGAACCCGAAACCAGGCTAGCTAAAAGGCGGATCATCCGAGATAAGGGTGTTTATTTCTAAAATATTTTTTTGGTGATTTTGTTCTGTTGTTTGTTTATGCTATGCAACATACAAATGCAACAATCATATGCACACACAATTCGATCATCCCCAAACAGGCGAGACTTCATTTTTATCACGAGGTAGGGTTTTCCTGCAGAAAGGTGCATTGGTTAGGGTAGGTTCTAACTGTTCTCACCAGGCTAAGGCCCCCAAGGTGCCCCCATTATAGGGTCCCCACTCTCCAGCCGTCCAACCATGCTCAGCACTAAGGCCAGAGTCGGTCTTATTGCCAAGAGAGGAAGGTTATCACCTTGAGTGGTGGTTTCCGATCACACCGGTGGGCACAAGGCCCTAACTACAGCGAACCGTACCTGCCACCCACTCCCTATGGTTATCTCACTTGCCCCCGGGTATAGAGGGAACTGTAGTGTGCAAAGGGTTTGTGTGCAATTTATATTTGAATCAATTGCGTAAGTATAAACAAGCAACAGTTATTTGAAAGCCAAACAATAAAACATGTTATAATACAAGGCAGGGTAAAAGTGCTATTTTCTTGGTTTAATTATTTTTAAGCCAGCCCATCACTAAATGGGATCAACTCTCTAGGCTTCCCCAGTGGAGTGCCATCTGTCGCCGCCGTCAAAAAAGGAGGCGGTCAGAGCGACGCGATGGTTTTTTCGACCCTCTTTATTTTCGCGTTTTTTATTGGTGGTTACAACGCCTTTAGGTTGTCCGATAACCGGGCTAACCTAGGGGCGAGGTTTTCGAAAGTATGCCTGGGTTGTCCGATAACCGGGCTAACCCAGGGACTTATTTAATTTGGGTTCTATGGAGTCACCACCGATATTTTTACCATAAACATCGGAAAAGGGGTTTTAAAAAGGCGTTGGTTTTCGAAAACCAACTTTGGTCATTAGAACCAGAGTTGGGTAAGGGAGTTAGTTACGTGTAAAGGAAGTGTTAGTTCCTTTACGACGCCCCTTTCGGGTTCCCTATGATAGGCCGGCTACCTTGAATAAATAATTAAACTGGAAAAATGCGCTTCTACCCTTTTATTATGCGGAATTTAAGTTTATGACTACATGGCCCTAGCTTCTATTGCGTAATGGAAGTAATAAAAATAGAGAGGGAGAATATGCACCTCCAAAGCAAGCTTTTATATTTTAAAAGAGAGGGTGTGTTTTGGCAACCCTTCACTCTACAACTCTCAGAAACTCCGGAAATGTCTCGGAGGGATTCTTAGAGAGAGAAAGTCTAGAGAGAAGGGAGAGCTATGTTGATTCTGTGTGGAAATGAGGGGGGGGGGGAGGACCCCTATTTATAGTTTTTCGCGCCTGACAGGTCGAGACCGCCGTTTCCTCTGACAGGGTCGAGACCGTCGTCTGGAAAGTCCAGACCGCCATCTCGTTCATGGCAGAGGGTCGAGACCGCCGTCTGGAAAATCCAGACCGCCGTCTCGACTAGGCAGGAATCGAGACCGCCATCTAGAAAATCCAGACCGCTGTCTCGACCTTTGCAGGAGACGAGACCGCCGTATGGACAATCGAGACGGCGGTCTCGTCCTGGCGTTGAAACGAGACGGCGGTCTGGTCCTTCCAGACGGCGGTCTCGTCCCTTCAGGGCGAGAAACTTTATTTTCGGGCCAAAAAACCTTCCTATCTTGGTACGGGAGCCTAATAGTCTCTCCTAATGACTTGTTAAGCTTCGGCCGTCTTCAAATAGGACGCTTTCTGACTTTATTCTGAGGCCGGGCAAGATTTGGGGTCTACAGCGTTGGTTTTCGAAAACCAACTTTGGTCATTAGAACCAGAGTTGGGTAAGGGAGTTAGTTACGTGGTAAAGGAAGTATTAGTTCCTTTACTACGCCCCTTTCGGGTTCCCTATGACAGGCCGGCTATTTAAAAATATTTAAACCGTGGAAAATTACGCTTTTGCCCTTTTTATTGTGCGGAATTTAAAAGTATGACTACATGGCCCTAATCTATTGCATAATGTAAATTTAAAGCGATAAAAGGGGAGAGGAAGAGTTTAAACCTCCGAAGCAAGCTTTCTTTTTTTTTTATTTCTCTTTAAAAGAAGGTGCTTTTTGGCAACCCTTCACTCTACATAGCGCTGGAAACTTTTCTAGACGCCGAAAAATGCTCTCAAAGGCACTCAGAAACTCCGGAAATGCGTCGGAGGGATTCTAGAGAGAAGTTTTAGAGAGAAGGGAGATCTAGAAGCTTGTGGTGTGTGGAAATGAGGGGGGGGGGAGGCCCCTATTTATAGGTTTTCGCGCCTGACAGTGGCGAGACCGCCGTTCTCGTCTGACAGGGTCGAGACCGCCGTCTCGCCCAACGAGACCGCCGTCTCGTCTTGCGCGGATGGCGAGACCACCGTCTCGCCAAACGAGACCGCTGTCTCGCCAAATGAGACCGTCGTCTCGCCATTCACAGGTGGCGAGACTGCCGTCTGGGGAAGCGAGACCGCCGTCTCGCCACTTGCCTGAGGCGAGACGGCGGTCTCGATTTCGAGACGGCGGTCTCATCCCAAAGAGGCGAGGAAACTTATTTTCGTACGGAAAATCCTTCCTATCCTAGTATGGGGGCCTAATAGTCTCTCCTAGTGGCTTTTTAGGCTTCCTCCATCTTCGAATAGGAGGTCTTCTACTCTTTATTTGGAGGCCGGGCAAGATTTGGGGTCTACACTCATTAGAGTCAGCACACTGATCCTTGAGGCGCTCTATTTCATGATCCTTTTTCTTGCATTGCCTTTGCAGACAATCAATGATGAGGATATATTCTTGTTCTCTTTCTTCAAGGGCCCTCATCTGGGCTTGTAGACCCCAAATCTTGCCCGACCTCATAATAAAGACTAGAAGACCTTCTATTCGAAGATGGATGAAGCCTAAGAAGCCACTAGGAGAGACTATTTAGAGTTTTTTAGAGCTTTTTAGAGTTTTTTATAGCGTTTTCCAGAGATTCCGGCGTTGTAAAGAGTGAAGGGCTGCCAAAACGCACCCAAATTGTCAAAAAATAAATAGAAAGCTTGCCTCGAAGGTTTCTACACTCTCTCTCTCCTTTACCGCTTTATTTTTAATTGTGCAATAAATATTAGGGCCATGTAGTCGTAATTTTAAATTCCGCAAATAAAAGGTAAAAGCGTATTTTCACCGGTTTACTTATTTAAAATAGCTGGCCTATCATAGGGAACCCGAATGGGGCGTCGTAAGGAAACTAACACTTCCCTTACACGTAACTAACTCCCTTACCCAACTCTGGTTCTAATGACCAAAGTTGGTTTTTCGAAAACCAACGCCTTTTTACTCCTTTTCTGATGTTTCTGGTAAAAACATCGGTGGCGACTCCAGAAGAACCCTTCAAAACCAGTTTTTGGGTTAGCCCGGTTATCGGACAATCCAAGAGCGCCTTTTTGAAAATCTCTCCCCTAGGTTCAGCCCGATTATCGGACAACCTAAAGGTGTTGTAACCACACCAATAAAAACGTGAAAATTGGAAAGTCGGAACCATCGCGTCGCTCTGACCGCCTCGTCTTGACGGCGGCGACAGATGGCGACTCCACTGGGGAAGCCTAGAGAGTTGATCCCATTTAGTGATGGGTCAGCTTAAAATAAGTAAACCAAGAAATTACGCCTTTACCCTACCTTGTATTATAACATGTTTTAATGCTTGTCTTTAATAACTATTGTTTGTTTATTATACTTACGCAATTGTTTGAAATACAAACTGTACACAAACCCTTGCACACTACAGTTCCCTCTATACCCGGGGGCAAGTGAGAAATCCATAGGGAGTGGGTGGCAGGTACGGTTCGCTGTAGTGATGGCCTTGTGCCCACCAGTGTGATCGGAAACCACCACTCAAGGTGATAACCTTCCTCTTTTGGCACAAAGACTGACTATGGTCTTAGTGCTAAGCATGGTCGGAAGGCTGGAGAGTGGGGACCCTATAATGGGGGCACCTTGGGGGCCTTAGCCTTGGTGAGAACAGTTAGAACCTACCTTCGCCAAAGCACTTTTCTGCAGGAAAACCCTACCTCGTGATTAAAATGACTTCTCGCCTGTTCGTGGATGATCGAATTGTGTGTGTATTTGTTTGTTGCATTTGTCTGTTGCATAGCATAACCAAACAACAGAAAAATCACAAAAAACATTTTTTTGCAATAAACACCCTTATCTCCGACAGTCTGCCTTTTAGCTAGCCTGGTTTCAGGTTCTTTGTAAGCTAAGTAGCCACGCAGTCCGACAGAAGAGATAAGGGACGCTAAGTACTATTCTTTCGTATAAAGCCATTTTTTATCTCGGACAGTCTGCTTTTTAGCTAGCCTGGTTTCAGGTTCTTTGTAAGCTAAGTACCCACGCAGTCCGACAGAAGAGATAAAAGGCTATAAAATAAAAATAAAAATCAAATAAAGATCCAATTTAAAACAATAAATGAGACCTTGTTCAAAAATATTACACTCATAAATCATATAGGTAGTTTATTTTTGAAAAAAAATACTCAAATACCATACATCATGTAGGAATAAAACATGATAAATAAAAATAAACACTCACATTCATTCAATAAGCATCATTTTCATAAAACATGCATCTTGGTTTTAGAAAATGGAGGGGACTAGTAGACAATTGAAGAACGTGGACATTCCCCGATACCATACTGAGAAATTGGAACGGCTTTGCATGGTAATGCCACCAGAGGTCCGCTTCGACTTTGAAAAATCCTATGGACGGATGTGTCGATCAAGTTTTCATCAGGGTATTAGTTCACTTCTGGAACTCCAGTCTGCACTGCTTCGAATTTCCGCAGTTTGATATGGTGCCCACCTTGGAGGAGTACGAAATTATGTTGAAATGGCCCAAATCAGCCGGGGTCCATATCCACCACGGGGCATATACTCCTGCAACACAAGTCGCTGCCATCATCCAACGACCTTTCCGGCAGACTACCCTGATAGGAAAAGGGAACATCCAGGGTTGGAAAGTCTCAATGTTAGAAGACCATCTGTCTGATTTGGCTAAAAGGACAGAATGGGTCGCTTTTAACAAAACCCTGACCTTAATCATATTTGGAACGATCTTGTTTCCCTTCCATCTCAACACAGTGGATCAAGCCGTCATGGACGCCTTCTTCGCCTGGGACGTGAACTCGAAGAGTCCCTTGCCTGCAATTTTTGCCGACACCTTGCTCTCGGTGGAATTCTGCCGCCAGAAGCAAGGAAAAACACTTCGTTGCTGCTCTTCACTGCTCTTCGTGTGGGGCATTACACATTTTTACGCCTCTAGTCACATGGGGATGTTCCCCGACCCTTTTAGGAGCTTCTCCAAAATCCCTCTCCAACGACGCTTAACCTCAGAGTGGAAGGACGAGTTGGAACTGAAGCACTTGTTGGATTTGATGAAGACATATTGAGTTGATATAGTTAAGTTTGTGGGTGTGTAGATGAATAGGTTAGAAGTTTAAAACTTAATCTCTTGATAGACCAATAGATCTTGTGATAAGCACCTTGAAATGATGCATCTCGTTGAACTCATTTTTCTGCATGAAAAACTAACCTTTAAGCATTAAAAGAACAAACTAAGTTTTTCAATCTGTTGAAACTGAGTTTTCAATCTGTTAAAATCACTTAACATAAGAAGTGTGGATTTGTAGTCGAAATATCAATTGGTTGAATCGAAGAATCAACAGGTTAAAATGTTCTTAATGATTTTTTCAAATATTAAAGGTTTTCGCATTTTCAATCCGTTGAAATGTTTTTTAATCTGTTGAAACAAGAGAGACCATTTTTTTCAGTCTAAGAGTTCACAGGATTTCAATCTGTTGAAATGTTTTTTAATCTGTTGAAACAGAGAGACCATTTTTTTCAGTCTAAGAGTTCACAGGATTTCAATCTGTTGAAATGTTTTTTAATCTGTTGAAACAGAGAGCTATCATTTTTTACTAAGCTATTTCAATCCATTGAAAACACGAATTAATCGATTGAATGAAGTTTTAAATAAAATCAATCGATTGAAATATCGTTTTAATCGATTGAAAAGTATTATGATCGATCACAATTTGATTTTGATCGATCATAACTGATTCTAACCTGTCATATTATTATTTTGATCGATCATTTGCTTCTCTGAATCAGTTTTTATCAGTTTAAACATTATGGTTCTCTCTTTTATTCTATAAATACAGGTTTGATCTATCTTTTGAAATATACAGTTTTGAGAAAACATTTGAAAGCATTCTTAGAGCTATCATATCCGTGACTTTCTCTGTGCATTCAAAAACTTTTCATATCATAAGGTGCTTTGATCAAGATTGTTGTTCATCAAAGAGAGAAAGTTCTGAGTTAGAATTGCTTCTGGACATCTATACTGTTAAAGCTGCAGTCCAGGTTTATTCTTTTCATTTACTTGTATAAAGTGTGATTGTGTAGATTGGGTTTGAATCTGCACTAGTTACAGTAACTAGATTTGGTTATTGGGAGGTTTTCAAGAGTCTATCTTGTGGGTTAGTGAGATAGTTCTTGGGGTAGATTGGTGAATATCTACTAGTTGTAATTTTCACTTGGAATTAGTGGAACTTGGCAGATTTGTCAAGAACTGGATGTAGCTCTGGTAAAGAGTGAACCAATATAAACTTTTGTGTTGATTTTCTGCTTTCATCTCTTTTATTTCTTGTTCATATTCTTGTTGTAATTAAAATCAAATCTACCTATAGAAGAATTGAATAAAGATAAATCATTCTTCCCAAAGAAAGTGTGTTTTGCAAAAAAGTTTTCTAAAGTTCAATTCACCCCCCTCTTGAACTCAACCATTAATTCTTACAATTGGTACCAGAGTTGGTTCTTGTAAGTTACTCAAGAATTCAGTCCAAGAATGGCTGAGGGAAAGATGAATTTTTCGGAAGGAGCCTCCATAAACAGGCCTCCTCTTTTTGCTAGTGTGAATTATTCTTTCTGGAAGGTTAGAATGAAAATCTTTATTGAATCTCTTGATAGAGGTATTTGGGAAACAATTGTTAATGGGCCTTTCAAACCAACTCATACAGTGGATGGTAAAATTGTTGAGAAAAATTGGGCTGAATTAACTGATGCAGAAAATAGGAGAGTCCAATATGATTATACTGCTAAAAATATTATTACCTCTGCTTTAAATCTTGATGAGTTTTTCTGGGTGTCTCAATGTGCCTCTGCCAAAGAAATGTGGGAAATTCTAGAGGTCACTCATGAGGGTACATCTGACGTGAAAAGGGCAAGAAAACATGAATTAATTAGAGACTATGAATTGTTTAAAATGCAGCAAGGAGAAACAATTGCAGATGTACAGAAAAGATTCACGCATATAGTCAATCATCTAATTGGGCTAGGAAAGACTTTTGACAAAGAAGAGTTGAACATCAAAATCTTGAAATGTTTGGACAGAACTTGGCAACCAAAGGTGACAGCTATATCAGAATCAAGAGACTTAACTGAATTGACTACTACTTCACTATTTGGTAAGTTAAGGGAACATGAGTTGGAAATCAATCGGTTCAAAGAACAAGAAAATGCAGAGAAGAAAAGCAGAAACATTGTTCTCAAGACGATTGAAGAAAATAGTGAGTCTAAAGAAGATGAATCCGAGAATCTGACTCTGTTGGTTAAGAAGTTTGGATAATTTCTTAGAAGGAAGAACAGAACTGGCCAAGTTAAAAGGTACACTGATAAAAGAACTGAATCTATTCAAAATACTGTTACTTGTTATACTTGTGGTAAGCGGGGACACATAAGGAGTGAATGTCCGGAAAAAACCAAGAATCGGAACAAGAAAGAGTCAAAGTACAAAGGGAAAAAGGCCTACATAGCTTGGCAAAACAATGATTCATCCTCCGAGTTCCGCATCCGAAGGTGAAGAGGTGAACCTATGTTTGATGGTCGGTCGTGAATCCTCTTCATCGCATGTAAGTTCAACTCCCACGAGAAAATGAAATGAATTACGAGCACATTACTAAATGCTTTCAATGAAATGCATAATGAAGCCAGGAATTTATCTCATACAAATAATCGGTTAAAAGGACTAAATAACTAGTTAGAAAATAGGGTTAAAATTCTGGAAAAAGAGTTATTAGAAAGCAAAACAGATATGGAACATCTTGAAATAATCTATTCATCTGTTGATAATGCTGCTGCTAACAATAATTGTGAAAATTGTATCCTTCTACAAAATAAGGTTGATTACTTGATTAAAACTCTGTCTAAGTTTACTCAAGGTAAAGAAAATTTAGATACACTTCTTGGGTCTCAAAACTGTGTTTTTGAACATACTGGAATCGGGTACAAACCTAAGGTTGGGGTGAAAACTAAAAAGTATTTGAACTTCTTTTCCTTCAGAAAAGCAACAACATCCCCTTTCTCATCTTGTCATTACTGCATGAAAAAAGGACATACTGTAAAATTCTGTCATGCTAGAAAATATTTTGTGCTGCAAGGTAGAATGAGATGGGTTCCAAAACATGTTAAACAGAAAATTTGACTCCTAAGGACCCAAAATATTTAAGGGTACCTGTAGACCCCTAATTTTGCCCGGCCTCTCAAATAAAAGCTAGGGGAACTTCACACAAAGACAAAGATCACCTGGCTTCCCAAATAAAAGATAAGAAGACTTCTCGCAATAAGACGGAGGTCACCCATCCACACAATAAAGGCAAAGGAGACTTCCTACACAGAGATAAAGCTCGCCTGGCACTTTAATAAAGGCCAAGAAGACTTCCTACATGAAGATAAAGCTTCAACAGACACACATCGGCATCAATCTACGTCCGAAAAAGGAAAGGAAAGCTTCCCGGGGGTCCTAAAACGCGAAAACTGGACTAAACAGGCCGAGACCACCGGCCGTCCCAACTGTCCCTGTGCAAGTGGGACGCACGTCCCAAACCCCAGGGGGTCTTAGCCTTTGTTAAATTGCATTTGGGATGGCCATCCCAACCCAGACTGGCCGTCCCAGATTGGCACAACATGGAAAACGCGTTTGGGACGGTCGTCCCAAGCCAGACGGCCATCCCAAAGTTGCAGGGCGAAAAATGCTATAAATAGGAGCCTCATTTGTCTCATTCCACACACCAAACAACTCAGAAGACTTGTCTACTTCTCTCCCTCTCTCGAATGATCTTTCTGATTGCCTTTAGAAGGTAATAATCAGTTAAGGAATTTGTATTCCGGCATTCGATTCTTCTAGAAAATTTAGTCGAGTCGAGTCTGTAATCGAGAGGAGAGTCATTGTAGAGCGAGGGACAGCCGAAAAGCGTCCTTATTGAAACAGAGTTGATATATAAAGCTTGCTACGGAGGTTCTTCTCAAATCTCTTCTCCTTTACTGCTTTATTTATTGCTTCATAAAATGTAAATAAAATCATGTAGATAGCCATATTTACTATACGAATAAAATAAGGGTAACTGCGTAATTTCTCATAATCTTCACTTAATGAATTAATCCGTCATAGGGAACCCGAAAGGGGCGTTGTGGGGTGCTAACACCTTCCCCACACGTAACTAACTCCCTTACCCAACTCTGGTTATAATGGCCATGTTGGTTTTTATTAAAATCAACGCCTTTTTTTCCTTTTCCAATGTTTCCGATCAAAACATTGGTGGCGACTCCAAAAGAACCCCTTTCGAAAACCTTGCTTTTATTAGAGGACAGTTCAGTGTTGAGCGCCTCGGAAGCAATGAACACAATTTTAACAAAAAATGCGAGTCTCAACCATCTCTTCGCGACCGCTCGCATTAACGTTCGAGATGTCCCAGGACGTCGGAACGGACGGCGGCGACAGATGGCGACTCCACTGGGGAAGTCCAAGAGTTGATCCCATTTAGTGACGGATAAATTCAAATTAAGCAAAGATTTGAAATTACGCCTTTACCCTTCTGTATGTTTTTATTGTATGGCTTTAAATAACTGCTGTATGATTATTTCTGCAATCGTTTGAAATATAAATTGCACAAAAAAACTCTTGCACACAACAGTCCCTCTATACCCGGGGGCAAGAGTGAATACCTATAGGGAGTGGGTGGCAGATACGATCGGTTAGTTGGCACACGGGGCTACTACCGTTGTCGGAAAACCACCAACTCAAGGTGATAACTCTCTTCTTTTGGTCTAAGGGTGTCGCCACGGAGTTCCGTGCATGACCCGAGGACTGAGAGATTGAGAGGTCCCTATAATGGGGGCACCTTGGGGACCTTTGGCCTGGTGAGAACAGTTAGAACCACCTAAACCAAGCACGTTTCTGCAGGAAAATCCCACCTCGTGATTAAATAAGCGTGGCTCTGCTCGTGGATGTATGAATTGTGTGTGCATTCGTTTGCTGCATTTGTATTGATGCATTAGCATAGGGTAATCATACAACAAACAAAAAAAATGAAAAAACCCTAAAAATAAAAAAAGCGATAAGATAAAGACCTTTATCTCAGACAGTCTTCAGTTAAGCTAGCCTGGTTTCAGGTTCTTTGCAAGCTAAGTAGCCACGTTGACCGACAGAAGAGATAAAGGGTCATAAAAAATATAAAAACAATTAAAGCAATAAAAATGCCTTTTACAAAATAAAAGTTTTTAACGAAAGTCCTGTAATTCATACCATTCGTTGCTCATAAAAATAAAAAGAAAAGAAAATAGGACTCTCTTCATTGAAATCCATAAGCATTCATATAGATAAGCTTTCCTTACAAGAAAAACCCAGTATTATCATGCATCATATTAGGAATAAAACATGATAATACTTAGAAAAATAAACACTTGCATACATGCATTTACAAAAACCCATCCTCATATCATGCATTTTCACTTTTGCTAGATAATGGAGGGATCCGGTAGTAGACAATTAAAGAAAGTGGAGATCCTTCTGTACCGTGTAGAGAAGCTAAGGCAGTTGTGTACTTATATGCCGCCGGAGGTCTGTGCTAGTTTTGAGAAATCTTATGGAAGAATTCTTGACCTCCTAAAGATCAGCATCGATCCAATATTTGTTAGAGCATTGGTCCACTTCTGGAGTCCCAATCTGCACTGCTTTGAGTTTTCGCAGTTTGACCTGGTACCAACCTTAGAGGAATACGAACTCATGGTTAGATGGCCTCAGTCAGTTGGGGTTTATGTATGCTCAGGAGAATATACGGTCGTGAGTAAGGTTGCTACTATCATACGACTACCCCCTCATCAATCCACCCTAGAGGGGAAAGGGAATATCCGAGGTTGGAAAATGGCTGTAATAGAAGACCACTTAATTTCTCTGGCTGAAAAGAAAGATTGGTCTACATTCAACAAGACTCTAGCATTAGCAATGTTCGGAATCATACTATTCCCATTTCATGTGAACATTGTGGATCATGCTGCAATGGATGCATTTTTTTCCTGGGACGTATATTCAAAGAGTCCTATACCTGCAATCCTCGCTGACACCCTGCTTTCCGTAGATTTTTGCCGACAGAAACAGGGGAAAACACTTAGATGCTGCACTTCATTACTATACGTGTGGGGTATCACTCATTTCTACGGTTCAAGCCACATGGGCGTATTTCCTGATCCTCTAAGGAGTTTTTCAAAAATCCCTCTTCAACATCGTCAAGCTTTAGAATGGAAGACCGAGTTAGAAAACTGGAACATAGAGCACGTATCATGGGTTTGCCCTTGGTTCCGACCCGGTTATATTCTCGTACGATGCGGAGATTACCTGAGCATACCACTACTAGGTCTCAGGGGTTGTATAGCCTACTCTCCTAAAATGGCTATGAGACAACTTATGAGAACCCAGACCGCGCCAACTCAGGAAGAGCTCAGAGGGCTGAGTCTATGCCATTATTACCATAACTTTGAAGAAATATCCACTGTCCGGAAAGCATGGGAAAGACCAGTCTATATGGGAGATAAAGAACTCGGAAAGGTTCAAGTATCTGCATCCCATGAGTATGAAGAATGGAGGAAAAATAGAGGGATACCCCAACCATCTACTGCATTCACTACAACATTGGCAAATGAAGAGCTACAATTGCAGGTCAATGCCTTAAACAAGAGGGTTGAAGTCATGGAAGCTCAGCTAAGGGCTTTTGAAGAAAAAGATCAAGAATCAACCCTTATAATAGATGGTCTAAAAAGGCAATGCAGAAAGAAGGACCATGAAATAGAGCGTCTTAAGAATGATTGTGCTGACTATCAGGAAGAGACTAAACAAGCATTGAAGATTCCGAGACTTGAGCAAGATAGTCTGTTCCGGGACATGAACAACGAAATAGCACATCTTGAGAGCACGCTTGCAGAACAGGCAAAAATGATCAAGCTAATACAGGATGACCTAGCAAATACTCGGTCAGAAGCATAGAAGTGGTGGGAAACCACTGAAAAATACAGAGAAGACCTAGAGGAGCTACGTGAAAAAGAAAAAGATGGATTAGCTCAATACGGTCAACTACTTCGCGAAAGAGACCAAGCAATAAAAAGGTCTGATCAGCAGCAAGCCTTGATCGTTCATCAAGAAGAAAAGATAAAAGAGGCTCGTCGATATAGTGAAGATATGAGCTGGGCGGTATCTGAGCAAATCAAGACGCTCAGAAGTCACATGATAACAACTGAAGACGAATTACGAAGAAAGCCTAATTTACCTATAGGCTTCTTCAAGCTTTTTCGCTTTTGTCAACATTTGCTTCAAAGCATTGTATAGAAGGATTTACACTTTCTAATAAAAAGGATTTATTTTTCTCTCCTTAAATTGTCTATTGCATTCATAAATTGCATACATTCACATATCCCTCCTCGTTTTAATAAATAAAGATAATAAAAAGAAAAGATTAACTGATGTGCTTTCCACAAATCAGAAAAATGGAAAAGAAGCCTTTCGTCATCAAAATCTCTACGACGATCAATAAATCTGAAGATGATAACAAACAAGCACCGTTAATCATTCCAAACACTAAAAGGGAAGAAGCAATAATGCCTTTACGCTTATTCGTACCGCGTCCTTTCCCTTATGAATCAAATAAAGTTGTACCTTGGAGATACTCAGAAGAATCGTCAGTCAATCAAGATATCTCCAACATAGCCGGTATTGGGGGCATGACAAGAAGCGGAAGAATATATTCCCCCAAGGAATTACAAGATAATATTCCTAAAGATAAAATGAAAAATAAAGCCGAAGAAGAAAACGAATCCAAGGAAGAGACAAATGAGTTACTCCAGTACATAAGACAAAGCGAGTACTCTATCATCGATCAACTCAATCGTACTCCAGCAAAGATAACTTTGTTATCACTCATCATGAGTTCGGAACCGCATCGAAACGCACTGTTAAAGGTTTTGAATGAATCATTCGTTCCGCATGCAATATCCCAAGACAAGTTTGAAGGAATTATTAGTAATATTATAGCTAATAATCATCTTACCTTCACCAACGAAGAATTCCCTTTGGAAGGGTCAAATCATAATAAGCCTTTGCATATCTCTGTCAAATGCAAAGAATATCTCATTTCCAAAGTACTTGTGGATAATGGGTCATCCCTAAATGTTATGCCTAAAAGTACACTCGACAAAATAACAGTGCAAGGAGCCCACATGCGCCCGAGTAATACAGTTGTTCGAGCCTTTGACGGGTCAAGACGTGAAGTAGTAGGAGAGATTAGTCTACCTATCCAAATTGGACCTACTATTTTCAACATAGACTTCCACGTGATGGATATCACGCCAGCATACAGTTGTCTCCTTGGTAGACCTTGGATTCATAGCGCTAAGGCAATACCTTCAACGCTCCACCAGAAAATCAAGTTTGTGACAAACGATAAACTCGTCACAGTTCAAGCTGAAGAAGACTTTCTAATAAGCAAACCGTCTGTCCAACCATATGTGGATGCAGCTAAAGAGGCTCTTCAAACATCTTTTCAAGCACTCGAAATGGCCAATATAGAAAGACTCCCTAGTAATATGAAGGTGACCCATATGATGAAAAGATATGGATATTGCCCAGGACAGGGACTCGGAAAGAACGCTCAAGGCATAAGAAAGCCACCAGATTTCAAGGACAACCCGCTAAAGTATGGTTTAGGGTACGACCCCACAAAAGATCAAACCATACGGAAAATAGGGAAGTCTTACCCCTCGAAGATGATATTCCGAAAAGGAGGGGTATTAGCGCAAAGGGTAGCGTTAGTCATTAGGTGTCCTTCTTCTGATTCTAAAGGATGTAAACCTAGTGACTATTAGAGATCACTCCTCGGGGTGTGCCCGTCCCCCGAGCATCTTTAGGGCACACATTTCCCTGAAATTACAAAAGAATGCTATTCTTACTATCTGCTTCTTTTATTACTAAATGTATCTATACCCCATTTTAATAAACAAGGTTTAGATAAAGTGTTTTGTTCCAAATGCGTCTGAATAATTAAAGCGCCGCAAAGTAAAGTAAAAAAGGATTGATTAATTAAAAACACAACTAAAATTTATCTTGATAAAATCAAGTTTCAACAATGTTGTGCAAAAAAAATATACGCATACAAAAAAGGAAAGCCCGTCAAGGTCAAAGACCGAGACAAGAAAATAAAAGGGCAAAATACCCGGCAGGAAACCCACAAAGGGGGCTGCGCAAAAGTTAGGGTAAACCCGGCAGGAGATCCGAACAATAATAAAAGGTAACCTGGGCAAAAGTTAGGGTTATTAAAAGTCCGCTAGGTATTCCTTAAAAATAAATACAAAAAAGGGGAAAACCTAGACAAAAGTTAGGACATAAACACAGCATCCTAGGCTGAAAACCCGAAAGGGCGGACTAGGGAAGTTAGTCAATCACAAAAAAAAAAAAAAAAAAAAGAGAGGCGCCATAAATCAGTAAACAAACGACGCCACATCATAAGAATGAAACGGTTATCTAAACTAGCCTAAACACAGACTAACCCTGGCTAACCATTCTTACAAAAACCTCTATTATAAAAAAATATCCCTCTAAAACACAAGCCTTTGTTGTAAATCCTTTTCTTTCTCTTCTCTTGACCATTTCACTATAAAGCATTCAAGTAATAAAGGGGAATGTGGTAACATAGTGATCAATAGGAAGGTTGAAATCCCTAAGGAAAGGAAGAAAGGCATTGATATGGCAGTTGCCCTACAAACAGAAGATTGCTCTTCGGCCATAGCAAAGAAAATTCCAAGACGGCAAATCAATACAGCTAAGCTTGTTATCCAAGAAACAAGATGACATGAAGGCAAGCACCAAGAATGCGCCCGAAGTTAAAGCACATCAGTTAAAACTTTCAAAATATTAACTGAAATAGATCATAGAATGCATATCATGAAGCATTGCATGCATTAAAGCATAAATGAAGGGAATCCTATCTTCAATTTCATCAAAAAGCACGAAAATTAACTCAAAAAAATCAAAAGCTAGTATAAGAAGCTTGAGACGGTCGTCCCAAAGTTCAGACGGTCGTCCCAAGTGCCAAAATCCAAGTGGGACGCACGTCCCAGATAGGGGTGGAGCTGTGTGCAATTTTGCCATTTGAGACGGCCGTCCCAACCCAGACGGCCGTCCCAAACCTCCTGGCGCGGCCTATATAAGTGGGGCGCGGGATTGAGCTTTGGCACCTCATTCCAAGCTTCCTATCTTGCTTTTCCTCCTCTTCCATACATTTTTAGCATTTCTAAGAGAATAGAGCTCACAATGGAACACGGAGAAGCTTCGTCCAGAAGAAAATGCACCAGGACTGCTGCTAGGAGAACTCCTGTCACTAGCATGATGATGGCAGAAGCGCATCAACAATGACTGGCAAATATCCAACGATTTGCCTGGTACCCTATGCTGCGGTTAGATTTTGAGATCCTTGCTACATTCGGCTGGGAGCAAGACGTTAGGAAGTTCATCCACAACATAGGATGGGACTTCCTACTCCGCGAGCCGCCCACTCTGATCCATTGCACCGCTACAATGGAGTTTCTCGCCTCTGTCAACATGATGGAAATGCCATCTACAATTCCCAAAGTGCCACCAACGCAAGTTGTCCCCTACTGGATGGATGGAGCCTACCGGACCACTGTTCTGGATGACTTCAATGTCATCATGGGATTCTGCCAGCGAGCAGATACAAGGACACCAGAATATCGGTCCGCATATCTGGAGAAGCCTGTTGTTCTCACCACCACTAGTATGTGGAAGGATATCACTGGAGCTCACAACCTGCCCACACACCTGAAGGGAGCATCCTTCTCTGCTCCGCTCCGCATATGCCACAAACTGCTGGCTGGGACCCTACACAGCCGGAAAGAGAGCCAGGGGAAGGTAATGCTGGCTGATCTTTTTATCGTTTACTGTATGCACCAAGGGCATAAGTGCAATCCAGGATACGCATTCCTGAAGGCCGTAAAGGAATGCAGTACACGGGGACCAGCAGGAGCTATCATGATAGCTCCCCTCCTTACCCCTTTGGCTGAGTATTGGGGATGCACTGACGGAGAAGACCTCCCTGTTGAACTCCAACCAGAGCCAATCAACGGAGGAGTGCTGACGCACATGAATATCCTCAGCAGAGAAGGAGCAGGGTTCATCTTAAACCCTATCATCTCGATTTCATGGGATATGCGCGACTTCGGTACGCCGCAAGACATCCCTACTACCTCAGAATCCCAGCAGCAGTCACGAGATTCTGATTTCCCCGGCCTGTACCGACGCTTGGACGAGGAGCATGCATACATGGAAGGAGAGTTCCAGTTCATACGCCAGCAGTTTAGTCGGCTGACTGTTAGGCAAGACAAGACAGACCGCCAGATAGAGAGCTTGGTCCAAACCCAGGCGAGGTTCCAGCGTCGCCTACTCCGCCGCTTCCCTTCACCAGTACCATCCGCCCACTCCAGTCTAGAGGCGGATGATTAGGAAGAGTCTTTCTATAGTTTTTTTAGTATTTTGAAAAAAAAAAAAGAAGCTCGAATGTACCCAAACAAAAAACAGTAATAAATAAAAGTAGTTATTTCTGTTTCACATTTCAAAAGCCCATGTGTACAAAAAAACTATAAAATAAAAGGCACACATGATATACTAAAAAGCCGGATTTCAAAAATTCGCGATAAAATTAAATCGCGATAGAAAAAGGCAAAATCAAAATTATCTTCAGCAAAATAAAGAGCTTCAAGGAAACTAGCTCTAACCTTCTATCCCAATAAAAGAAGGTACATCAACATAGAAAAGCCAATGGAAAGGCTCGGTCATCCCCAAGCGGATCCTTGCCTACTCTAGAGGCAAAACAAAAAAATTACTCCATGACTCAGCATCATCATCACATGAGTCATCAAACCATAGTCATTTAAATATCCGACCACTATCCTTCCATCCAAGGAAAAGGAAGTCATCAACCTTCTACACCAATAAAAGAAGGAGAAGAAAAGTCAATGGAAAAGGCTTGATCATCCTCAAGAGGATCCTTGCCTATTCAAAGGCAGAAAAATACTCTGACTCAACACCACCACATGAGTCGTCAAACATAATCATTTGAAGCTTCAATCAACATCCTTCCATCCAAGAAAGAAGGAAACCATCAAAATAAAAAGCCAATGGAAAGGCTCGGTCATCCCCAAGAGGATCCTTGCTTACTACAGAGGCAAGACAAAAAGATTACCTCACGACTCAGCTTCGTCGCCACATGAGTCATCAAGCACACTCATGCAAGAGTCTCCGCTTTATTCCTCAAAGGAGTATAAGGACTACATAAAAGTCCATCAAAGAAAATATGGAGTCAAGTCCTCCATATCACCAGGGGGCAACAAAAAGAAAGAAAAGAAAAACTTTCATTCCCCAAAATGAGGCCACAACAAAAAGGGTCAAATAAAAATCTCCAAGAAGAATATATCAAGAAAAGTCTACAAAAAGACAAAAAGATGAAAACAAAATTTTTTCCATCTTCCAGCTCAAATAAGAAGCTTCACAAAGCCAGGGGCCAGGACTCTGTCATCAAATTTGGATCCCCAGGAAACCAACAGACTCCTCGGTGAATCCCAGAAAAGAGAAAAAGAAGAAAATCTCTTCATCCCGCTCAATAAAGAGCTTCACTAAAAAACAGGAGCTCAAGACTCCATCATCATGAAAAATCAAATCAAAAGATTAGATCTCCGAAGAGAAAAATTCCCCAGGGATCACAAAAAAGAAAAGAGAAAAATATCTTTTCATCCAAAAAACCAATGTGCATAAAAAGGCACACATGTGTAAGAAACCAACTCGCGAAAAAAAGAAGTTCAAATCGCGAGGAAAAAAATAATAACCCATTCCCCAGCAGGAATAAGAGCATAGGCAAAGCCAGCTCAAAACAGCAAACATCCAATAAGGAGTCGAAAAATTCCATTTCTCCCTAGGGGGCAATTCAAAATAGATCTCCGGAATGAAATTAATTCTCCAGTGGATCGTCAAAAAGAAAAATCCTCAGCAAGCCTACCAGCAAAGGCAAAATACAAAATTCTTATCCTCAGGGAGTTAACCATCTGGAACACCCAATAGGAATATCCCCAGCGAAGTGCAAAACCTTCACTCCCAAGAATGCCTAAGGTAAGCAAAAAACTGATATCCCCAAGAAATGGGAAATCAACCTATAAGAGGTGATACAAGCACCAAGCTTTCAAAAAGCATCCACCTACTCAGAGGTATTATCAAGAACAAATACCCTCAAGTAGAACATCAGCCTATTCAGAGGCAAAAAAAAAAAACACAAGTAAAAAGCCTTCACCACTATTGAAGCACCCGCCTAATCAAGAGGCACAATCAAAAATCAACAAAATCCCCAGTGGATTCCCGCCTAATCAAGAGGCACAACAAAATCCCCAAGTGGATCTTCGCCTAATCAAGAGGCACAATCAATAAGAGAATTCAAAATCCCCAGAGGATTCCTGCCTAAACAAGAGGCAACCAACAAAGAATCCCCGGCAAAGCCGGATGGCTAAACAGAAAAGCCAAAAATCAGAAATCCCCGGCAAAAGCCGGATGGCTAAACAAAAAAGCCAAAAACAAAGAATCCCCAGCAAAGACCGGATGGCTAAAAGGAAAAGCCAAAACCCAAAGAATCCCCGGTAAAAACCGGATGACTAAAAAAGTCAAGGTAAAAAAACCAAATCATTCCCCAAGGAATAGGCGCATGATCAAAGACAGTAAACCGCCAACACTTCTCCGAAAGCCCGTTAAGGGTATGAACTCATCAATCAAAAAATTGAATGAGAAGAACCTAGTCAATATGCAGGTTCGCACCCAATGGGGGTGTAAAATCCATTAGAACCTAGTCAATATGCAGGTTCGCACCCAGTGGGGGTGTAAAAACCACTAGAGCCTAGTCAATATGTAGGTTCGCACCCAATGAGGGTGTAAAATCCATTAGAACCTAGTCAATATGCAGGTTCGCACCCAATGGGGGTGTAAAATCCATTAGAACGTAGTCAATATGCAGGTTCGCACCCAGTGGGGGTGTAAAAACCACTAGAGCCTAGTCAATATGCAGGTTCGCACCCAATGGGGGTGTAAAATCCATTAGAACCTAGTCAATATGCAGGTTCGCACCCAATGGGGGTGTAAAATCCATTAGAACCTAGTCAATATGCGGGTTCGCACCCAGTGGGGGTGTAAAAATCACTAGAGCCTAGTCAATATGCAGGTTCGCACCCAATGGGGGTGTAAAATCCATTAGAACCTAGTCAATATGCAGGTTCGCACCCAATGGGGGTGTAAAATCCATTAGGACCTAGTCAATATGCAGGTTCGCACCCAGTGGGGGTGTAAAATCCACTAGAACCTAGTCAATATGCGGGTTCACACCAAGTGGAGGTGTAAAAACCACTAGAATCTAGCAAAAATGCAGATTCATACCAGGTGGAAGAATAAACCCACCAAAACCTTATAAAATAAGGTTTATACCAGATGAGGGTAGGTACTCATCAAAACTTAGCAAAATGCCTCGGGTAGAGTAAAAATACTCACCTGAAGCATTACAAAAAACGAGTGCAAAGACTTGCTTCTATTAGAGGATAGTTCAGTGTTGAGCACCTCAGAAGTAAGTACCCACAAGAGTTTAGCAAAATGCAAACTCATACCGGGTGAGGGTAGGTACTCACCAAAACCTTGTAAAACAAGGTTCATACCTAGTGGGGGTAGGTACTCACAGAAGTCTAGTATGAAAGTGATCCTAGCAAAGATCTCATTGATTTGATGAAGTCAAAAATAAAGTCAAGGGTCAACTCTGCAGCAGTCAAACAAGTCACTCAGAACAAAGGAGCTGAAGACTTAGTGTGTCTAAACAGAAAGCTTAGGTAAAACCACTTTACCTTTTCCACTGCATAAAGCTTCTTCACTCAATTTGCAAAATGCCTCAAAAATAGTTTTAAACAAATCAAAAACAAAAGCATTTTGGCAAAGAATTTTCTTAAACAAGTTATTAACTGATAAAGGTTTGAAAGAATCAATTTAAAACACTTAGAATGTTTTAAAAAGTGTTTTTACAATATTTTAATCGATACAAACTTCTTTTAATCGATTAAAACTCTTTATGACCGATTAGAATTCGAATATAATAGGTCAGAATGCAATATAATCGATCAGATCTTAAATATGAGCGATTAGAATTATTTTAATCGATTAAAAACGTTTCAATCGATTAAAATCACTTTGGATGTCAGTATGATCGATCAGAATGAGATTATGACCGATCAGAGTTGGTTATGATCGATCAAATTGAATTATGACCGATCAGACTTATTTCAATCGATTAAAACGCATTTCAATCGATTAGAATAACTTAGAAAATCTTTTCAATCGATTAAAACGAACTTTCAATCGATTAAAATGACTTGAAAATATATGTGCAGATTTTCAATCGATTGAAACGACTTTATATCAGCTAAAATAACTTGGAAAGTTTTATAAGAAGGTTTTTAAACAAAACAATCGATTAATACGCGATTCAATCGATTGTTTTATATTTTGAAAATGTTTGTAAAACGTTTTAACTGATAAAAACGTGGTCGTATCAACTAAAACATTTTTCGTTAAAGATCAAGAACGCATTAATGGGTTGAAAGGACTTTTAACAGATTATAACGGCTATTTCAACGAGGTTAAAACAAACTTTCAACAGATTAATTAATGCAGCTTTTTTCGAAAACTCTTTAAAAACAGTTTTGATTGAATTTTTTGAACAACAGATTGAATATCAGTTTTTAAACATCCAAAGCAATCAATTCAAGCAACTCGTTAGCATACTTTTTCCAAGAAAGATACACAACTTGTTTTTGTGAACTTCTTTTGAAATCTTTCTTGAGGCACTTTGCATTTCTTTGAAGAAGAAACTGACTGTGGATTGGTGTAATCCGGTTTGAGCTTTCTTTGTTTCTTCTTTTCAATTTCTATTCATTCTTTTGTACTTGTTTTGTACCTGGAATTTGGGTACAAGTTTTACTGCATTTGTGTAGAGGTTGTAGAAGTTTCCAGGAACTGGAATTTGGTTCTTGGTGGGAAGGTTGTAAGCAAGAGCTGGAATTTGGTTCTTGTGTGTGGTGCCTGGAATTTGGGCACTTGGTTTCTCTCGTAGCTGGAATTTGGTTGCAGAGGTTTCCAAGAGCTGGAATTTGGTTCTTGGTGGAGAGTTAGAATAGGTGTAAGAGGGTGAGTCCGTAAAACATCTATTCTAGTGGAACCCAGCTGGAATTTGGCTGGAGTCCGGACGTAGCCCTGGTATTGGGTGAACCGAGTATAAAATTACCGGTGAAATCTTTCCTAACCTTTCTCTCTTTAATTTCTGCTGCTTGCACTTAAACTGTTTGATTGCTTTGTGATTTGTGAATTGATAAGTAATCTTAATTTTCGAATTAGATAATCTGTGTATTGCGAAAAACTTTCAAAAATCAATTCACCCCCCTCTTGATTTAAAACTACTTTTCTAACAATTGGCATCGGAGCAAGGTGCTTGAAAGTTATTCAAGTCTCTTGATCCATGGTCGAGAACAGTTACTGGTTTTCCGAGGGGCATCTATTAACGAGACCTCCACTATTACGTGGAACAGATTATCCTTTACGGAAAATTAGGATGAAAATCTTCATTGAATCCATTGACGAAATGCTTGGGATGTTATTACTAATGGTCCTTTAATTACGGATAAAGGATGGTCAAGCTTGAATGAAGAAGAAAAGAAGAAAGTTCAAAGTGACTGTAATGCAAAAAATATAATTACTTCTGCTCTTAACATGGATGAATTTTTCGGGGTGTCCCGAGTGCAATTCGCCAAGGAGATGTGGGATGTTCTTGAGGTCACTCATGAAGGGACTGCGAGATGTTAAAAGAGCCGAGAAAACACACTTTGATAAGAGAGTATGAGTCTGTTTAAAATGCGGAATGGTGAAAGCATCGCGAGATGTGCGAAACGCTTCACGCACATCATCAACCATTTAATGGGCCTAGGTAAGACCTTTGATAAGGAAGAATTAAATATTAAAGTGTTGAAATGTCTTGACGAGTCCTGGCGACCAAAAGTCACTGCAATATCGGAATCAAAAGATCTGTCCACCATGACAACGACCTCACTTGTTTGGAAAACTCGAGAGAACATGAAATGGAAATCACAAGATTCAATGAGCAAGAAGTCTCGAGAAGAAGAACGAAGCATTGCACTTAAAGTTGAAGAAAATCAAGAATCGGAAGAAGATAATGAGAACCTTGGACTGCTTGTTAGGAAATTCAACAAATTCCTCAAGAAAAAGATCCAAGACAAGGAAAGACACAAAAGGTATGAGAAAAGAACTGATTCTTCTAACTTTAAATGTTATGGTTGTGGCAAACAGGGCCATGTTAAAATGGAATGTCCAGAAAGAAATAAACAAAGTGAAAAGAAAGAGGAAAAATCAAAAAGAAGAGCCTACATAGCCTGGGATGATAATGATACGTCATCAACGAGATAACTACGAAAATGAAGAAGCCAATCTTTGCTTAATGGCGAGTCAAAATCCACAAACCAGCCAGGTAAGTTCTAGCTCCTCTTCAAATATAGTTAACTATGATGCATTACAAGAAGCATTTAATGAAATGCATGAGGAGGCTAAGAAACTTCAAAAAGAAAATAATAGGCTAAAAGGATTAAATAAGCGGCTAGTTAACAAGGTTGATTCTCCGGAAAAACAGATTAGTGAAAATGAAACTGATAATGAATTCTTGAAGCTGATTCATGATAACTCGATTGTAAATGCAATAAACCATGCAAAAGCTGTTACGAATTGCAAAAGAAAATTGAATTCTTATCTCAAACTGTTTCAAAGTTCACTCGGGGGCAAGCCAATCTAGATGTATTACTTGGATCTCAAAAATTAATTTTTGACAAATCTGGAATAGGATTTAAATCTAGATCCGAGTAAAACAAAAATAAATAGGAATTCATACTCTACAATCAAATGTTTTTACTTGCATGAAGAAAGGGCATTCGGTAAAATATTGCGAGAATTAAAAAGTATGCTATTCCTAAAGGGAGAATGAAATGGGTTCCAAAGATTAATTCTTTTCAAATAACATGATCAGGACCCAATAATTATAAAGGGTACCGAGAACAATTCTTAATTTGTTTTGCAGGAACAAGTCTGGGAATCCCTTGAAGATCAGAGCTGCGAAATCAGGTTCGAGTATTTAAACTAATTGTTTTAATTGATATATAACAATATTAATCGATTAAAATAACTTACGGAAGATCTGTCAGTACCATTTTAATCGATTAAAATGTCGAAATAATCGATTGAACTGATCTCAGGATTTTGGTATAAATGTTTTAATCGATTATAATAACTGTATATCAACTAAAAACACTTAGGTATCAAAATTAATCGATTCATTTACGTTTTAATCGGTTTAAATTCGGTGTCATGTTATTGATTTCATTACGTATTAAACTAATCGATCCTTTTATAAAACAAATCGATTAATTCACTTGTAGATGTTTTCAACTCTAATGACAAGAATCAAATTAATAGATAATGAGTTGATTAATCAATTGATTAGGATCTGTAAACAAGACTTATAACATCTAATTGAAGTTTGACAGGGAAATTCAAAACAAAAACTCGAGTGTCTATTATCTGCAATAAATCTTTAAAGATTTCTTTGACCAAATCAACATTATTCCCAAGAACAAATTAAGCTGATTCACCCACTGTCACTGTAAATTGTGTCGCACATGCTTGAACAGATCTTTAATTAGAAACTAAGACTAGTGGAATAAATGTGGGAAAGTTATTGCCGATTGAAATACTGCAAACTTTACATGTAGGAAAGTTATCCATAGATGAAAATGTTATTTTAACAATCGATTAATTCTCTGTAGATGTTTACATTTCTCTTAATACTTTACATGGAATGCTTTGCGTAGTAATACATTGAAAATCAAAGGAATTATCAAAGAATGGACTGTAACTTTTCTTATAGACACTAGTTACAAACAGGTCAAACTGTTAGGATCGAAAACATAGTTTATCAAAATTTTTTTAGTGATAATTGTTTACGGTAATAAGTTATTCATTACTAGGAAATCCAATAAATACATGTTTTCATTAAATTTCTTGATATTACATTGCAATATATTTGAAATAATTTTGAGCATGCATTGGTTCAAAACTCTTGGTGAAATTCATTGGAGCTGTGCAACTTTGAATATTTGCTTTAATCATCAATGTCACGAGGTGACAACTGTAAGGAAACCAATGCGGGACAGACAATTCAAGAATTGAATAACGTTGGTACGAGGGAATGTATGTTTTATGGTCGATACAGGGGATAAATTTTATATTGTTTTAGAATTCGGATTGATTGTCATCACCTGTCCTCATTACTAATCATTGCCCACTCTACCAGAATAACATTCCTCAAAAGATAATGATGAGCTGGTTCACTATAAGTGAGAATAACACCCATCATACTACATTAATAAGAATGCGAGTTATTTGCTTGGATAATGACAATCTGCGAGGGTTCAAAATGGGTTGGCTATTATGAAAGAAAATTCCTATCTCGAGTACATCATTAACACTGTGATTCATGCAATTTATGGTATCATGCATTACTGTGTGGGATTTGGTCGAGTACATGATTATGCCTCGATGTGTAGTAGAAATTCCAGTGTGGTGTCAACCATGGACATGATGCTGATCAATAATAACGATAAGCTGCTAAAAGATTTCTTTTCGGGAAAAGTTTACGTATGCATTCGTCGATACAGGAGTGACGACGAGTTGTTGACTCAAATAGTTGATAGAGCAAAATTAGTTCAGCAAAAAGGAAAGCCTATTATCTTTTGATATTGGTGGGAATCAAATGAATGATCACCAAGGCTGGTGGATAAGCGGTTCAATCGGGGAAATTGGGATGACTAGTTCCCCTCATCATCTTTATCTTACGCTTATTTCTATCTTTATATTGTTTGCATGGATTGTGATATTAGCTGGTGTTATACCAGGAACATTTGCCTTAACCTTTGGTTAAATATGGTTTAGGATCTAATCTAGATCAGATTGGCGTAAATAGAATTTAAATAGATCCCTGAGAGCTTTAGCTAAATAAGACTTTATTCGATAGATCTATTAGCTAAGATAGGCTGTTAGTATTGTTAAAACATCCTTCTAAATGATCAGTTTTACAAAATATGCATTAAACATTACTTCATTTTCAAAGCTGATTGTTTTAATCAATACAACATCTTGTTAATCGATTAAATGAACTTATACAACATGTTTTAATCGATTCAAAATCGAAATAATCGATTATTTTTACTAAAGTTTCATGTTTTCAAAATCTTAAATGTTTTAATCGATTAAACTTTTCTTTCAATCGATTAAAATCATTTACCAAGAACATTTTAACCGATTATGCTCTGTTTATAATCGATTTTTATTCGGGAAGAAAGATTAAAGGCTTTAGTTAATGGTTGTTTCACGTAAACAGGCTACTAAAGCGTGATTCCCTTATCTTTACACGTGTTAATTGTATTCATTACAAGCGTGTTAATGGAGATAAGTTTGAATCAACTTTAATTGATTATTTTCATGAGTGAAATATTGATTCACTTTGTATTTTCAAAAACTTGAGCATATTTTTCGAAACCTTACATTTTATTCTTTTCTCTTCTATTCCCTATTTTTGATGAAGTCAAAAGGGGGAGAAATAGTTGCATCACTTTAAGATAAATTTAAGAACAACATTTTAGGGGGAGAAATAAGTTTTAGGGGAGAAACAAAACTTTATTACATTCTTATATTTCTCACCTAACTGCATTATCAAGTGACTTATTTTGCGAGAGATTGTTTTTTTCAAAATGGTGTTTGTCTTCATCAAATAGGGGAGACTGAAAGTGATCCTAGCAAAGATCTCATTGATTTGATGAAGTCAAAAATAAAGTCAAGGGTCAACTCTGCAGCGAGTCAAACAAGTCACTCGAGAACAAAGGAGTCTGAAGACTTAGTGTGTCTAAACAGAAAGCTTAGGTAAAACCACTTTACCTTTTCCATCGCATAAAGCTTCTTCACTCAATTTGCAAAATGCCTCAAAAATAGTTTTAAACAAATCAAAAACAAAAGCATTTTGGCAAAGAATTTTCTTAAACAAGTTATTAAGCTGATAAAGGTTTGAAAGAATCAATTTAAAACACTTAGAATGTTTTAAAAAGTGTTTTTACAATATTTTAATCGATACAAACTTCTTTTAATCGATTAAAACTCTTTATAATCGATTAGAATTCGAATATAATAGGTCAGAATGCAATATAATCGATCAGATCTTAAATATGAGCGATTAGAATTATTTTAATCGATTAAAAAACGTTTCAATCGATTAAAATCACTTTGGATGTCAGTATGATCGATCAGAATGAGATTATGACCGATCGAAGTTGGTTATGATCGATCAGAATTGAATTATGACCGATCAGACTTATTTCAATCGATTAAAACGCATTTCAATCGATTAGAATAACTTAGAAAATCTTTTCAATCGATTAAAACGAACTTTCAATCGATTAAAATGACTTGAAAATATATGTGCAGATTTTCAATCGATTGAAACGACTTTATATCAGCTAAAATAACTTGGAAAGTTTTATAAGAAGGTTTTTAAACAAAACAATCGATTAATACGCGATTCAATCGATTGTTTTATATTTTGAAAATGTTTGTAAAACGTTTTAACCGATAAAAACGTGGTCAGTATCAACTAAAACATTTTCTGTTAAAGATCAAGAACGCATTAATGGGTTGAAAGGACTTTTAACAGATTATAACGGCTATTTCAACGAGGTTAAAACAAACTTTCAACAGATTAATTAATGCAGCTTTTTCGAAAACTCTTTAAAAACAGTTTTGATTGAATTTTTTGAACAACAGATTGAATATCGGTTTTTAAACATCCAAAGCAATCAATTCAAGCAACTTGTTAGCATACTTTTTCCAAGAAAGATACACAAGCTGTTTTTGTGAACTTCTTTTGAAATCTTTCTTGAGGCACTTTGCATTTCTTTGAAGAAGAAACTGACGTGGATTGGTGTAATCCGGTTTGAGCTTTCTTTGTTTCTTCTTTTCAATTTCTATTCATTCTTTTGTACTTGTTTTGTACCTGGAATTTGGGTACAAGTTTTACTGCAGTTGTGTAGAGGTTGTAGAAGTTTCCAGGAACTGGAATTTGGTTCTTGGTGGGAAGGTTGTAAGCAAGAGCTGGAATTTGGTTCTTGTGTGTGGTGCCCGGAATTTGGGCACTTGGTTTCTCTGCTGGCTGGAATTTGGTTGCAGAGGTTTCCAAGAGCTGGAATTTGGTTCTTGGTGGAGAGTTAGAATAGGTGTAAGAGGGTGAGTCTGTAAAACATCTATTCTAGTGGAACCCAGCTGGAATTTGGTCGGAGTCCGGACGTAGCCCTGGTATTGGGTGAACCGAGTATAAAATTACCGGTGAAATCTTTCCTAACCTTTCTCTCTTTAATTTCTGCTGCTGCACTTAAACTGTTTGATTGCTTTGTGATTTGTGAATTGATAAGTAATCTTAATTTTCGAATTAGATAATCTGTGTATTGCGAAAAACTTTCAAAAATCAATTCACCCCCCCCTCTTGATTTAAAACTACTTTTCTAACATAGTAAAATACAGACTTATACCAGGTGAGAGTAAGTACTCATCAGGGCTTTATGAAAGGAGGCTCAAACCAGATAGGGGTTGGTACCTATCAAAATATTTATCATCCGGAGGATCAGCAAAGGAGCAGCATCCGAAGGATAACCAGGCAAAAGGGTTAACTCCTTCCCCTACCAACTAACTTTGTCGGTATATTAAACCAACAAATTAGTTTGGCAGGTGAAGGGGGGGCAGCTGTAGACCCCTAATTTTGCCCGGCCTCTCAAATAAAAGCTAGGGGAACTTCACACAAAGACAAAGATCACCTAGCTTCCCAAATAAAAGATAAGAAGACTTCTCGCAATAAGACGGAGGTCACCCATCCACACAATAAAGGCAAAGGAGACTTCCTACACAGAGATAAAGCTCGCCCGACACTTTAATAAAGGCCAAGAAGACTTCCTACATGAAGATAAAGCTTCAACGGACACACATCGGCATCAATCTACGTCCGAAAAAGGAAAGGAAAGAATCCCGGGGGTCCCAGAATGCGAAAACTGGACTAAACAGGCCGAGACCACCGTCCCAGAGTTGGGACGGCCGTCCCAACTGTCCCTGTGCAAGTGGGACGCGCGTCCCAAACTTGGGACGGCCGTCCCAAACCCCAGGGGGTCTCAGCCTTTGTTAAATTGCATTTGGGACGGCCATCCCAACCCAGACTGGCCGTCCCAGATTGGCACAACATGGAAAACGCGTTTGGGACGGCCGTCCCAACCCAGACGGCCATCCCAAAGTTCCAGGGCGAAAAATGCTATAAATAGGAGCCTCATTTGTCTCATTCCACACACCAGACAACTCAGAAGACTTGTCTACTTCTCTCCCTCTCTCAAATGATCTTTCTGATTGCCTTTAGAAGGTAACAATCAGTTAAGGAATTTGTATTCCGGCATTCGATTCTTCTAGAAAATTTAGTCGAGTCGAGTCTGTAATCGAGAGGAGAGTCATTGTAGAGCGAGGGACTGCCGAAAAGCGTCCTTATTGAAACAGAGTTGATATATAAAGCTTGCTACGGAGGTTCTTCTCAAATCTCTTCTCCTTTACTGCTTTATTTATTGCTTCATAAAATGTAAATAAAATCATGTAGATAGCCATATTTACTATACGAATAAAATAAGGGTAACTGCGTAATTTCTCATAATCTTCACTTAATGAATTAATCCGTCATAGGGAACCCGAAAGGGGCGTTGTGGGGTGCTAACACCTTCCCCACACGTAACTAACTCCCTTACCCAACTCTGGTTATAATGGCCAAGTTGGTTTTTATTAAAATCAACGCCTTTTTTTCCTTTTCCAATGTTTCTGGTCAAAACATTGGTGGCGACTCCAAAAGAACCCCTTTTCGAAAACCTTGCTTTTATTAGAGGACAGTTCAGTGTTGAGTGCCTCGGAAGCAATGAACACAATTTTAACAAAAAACGCGAGTCTCAACCATCTCTTCGCGACCGCTCGCATTAACGTTCGAGATGTCCCAGGACGTCGGAACGGACGGCAGTGACAGTACCAAATACTTGATGCTTTATCCTTCAGGAACAGCAACAAGAGTCCCTTTGGTACCTGGATAACGGATGCTCAAGGCACATGACAGGTGATATTTCAAAATTCCAGAAACTGAGACTGAAGAATGGAGGTCACGTGACATATGGAGTCAACAAGGGAAGAATTCTAGGTTCTGGAGATATAGGAGATGGTGAATCCGTGACCATTCACAATGTTCTTCTTGTTGAAGGTCTCAAGCACAACTTAATCAATATAAGTCAATTATGTGATCTAGGTCACAAGGTTATCTTCAAACCAGAAAAATGCCTAATCTGTGAGCCAAAATCTGACACGGTAATGTTGGTAGGTAAGAGGTTAAATAACATTTACATGTTAGATATCAAGCATTCTATCTCATCTCAAAGCTGTCTTCTTACTAAAGAAGAAGAATCTTGGTTATGGCATAGAAGGCTTGCACATATTCATCTTAATCATCTGGATAAACTGATTTCTAAAGAGTTAGTCTCTGGGCTACCTATGCTTCGAATTTTGAAAGACAAAATCTGTGAAGCTTGTTTAAAAGGTAAACAAACTAGGAAATCCTTTTCAAACAAAAACATTGTTTCTACTTCTAGACCTTTGGAACTGCTTCAATGGATTTGGTTGGTCCTTCGAGAAATAAAAGCCTAGGTGGTAATCTCTATATCATGGTAATTGTTGATGATTTTTCCAGATTTACTTGGACTATCTTTTTAAAAGCCAAATCTGATTCTTACAAATCTTTCAAAAAGCTTGCCAAGGTCTTACATAATGAAAAAGGTTATTTCATTACTTCTATTCAAAATGACAATGGTGGAGAATTTGTAAATGAAAAGTTTGAATTATTCTGTGAAAAGTATGGCATAAAACACAATTTTTCTGCTCCAAGAACTCCTCAACAGAATGGTGTTGTGGAAAGAAAGAACAGATCCATTATGGAACTTGCTAGAACAATGCTTTGTGAAATTTCTTTACCTAAATACTTTTGGGCAGATGCGATAAACACTGCTTGTCATGTTTTGAATAGAGTCTTGATTAGACCCATGCTTAAGAAAACCCCATATGAACTGTACAAAGGAAGAAAACCCAACATAAACTATTTCGGGGTTTTTGGATGTACATGTTTTGTTTTAAACAATGGGAAAGAAAATATTGGCAAGTTTGATGAAAAATCGATAAAGGAATCTTTCTTGGGTAATCTACTAACGGCCATGCATATAGAGTCTACAATTTAAGACTCGAAATCTGTTGAAGAATCAAGTACATGTTGTTTTTAATGAGTCTCCTCGAGTGTTGCGAAAAAAACAACAGGTACTGCAGATGATGACGATTTAACTGATAATTCTTATCGGTTAAAACATCCCAATGGCTCGAGATCGAGCATATCGTCGAAGAAGGTGATCAATCAATTGACCCTGCAAAAGCTGATCCACCAAGAATAATCGAAGAACGGGAAGAAGATATCCTGGATGAGCTTCCTAAAGAATGGATTGTCCCAAGAGATCTTTCTCTAGACAATGTCATTGGGCAAATCAATAAGGGAGTATCCACTAGACATTCTCTTAATCAATTCTGCAATCATATGGCATTCATTTCACAAATTGAACCTAAAACTGTTAAGGATGCATTAAATGATGAATACTGGGTTAGTGCCATGCATGATGAGCTTAATCAGTTTGAAAGGAATAACGTGTGGGAATTAGTTCCTAAAACCAAAGATATCAATGTAATTGGTACTAAGTGGGTATTCAAAAACAAACTAGATGAACACGACATTATCACTAGAAATAAAGCTAGGTTGGTAGCCAAAGGATATAACCAACAGGAAGGAATTGATTTTGATGAAACCTTTGCACCTGTAGCTAGACTTGAAGCTGCTAGACTATTATTAGCTTATGCTTGTATTAGTGGTTTCAGGTTACTGCATATGAATGTCAAGAGTGCCTTTTTAAATGGACTCATCAATGAAGAAGTTTATGTTTCTCAACCTCCTGGTTTTGAAAATCACAAGCATCCTGACCATGTCTACAAATTAAAAAAGGCTCTTTATGGTTTAAAGCAAGCTCCTAGACAATGGTATGAGAGGCTAAGTAACTTCTTAATTGATCAAGGATACAAACGAGGTGAAGTTGATAAAACATTATTCATTAAGAGATTTGGAACTAACATTATTCTGGTGCAGGTGTATGTTGATGATATCATTTTCGGTTCTACTAATAATGCCTTGTGTAATAAGTTTGTTAAGGAAATGCAAAGTGAATTTGAGATGTCTATGATGGGAGAATTAAATTTCTTCCTTGGTCTCTAGGTTAAGCAATTAAGAAATGGCATTTTTCTAAGTCAATCTAAATACTGTAATGAGTTGTTGAAGAAATTTGATATGCACAATTGCAAAGAATCCTCTACACCCATGTCTACTAACTGCTGTCTAGATTTAGATGAAAAAGGGAAATTTGTTGATCAAACTCAATATAGAGGTTTGATTGGTTCTCTGCTATATCTGACTGCTAGTAGGCCTGACATTATGTTCAGTGTGTGCCTTTGTGCTAGATTTCAGGCAAATCCAAAGGAATCTCATCTTACTGCTGCTAAAAGGATTCTCAAGTACCTTAAAGGAACCATTAATGTCGGACTATGGTATCCTGAAGGTGCATCTCTTAAACTTGTTAGATTTTCCGATTCTGACTTTGCAGGATGTAGATTGGACAGGAAAAGTACCTCTGGTACATGTCATTTACTGGGAAGCAGTCTCATATCGTGGCACAGCAAAAAGCAAGCATGTGTTGCTCTTTCAACTGCAGAAGCTGAATACATTGCAGCTGGGAGTTGTTGTGCTCAGAATATCTATCTTAAACAACAACTGAAAGATTATGGAGTGACTCTTAACACGGTACCTCTGGTTTGTGATAATACTAGTGCAATAAATCTAACTAAGAATCCTATTCAACACTCTAGAACTAAGCATATTGAAATTAGACATCACTTTATTAGAGAACATGTATCTAGGGGTGATTGTGAAATTTTATTCATTGAAACTGAGAAACAGTTAGCTGACTTATTCACTAAACCACTTCCTAGAGATAGGCTTAATATTCTTAGAACTGAATTAGGAATTCTAGATATATCTAGTATTGAATAATTGATTCTTTATTATGATTATGTGCTTTTTAACAAGTTGATAACATGCTCAATCGATTAAAATTGTCTGAAAATCTTGAAATTATGTGTTTTAATCGATTGAAATTGCGAAATAATCTGTTGATTTCCTGATTCTCAATCCCTGTTCATGGTATGTTACCTGTTCAATCGATTAAATAAGCTTTTAATCGATTTATTTCAATAACCTTGTAGCTCTGCATATTTTTCTCTTGTAAACCAATTGATTAAAACTTCGATTCAATCGATTTATTTTACCCCTGATAATCTGAGTCTATATCAGAAACTGAAAAATCAATTAATTTCATGGAAAATCAATTGGTTAATTTTTCCTAGGGTTAGTAGTGTATGCGTTGCCTCTAATCAATTACTGCAGATTGTGCTGAGTGCATTTACAACTGGGATCAGCTTCAGCTACTCTCTTAAATATCAGAGTTATCCAATAAAAGCTGAATGACCGTGATTGGATATTAGATGTGAGGGTAATTAAGTTGCACAGTAACAATTCTCTCTCTCTCCACCTTTACCATCCGTGCGCTGAAGCAGAACAGCAGTAAATCATTAAAGACAAAATTTGTCTACACAAAGAAGATAAAGGGACCGAGTGTTCTCATTTTATCTTAGCATACAATAGTTCTCTTCTCTGTTTTTCTGTTTCATCTAAACAAATAAGCATGTTCAAGCGCACCAAATCAAGAAGGAAGAAATTCAGCAAAGGAGAATGCTCTGCTGCTGTGCAAGGAACATCTGTAGAAGGGCGCATTTAATCCTGGTTCAATGGGAACCAAGAGAAGATGGATTTGTTCATTCATGAAATGAGCAGGAAACAAATCAATATACCAAAGGTTCTAAAATTTTCATGGTTGGACGCTGAAGGGTTCAGAGGTGTTCGGAAACTACTACAACATCAGAAACTTCAGAAGTTCCTTGAGCTCAATGGTAGGATTTATCCTGACCTTATTAAAGTCTTCTTCACTAACCTGTCATTTGAAGGGTCTACTCTAAGAACTCAAGTCAAAGGAGTGGAAATAGAGATTACTCCCACTGTCTAGAAAGACGTTGCTGGTCTCAAAGATGAAGGAGTAAAAGTTACCAAAGGTTATACCACTGATGTGGAAGAATTTAACAAAGTTCTGTACTTTCGCTCTTGTTTGCGAAATAAGAGGGACTCCGTGAGTTCCTTCAACACTGGGAAGTTGAAGCTTGAAGAAAGGATCCTTGCATTCATAGTGGCCTGGCAGCTTACTCCCAGGGGGAGCAATCATGCAGTACTAAATGAAGGAGATTTGGTACTGATGTATTGTATTCACCACAGAATAAGAGTGAACTGGGTTTTTGTCATCAAGGATCATATGATCAAAGCGAAAAGGCTAAGTGATTTTAGGTATCCTTATGCAATATTGATTTCTAAATTTTTAACTCATTTCGGTGTTGATTTGGAAGGAGAATTAGCTGAAACTGTTTGCCCCACAAATGAAGTTAACAACTCTGTCCTTTATAAAATGGGATTCATCAAAATTGACGGTGAGTGGATCTCAAAAGAAGAAGTTGGGAGAGAAGAAGAAATTGAAGAAGAAGAACAAGAGGAAGATGTTGATACTGGTGTCCCGAGTACTACTGGAGCAAGATCAACAGACCCGATGGAAGATGTTATGGAAGAACAGTCTCCACTGGAAGTAATTCCTTATACTCCACAACCTGACCGTGGCACGCCTCTCTCACAGTTCGAAAGGACTATGCTGCATCAGATGAATGAACTACAAACCAATCAAAGGAGCACATGGAGATGACATTTGCTCTGCGAGATCGCCAGCACCGTCTGGATGAAGATTTCATTGCCAGATTTCAACACATTGATAATCAACTGGAAGATATCTTCAACAGAATTGGTGATCTTCAATTCAATCAGGGTCCCTGGAATGGTGATGAATGAAGTTTTTTTTATGTGTTTTGTTGTTTCTTTTCCTTGTTTTTTGGGTACCTACGTGGTACTGTTGGACTGTAACTAAACACTTTATTTGATGAAGTCAAATAGGGGGAGAAGTGTTTGCTTATAACTATCACTACACACACACCACAAATTCATATATGTCTCTGTTCTGTTACTTCTTATGCAGGTGTAGTGGTTATTTGTCTCCATCAAATAGGGGGAGATTGAAGCACTTGTTGGATTTGATGAAGACATATTGAGTTGATATAGTTTAGTTTGTGGGTGTGTAGATGAATAGGTTAGAAGTTTAAAACTTAATCTCTTGATAGGCCAATAGATCTTGTGATAAGCACCTTGAAATGATGCATCTCATTGAACTCATTTTTCTGCATGAAAAACTAACCTTTAAGCATTAAAAGAACAAACTAAGTTTTTCAATCTGTTGAAAAGGAGTTTTCAATCTGTTAAAATCACTTAACATAAGAAGTGTGGATTTGTAGTCGAAATATCAATTGGTTGAATCGCAGAATCAACATGTTAAAAATGTTCTTAATGATTTTTTCAAATATTAAAGGTTTTTGCATTTTCAATCCGTTGAAATGTTTTTTAATCTGTTGAAACAAGAGAGACCATTTTTTTCAGTCTAAGAGTTCACAGGATTTCAATCTGTTGAAATGTTTTTTAATCTGTTGAAACAGATAGCTATCATTTTTTACTAAGCTATTTCAATCCATTGAAAACACGAATTAATCGATTGAATGAAGTTTTAAATAAAATCAATCGATTGAAATATCGTTTTAATCGATTGAAAAGTATTCTGATCGATCACAATTTGATTTTGATCGATCATAACTGATTCTAACCTATCATATTATTATTCTGATCGATCATTTGCTTCTCTGAATCAGTTTTTATCAGTTTAAACATTCTGGTTCTCTCTTTTATTCTATAAATACAGGTTTGATCTATCTTTTGAAATATATAGTTTTCAGAAAACATTTGAAAGCAATCTTAGAGCTATCATATCCGTGACTTTCTCTGTGCATTCAAAAACTTTTCATATCATAAGGTGCTTTGATCAAGATTGTTGTTCATCAAAGAGAGAAAGTTCTGAGTTAGAATTTCTTCTGGACATCTATACTGTTAAAGCTGCAGTCCAGGTTTATTCTTTTCATTTACTTGTATAAAGTGTGATTGTGTAGATTGGGTTTGAATCTGCACTGGTTACAGTAACTGGATTTGGTTACTGGGAGGTTTTCAAGAGTCTATCTTGTGGGTTAGTGAGATAGTTCTTGGGGTAGATTGGTGAATATCTACTGGTTGTAATTTTCACTTGGAATTAGTGGAACTTGGCAGATTTGTCAAGAACTGGATGGAACTCTGGTAAAGAGTGAACCAGTATAAACTTTTGTGTTGATTTTCTGCTTTCATCTCTTTTATTTCTTGTTCATATTCTTGCTGTAATTAAAATCAAATCTACCTATAGAAGAATTGAATAAAGATAAATCATTCTTCCCAAAGAAAGTGTGTTTTGCGAAAAAGTTTTCTAAAGTTCAATTCACCCCCCTCTTGAACTCAACCATTAATTCTTACAGGAACAATGGGACACCAACAATTTATCCTGGGTCTGCCCTTGGTTCCGACCCGGTTCAGTCCTCATCAGATGTGGAGACTATCCGAACGTACCCTTGATAGGACTCAGGGGTTGCATAGCCTATTCACCTATAATAGCTATGAGGCAGCTCATGAGGACTCAAACTACAATTTCTCGAGGGAAACTCGGAGGACTGTGTTTCTTCGGAGACCCATGCACAATCGCCGAATCACTAGCAAAGCATGGGAGAAACCAGTCTTTATGGGAGACAGAGAGCTAGGAAAAGCTCAAGTGGCTGTCTCCAGTGACTATGAGCTGTGGAGAAAAAGAAGTGGGATGTCTCAACCATCCACCTCACTCATTACAAGGGCCAATAGTGAAGAACTGCAAGCTCAAGTCGATGCCCTGACCCAAAGGATAGAGATCATGGGAGCCCAGATGAGGGCCCTTGAAGAAAGAGAGCAAGAATCTATCCTCACCATTGATGGTCTACAAAGGCAATGCAAGAAAAAGGATCATGAAATAGAGCGCCTCAAGGACCAGTGTGCTGACTCTAATGAGCAAGCTATCCGAGCATCCAAAGCTGCCAGAACCAGCTCGGATAGCCAACTTCAAGAAATAACCGCCAAATCAGCACGCCTTGAGGCCGAATCAGCAAAACAGGCTCAGATGATCAAGGAATTGTCGCAAGAACTCACCAAGACTCGGTCAGAAATACGCCAAGAGCGGGAGGCCAATCGGAGACTCAAAAAAAGTCTCGCTGAGCTACGCTACAAAGAATGAGACGGGCTAGCTCAGTACAGCCAAGTACTACAAGAAAAGGACCGAGCCCTTGCAAAACTCGATGAATTACAAGCCTTGGTCGTCCATCAAGAGGTGAAGATCAAAGAGGCTCAAAAGTACAGCGAGGATATGAGCCAGGCGGTCCAGAAGCAAAGCGAAGCACTTGCTCGTCACGTCCGGGAAGCCGAAAGGGAATTACATAGAGATCAAGACCTGCCTGTGGGTTTCTTTAGGCTTTTCCGCTTCTGTCAAAAGTTGCTTCGTAGTATGGAATAGGGGAATGTACACCTTCCGATGGATAAATGAAATTTTTCTCTATTCAACAATTGTCTACTTGCATGCATATCATTCATCTGCATATTTAATTTCCCCTCCTTCATTCTTAATAAATAAGATAATAAAAAGGAAGGATTAACTGACACGTCTTCCAAATCAGAAGAATGGAGAGAAAGTCACTCCTAATCAAGCTTTCCCCAACGGTCGACTCACCACAAGAGGAAAATAAGCCTCGACCGTTGGTCCTCAGAAATTAGGAAGAGGGGGCAAGGACACCATTGCAACTATTTATGCCGCGTCCTTTCCCCTACGAATCAAATAAAGTTGTACCATGGAGATATGAAGAATCTTCACCAAAAAGAGAGGATATCACAAATATAGCTGGCATCGGGGGCATGACTAGAAGTGGAAGAGTCTACTCCCCCAAGGACTCACAAGAAGATGTCCCCAAAAATAAAGGAAAAAAATAAAAAGACCGAAGGAAAAGAAAATAAAGAATCCAAGGAGGAGACAGAGGAATTACTCTAGTTTATAAGGCAAAGCGAGTATTCCATTATAGACCAGCTCAATCACACACCTGCAAAGATAACACTGTTATCTCTAATGATGAGCTCGGAACCACACAGAAACGCCTTGCTGAAGGTCTTGAGTGAAGCGCATGTACCTCACACTATATCCCAAGAAAAGATTGAGAGGATCATCGGTCACATCATGGCAAGCGATCACCTCACCTTCACAGAGGAAGAACTCCCCTTCGAGGGATCAAACCATAACAAGCCCTTGCACATTTCAATCAAGTGCAAGGAGTACCTCATCGCCAAAGTTCTTGTGGATAACGGGTCATCTTTGAACGTAATGCCCAAGTGCACACTAGACAAGTTGACTATCCAAGGAACCCGCCTGCGCCCAAGCAGCACTATCGTTCGAGCCTTCAACGGATCAAAACAAGAAGTAGTGGGGGAAGTTAATTTGCCAATCCAAGTCGGACCTACTATCTTCAACGTCGATTTCCATGTAATAGATATTACTCCAGCATACAGTTGTCTCCTCGGTAGGCCTAGGATTCATGACGCTAAGGAAGTTCCTTCAACGCTCCACCAGAAAGTCAAGTTCATAGTGGAGGACAAATTGATCACGGTCCAAGCAGAAGATGATATCCTGATCAGTGGACCGTCCACCCAACCTTATGTGGATGTGGCTGAAGAGGCCCTTGAAACATCGTTTCAAGCGCTTGAAATCGTCAACATAGAGCAACTTCCCAAAAACACAAAGGTAGCCCACATGATGTTGAAGCATGGTTACCATCCTGGTCAAGGACTGGGGGCGGAGTCCCAAGGCATGAGGGAACCCCCAGAATTTAAAGACAAACCTTTCAAGCATGGCCTAGGATATGACCCTACTAAGGGCCGAGCGGAAAAAGGAAAAAGAAAGTCTCCCCTCCGCACACTCAAGCAAATTTTCTGAAGTAGAGGGGTGCAAGCGTCAAGAGCTACCCTAGTCATTAGGAGGTCTTTTTCTTCATTTAAGGGATGTAAACCCCATGATTGTTAGAGATTATCCCCCGGGGCTAGCCCGACCCCCGATCATTTTAGGGCACATATTCCCTTATTAATTAATAAAGAATACTTCTTACTATCTACTTCTCTTCTTGCTATCTCATGACTAGACCTCACAATAACCTTGTCTAAGTAAACGGAAAAAGAAAAAGAAGAATAAAAAGCGCATCCAAATAACCAAAATTCACCATTGCCATTACAATCAAACTAGTTGATTAGAAGCACCAAATAAGGCTTTACTTCACCATAAAGAAAGTCATGCATCGCCAATATCGAAAAAAAAAAATATAAATACACAAACAAAAAAAAAGTCCATAGAAGCCAAAGGCCAAAAAGAAAAAGGGCAAAACACCCAGTAGGAAACCCACTAAGGGGGCTACGCAAAAGATAGGGTCAACCCGGTAGGATACCCGAACAAAAATAAAGGGTAGCCTAGGCAAAAGTTAGGGTTACAAAATAAGGTCCACTAGGATTCCCCAAAAATACAAAGAAGGAGGAACTTAGACAAAAGTCAGGGCCAAAACACAAAATCCTAGTTCGAAAACCCGAAGGGAGATCTAGGGAGATCAACTAGCCATAAAGAACAATGGAAATAAAACTAAGGCGCAAGTACACAAAGGGAAAACGTTTGCTTAGACGAAAAGCTTAAACACCTAAGCCTAACCCTAGCCAACCATTCTTACAAAAACCTCTTTCTAAATAAAAATCAACCTTCTAAAACACAAGCTATTGAATTTACCTCTTTACTTCTTTTCTCTTGACCCTCACAACGATATTCTAATAATTAATTTGGGAATATGGAGGCGTATAGTCAACAAGAGGATTGAAACCCCTAGAGTGGAGAAAAAGGGACACTACATGACAAAGAGTGCTCTACAAAAAAAAAAGAGGAAAGAAAAAGGAAAAACAAGTTATCCTTCGGTCACAAGAACTCCGGCATGGTACAACCGAATACGAAAACACAGATCAGAAGGCACTCGGCGCTACAAGACACGTCAGTTAAATCCTTCTAAAAAACTAATTGAAATAGGCATTATAGGACATCAAACATGAAAACATTGCATGCATAAAATGTTTTTGAACAAGGTCCTATTTTCTACAAAAAAAAAAACTCTTAAAATCGAGACACTCGTCCGGCATTCCCAGACCGCCGTCTCGGTCTCCAGAAAATTGGGACCGCCGTCTCGACTTGGCTAAAAATGAGACGGCCGTCCCGCTTGGCGAGACGGCCGTCTTGCTTAAGCCCAAAGTCGAGACCCCCGTCTCGAGGTCCTAGACGGCCATCTCAACTCGCGTAAAATCGAGACTGCCGTCTTGACTTCCCAGACGGCGGTCCTGGATTTGATTTTTCCCCTATAAATAGGGGAGGGGTCTTGGGGCTCTCCACAACTCCTCTGCACTCCAACTCTCTGATCTCTAATTCTCGAGCACTTTTTCGTCAAAATGTACCGTGGAAGCCAGACCAGGAAGAGAAGAGGATTTGCCGGTCCTAGCAGTTCCTCAACACCGGTCCCCTAGGACCCCACTCAGCTCTCTCCACTGCACCAGGCTCGACTTGAGCACATTAGGGGGTACACATGGCACCCCATGCTCAAGCTAGACTTCGGCATCCTCGCCGAATTTGGGTGGGAGGACGACGTCCGGGCCCACATTGACAGCATTGGGTGGGGCTTCCTCCTATAGTCTCCACCCACCCTTGTGTACCCTCAGGCGGTACTGGATTTTCTTGCCTCCATCTCCTACTCCGAGACTCCTGCCATGATCCCAGGCCTGTCACCAACAAAAATGGTGACATATTTTATGGGTGGGATGTACCAGACCACCACTCTGGACGAATTCAACGTATCCATCGGATTCATCCAGCCCAGGGACGTGCTAACCCGGGAATACCAGGAGGCCATCTGCGTGCGCCCCACCAACCTCACTACCGGCGAGATGTGGGAGGAGCTCACCAGGGCGCCCACTTTGCCCATGCTGATGAAGGGCTCAACACTCCCCCCAGCCCTCCGCATTTGCCACAAGCTGCTGGCGGGGACCATCCACGGGCGGAAGGAGAGCCAGGGAAAGGTAACCCTCCCAGACCTCTTCGTCCTTTACTGCATGAGCCAGAAGCATCGGTGCAACCCTGGCTATTTCTTCCTGAAGGCCCTCAAGGACTTCGGGAGCAGGCCAGTGGGAGTCGTCCTCATGGCTCCCCTTATTACCCCCCTGGCAGAGAAATGGGGGTGCAGTGGTCGGAAGAACTAGCCTCCAGCCTACGACCCGAGTCAATCAACGGGTCGATCCTGGTCAGCATGGGGATGCTGCTGCGCCACGGGACCTAGCTGGTCCTCCACCCATCGTTGGATTTCACTTTGGATCTTCAGGATATCATGGCAATGCGCGATCTTCCGACACCTCCCGAGTTCCAACAACCACAACAACAACAATAACAACAACAACACTACACAGATGACTTTGCTGGAGTAAACCGTAATATCTACGATTTGCGCCAGCAATTTGATCAGATGTCTGTGAGACAGGAGCAGATGTCCCTAAGGCAGAAGGCCTTCGACACAAGACTGGAGACGATATACTAGTACCAAGAGGGAATGAGGCAAGACTGGGCAACATTCCAATAGGAGTATCACGATGAAGTCCGAGACCAGGCAGAGTTCCGGAGATATATGTACCGGCAATTTCCCTCCTACGGATCGTCTCCAGACGAGAGCCCACCTTCTTAGGGATAGTGCTCATAGGATAGGACTGCTGTAATAAAATCTTTTATAAATAAAATTTTATTCCATGCATCTTTTTGTTATCCCTTACAAAAAGTCAGCGTAACCAAAAGAAGCTAATAGTAAAAAGACGTACGCTCAAGAAAAAATCCAAAATCCAAAATCCAAAATCGCGAGAAAAAAGAGATAAAACTGCGAAAAAAGGCAGGATTAAAACAAGTCAATCGACTTGACCAACAAACTTCGACGACCAAGCAGAAGTCAAACAACAGACTGCGCGATGACCAGCAAAGTCGGATAACCACTACCAAAGAATCAAAATTAAAGAATCCCCAGCAACCAAAAAGTTGGATGAACACCAACAAAATCCCCGGCGCAAACCGGATGACCATTCCCATAAAAAGACAAACAAAGACAAGAAAGCACTTCTCAACACCCGGTGCATGAGCCACCGGAGCAGTAAGTCACCGCCACCACCAGTCCTACGCAGTGGACTGTACCAGCCTGATAGGGGGTTCATACCTATCAACCTGCGCACGCAAGTGCGCCTGATCTGCGCTCAAGCCGGATCAGTAAGTCGCAACTACCAGCCTGATGGGGGGTTCATACTCATTCAGTCCAACACATAGCGGACTGCAACTATCAGCCTGATGGGGGGTTTATACCCATCAACCGAAGGATTGGCTACCGTCAGAAGGAGTATCCTGAGGTTCTACCATGTGTCAACCGAAGGGATCGGCTACTGTCAAAAGGAGTATCCTAGAGGTGCACAACACAAATTTTCCCCAGAAGATCAATCGCCGTAAGACGGAACATCCGAAGGGTAACCGGGCAAGAGGGTCAACTCCTTTACCTTCCAGTCGATCTTCTTGGCGCAGCAGGCCAACGACCGACTGGTCAGGTAAAGGGGGGGCAGCTGTAGACCCCAAATCTTGGTCGGCCTCATAATAAAGACCAGAAGACCTTCTATTCGAAGATGGATGAAGCCTAAGAAGCCACTAGGAGAGACTATTAGGCCCCATACTAGGATAGGAGGGATTTTCGGCATGTAAATAAGGATTTTCGCCTTTCAGGGTCGAGACCGCCGTCTCGTATTCGGGACTGCCGTCTTGCCTTGCGAAAGTGGCGAGACGGCCGTCTCGACCTTGTTAGACGAGACGACCGTCTCGACCTGACAGGCGCGAATCCCTATAAATAGCCGTGCCATTCCCCTCATTTGACACAATTCTTCCATTCTCTCTCTAGTCACCTCCTCAAATTCTCTTTCTAGAATCCATCCAAAGCATTTCTGGAGTTTTGAGAGCTTTTTAGAGTTTTTTATAGCGTTTTCGAGAGATTTCGGCGCTGTAAAGAGTGAAGGGCTGCCAAAAAGCACCCAAATTGTCAAGAAATTAATAGAAAGCTTGCCTCAGAGGTTTCTACACTCTCTCTCCTTTACCGCTTTATTTTTAATTGTACAATAGATATTAGGGCCATGTAGTCGTAATTTTAAATTCCGCAAATAAAAGGTAAAAGCGTATTTTCACCAGTTTATAGGTAAAATAGTTGGCCTATCATAGGGAACCCGAAAGGGGCGTCGTAAGGGAACTAACACTTCCCTTACACGTAACTAACTCCCTTACCCAACTCTGGTTCTAATGACCAAAGTTGGTTTTTCGAAAACCAACGCCTTTTTACTCCTTTTCCGATGTTTCCGGTAAAAACATCGGTGGCGACTCTAGAAGAACCCTTCAAAACCATTTCTTAGGTTAGCCTGATTATTGGACAATCCAAGAGCGCCTTTTTGAAAACCTCGCCCCTAGGTTCAGCCCGATTATCGGACAACCTAAAGGCGTTGTAACCACACCCATAAAAATGCGAAAATTGGAAAGTCAGAACCATCGCGTCGCTCCGACCGCCTCGTTTTGACGGCAGCGACAGGGCTCCCATGATTTTTATCAACTAGGTCAAGGCATCGACTTGAGCTTGTAGTTCTTCACTATTGGCGCTTGTAAGGAGTGAGGTGGATGGTTGAGACATCCCTCTTCTTTTTCTCCACACCTCATAGTCACTGGAGACAGCCACTCGAGCTTTTCCTAGCTCTCTGTCTCCCATAAAGACTGGTTTCTCCCATGCTTTTCTCACGGCTAGTAAGTTGGCGATTGTGCATGGGTCTCCAAAGAAACACAGTCCTCCGAGTTCCCCTCGAGAAATTGTAGTTTGAGTCCTCATGAGTTGTCTCATAGCTACTCTAGGTGAATAGGCTATGCAACCCCTGAGTCCTATCAAGGGTATGTTCGGATAATCTCCACATCTGATGAGGACTGGACCGGGTCGGAACCAAGGGCAAATCTAGGATAAATTGTTGGCGTCCCGTTGTTCCAATTCGTCCTTCCACTCTGAGGTTAAGCGCCATTGGAGAGGGATTTTGGAGAAGCTCCTCAAAGGGTCGGGGAACATCCCCATGTGACTAGAGGCGTAAAAATGTGTGATGCCCCACACAAAGTGTAGTGAAGAGCAGCAACGAAGTGTTTTTCCTTGCTTCTGGCGGCAGAATTCCATCGAGAGCAAGGTGTCGGCAAGAATTGTAGGCAAGGGACTCTTCGAGTTCACGTTCCAGGCGAAGAAGACATCCATGACGGCTTGATCCACTGTGTCGAGATGGAAGGGAAACAAGATCATTCCAAATATGATTAAGGCCAGGGTTTTGTTAAAAGTGACCCATTCTGCCCTTTCAGCCAAGTCGGACAGATGGTCTTCTAACATTGAGACTTTCCAACCCCGGATGTTCCCTTTTTCCATCAGGGTAGTCTGCCGAATGATAGTCGGATGATGGCAGCGACTTGTGCTGCAGGAGTTTATGCCCCACGGCGGATATGGACCCCAACTGATTTGGGCCATTTCAGCATAATCTCGTACTCCTCCAAGGTGGGCACCATGTCGAACTGTGGAAATTCGAAACAACGCAGACTAGAGTTCCAGAAATGAACTAATACCCTGATGAAAACTTGATCGACACAGATCTTCAGGAGGTCAAGAATCCGTCCATAGGATTTTTCAAAGTCGGAGCGGACCTCTGGTGGCATTATCGCGCAAAGTGGTTCCAACTTCTTAGTATGGTACCGGGGAATGTCCACCTTCTTCAATTTTCTACTAGTCCCCTCCATTTTCTAAAACCAAAATGCATGTTTTATGAATATGATGCTTATTGAATGAATGTGAGTGTTTATTTTTCTATTTATCATGTTTTGTTTCTACATGATGTATGGTATTTGCGTATATATTATTCTTTTTTTTTTTGGAAAAATAGACTATCTATATAAATGATTTATGAGTGTAATGTTTATGAACAAGGTCCCATTTATTGCTTTAAATTGGATTTTTATTATTTTTATTATGTTATTTTATAGCCTTTTATCTCTTCTGTCGGACTGCATGGCTACTTAGCTTACAAAGAACCTGAAACCAAGCTAGCTAAAAGGCAGACTGTCCGAGATAAAAAATGGCTTTATGCGAAAGAACAATATCTAGCATCCCTTATCTCTTCTGTCGGGCTGCATGAATACTTAGCTTACAAAAAACCTGAAACCAGGCTAGCTAAAAGGCAGACTGTCCGAGATAAGGGTGTTTATTGCAAAAATGTATTTTTTGTGATTTTTCTGTTGTTTGGTTATGCTATGCAACAAACAAATGCAACAAACAAATGCGCACACAATTCGATCATCCGTGAACAGGCAAGAAGTCGTGTAAATCACAAGGTAGGGTTTTCCTACAGAAAAGTGCATTGGTGAAGGTAGGTTCTAACTGTTCTCACCAAGGCTAAGGCCCCCAAGCTGCCCCCATTATAGGGTCCCCACTCTCCAGCCTTCCGACCATGCTTAGCACTAAGGCCATAGTCAGTCTTTGTGCCAAAAGAGGAAGGTTATCACCTTGAGTGGAGGTTTTCGATCACACTGGCTGGCAGAAGGCCATCACTACAGCGAATCGTACCTTCCACCCACTCCCTATGGATTTCTCACTTGCCCCGGGTATAGAGGGAACTGTTGTGTGCAAGGGTTTGTGTACAGTTTGTATTTCAAACAATTGCGTAAAATAGACAAACAACAGTTATTAAAGTCAAACATTAAAACATGTTATAATACAAGGTAGGGTAAAAGCGTAATTTCTTGGTTTATTTACTTTAATCTGGCCCATCACTAAATGGGATCAACTCTCTAGGCCTCCCCAGTGGAGTCGCCATCTGTCGCCGCCATCAAAATGAGGCGGTTGGAGCGACGCGATGGTTCTGACTTTCCAATTTTCGCGTTTTTATGGGTGTGGTTACAACGCCTTTAGGTTGTCCGATAACCGGGCTGAACCTAGAGGCGAGGTTTTTGAAAGAGTGTTCTTGGATTGTCCGATAACCGGGCTAACCCAGGAACTAATTTTGAAGGGTTCTTCTGGAGTCTCCACCGATGTTTTTACCGGAAACATCGGAAAAGGAGTGAAAAGGCGTTGGTTTTCAAAAAACCAACTTTGGTCATTAGAACCAGAGTTGGGTAAGGGAGTTAGTTACGTGTAAGGGAAATGTTAGTTCCCTTACGACGCCCCTTTCGGGTTCCCTATTATAAGCCAGCTATTTAAATAAGTAAACCGGTGAAAAGATGCTTTTACCCTTTTATTTGCGGAATTAAAGTTACGACTACATGGCCCTGATATCTATTGCATAATTAAAAATAAAGCAGTAAAAGAGAGAGGGAGAATGTAAAAACCTCCGAGGCAAGCTTTATATTAATTTCTTGAAAACTAGGGTGCTTTTTGGCAGCCCTTCACTCTTTACAGCGCCGGGAATCTCTCGAAAACGCTATAAAAAACTCTAAAAAGCTCTCAAAAACTCCGGAAATGCTTCGGAGGGGTTCTAGGAAGAGAATTTGAGGAAGTGATAAGAGAGAGAATGGAAGAACTGTGTGAAATGAGGGTGAAGGCGCGGCTATTTATAGGGATTCGCGCCTGTCAGGTCGAGACGGTCGTCTTGTCTGACAAGGTCGAGACGGTCGTCTCGCCATTCGGACGGGCGTCTCGCCCTGCAAAAATGGCGAGAAGGTCATCTCGCCAACCGGGAGGGCCATCTCGCCATTCGCAAGTGGCGAGACGGCCGTCTCGCCAAACGAGATGGCGGTCTCGACTTGTAGAAGTGGCGAGACGACAGTCCCGATAAGCGAGATGGCGGTCTCGACCCTAAAAGGCGAAAATCCTTATTTACATGCAGAAAGTCCCTCCTATCCTAGTATGGGGCCTAATACTCTCTCCTAATGGCTTCTTAGACTTCATCCATCTTCGAAAAGGAGGTCTTCTGGTCTTTATTATGAGGCCGGGCAAGATTTGGGGTCTACACTGGTAATACAACCTCCATGCTGTATACGAGGGAGAATGGGGTGGCCCCGGTGGAGGTGCGCACGGAAGTCCGATATCCGTGCGGGCTCAGCCACCGCAAACGGGGTATCCGAAAGGACAACCGGCAAGAGGGTCAACTCCTTCACCTTCCAACCGATCCTTTTGGCATATTGAGCCATTAGTCGGCTAGTCAGGTGAAGAGGGGGCAGCTGTAGACCCCAAATCTTGCCTGACCTCAAAATAAAGAGCTGAAGACTTCCAATTTGAAGATGGACAAGGCCGCCTAAAAAGACACCAGGAGAGACTATCGGAGCCCATATTTGAGTAAGAATGCTTTTTTGTACAAAAAAAAATAAGGTTTTTCACCTTAAGGATGCGGCAGCCATCTCTCGCTTATCCAAGGACGGGACCGCGGTCCCGCATAATGGCAAAGTCAAGACCGCGTCTCATTTGAGCGAGACGACCATCTACGCCTACTTGCCGATCGGCGAGACCACCTTCCCAGAATTAGCGAGACGACCCTCGCTATTGTTGGCAAATCGATATCACCATCTCGGTTGGCACGAGACAGTCATCTGGCCATTTGTCAAAGATGAGAGACCGCCGTCCGAATGACGAGACGGCTCGTCTCGATCTTGCCGGGGCGTGAGACGCCAATCTCGACTCGGGAGAGGCGCAATCCCTATAAAAGGGGAGCGCTCTCCCCCTCTATTTCACAGCTCTTCCACATTTCCTTCTAAAATTTCTTAGAATTCTTCTTCTAGAGCTCCCTCCCACATTTCCGGAGTTTTCTGAGTGTCTTTAGAGAGTTTTTATAGCATTGTAAGAGAGAAAGTCGACGCTGTAGAGCTAAGGCTGCCAAATTCCACCTAAATTTTAAAGAATTAATCAAAGTTTCTACTCCTATGTTTCTTTCCTCTCTCTCTCTCTCTCTCTCTCTCTCTCTCTCTCTCTCTTTTATGGCTTTACCTATATTTATAAGTGCATTAATTAGGGCCATGAATGTTTATCTTTAATTCCGTTAAATAAAAGGGTAAAAGCGCTATTTTTAATTTTATTTACTAAATTATCGGCCTATTATAAGAACCCGAAAGGGGCGTCGTAGGGAAGCTAATAATGCCCCCTACACGTAACTAACTCCTTACCCAACTTCCGTTATAATTCCACTAAAGTTGGTTTTTTCTTAAGAAACCAACGTTCTTCTTTTTCCTTTTCGATG
>OY731404.1:23124724-23150655 GCA_963425845.1 Sphenostylis stenocarpa | reverse complement strand
GGAAGAAGGTCCATCTATATGCAATTTTCGGCTACCAACTGGTTGCTTAGGTGCAGGAACTGAGGTAGCTACAGATGAGGGTGGAGGTGTTGTAGTGGGTATGTCAATCTGTTTCCCTGACCTCAATGTGATGGCACTCACATTCTTAGGATTAACCACAGTTTGTGCAGGGAGCTTGTCTGAATTTTGATTTTGCAATTGATTCACAGTAGTAGCTAGTTGACCAATCTGGTTGGTTAAACTCTGAATGGAGGCATCATTTTTTTGTTGGTACTGTATGTTCATCTCAGCCATTTCTTTGACCAATTCCTCTAATGAAGTGAAGAAGGTTGAGAAGCTGGTGCTTCATTTTGCTGCCTCTGATATTGTTGTTGCATTGGTGGAGGCACATAAGGTCTACTTGGAGCAGCAGAATTCTGAAATGGTGGTGGTGGCAAAGGATTCTGCTGATTAGACCATCTCAGATTTGGTGATTCCTCCACCCTGGATTGTATCTATTGCTTGAGAGGTCAGAATTATGTTGTTGGTTCGGAGCCCTATTATTGAAAATGTTTGCTGCATAAGCTTGTGGAGCTCCAGAACCTGTAGACTCATGCAATAATTGGCAGCAATCAGTGGGATGCTCAATTGAAGTACAAATGCCACAAACCCTTGCAGGTGGTGTAGGTCTCTGATTTGCAGCAAGTTGGGAGACTAGGGTGGTGAGGGCATCAATCTTACTTTCTAGCTTCTTCTCCACTAAATCTGATGAACCCACATAATGTACACCTCTAAGGACTATGACATCACTCCTCATGTTAAATTGCTGGGAATTGGATGTCATCTTCTCAATTAAACCTCTAGCAGCGGCAGGTGTCATGTCTCCTAAAGCTCCTCCACTAGCTGCATATATCATACTCCTATCCATTTTTTTCATCCCCTCATAAAAGTACTGCAGCAGTAGCTGTTCTGATATTTGGTGGTGAGGGCAACTTGCACAAAGTCTCTTGAACCTCTCCCAATACTCGTATAAGCTCTCTCCCATCTGTTGCCTGATACCTGATATATCCTTCCTGATGGCAGTGGTCCTGGAAGCAGGGAAAATTTTCTCTAGAAAGACTCTCTTCAGATCATCCCAGCTCGTTATGGAACCAGGAGCTAAGTAGTACAACCAGTCTTTGGCAAGATCCTCCAAAGAGAAAGGAAAAGCCTTCAAGTATATGTGATGTTCAGGAACATTTTGTGGCTTCATGGTGGAGCAGACTATATGGAACTCCTTGAGATGTTTGTGTGGATCCTCACCTGCACGACCATGAAACTTGGGCAACAAATGGATTAGTCCAGTTTTAACCACAAATGGTACATCCTCTTCAGGGTATTGGATACATAAATTTGCATAAGTGAAATCAGGTGCAGTCATCTCCCTGAGAGTCCTCTCACGAGGTCCAAAAGTGTTTTGCTCACCCATGTTATCAAAATCAAGATTATGTTCAGATGCAGCAGAATGGTCAGATGCAGAAAAATGGTCAGAACTACTTAAACTAATGCTATCTAAATGAACATCATCTAAAGACACGTTCCTAGAATGCCTAACTAGTCTATGAAAGGTCTTATCTATTTTAGGATCAAAGGGTTGTAAAAGGTCAGGATTGCTTCTAGTCATGCACTATATTCAACAATTAATGTATTTCCTAAGAGTTAACAAAAAAATTCCTAAAAAAAATTAGTTGTTTACTGGAATGACAACGATAGACCGTGAACAAGTACACGAGTTAGGTTCCCAGGAAAGAGAGGTGGGTCAATAATGAACACGCTTAAGTACCAAGTCTTTCCTAGCCAGAACCCTCCTAGACATGCACTTTCACACTACCAAGCTATATCCAGAGTTTCCTATGAGAATGGAAATTATAATTTTTTTTAAATAAAGCTAGAAAAACAAATTAGAGATGAAATTGTTTTTTGAATTATTATATATATATATATATATATATATATATATATATTTAACCCAAAAGAGTTTTAGAACCACGAGTGGACTATCAAAATAGTATTAAGAGAAGTAAGAATGTTAAATTAAATAGAAAATCAAATAAAATATTCAATTAACTAAAAATCAAATAAAATATTCAAATAACGAGCAAATCAAATAAAATATTCAAATAACTGAAAATCAAATAAAATATTTAAATAAAATAAAAACAAAAAAAACGAAAACAGAAACGAGAAAATAAAAATTGAAAACCTAGACAAAAATCTTGGTCCCCGACAACGGTGCCAAATTTGATCGATGTCGTACTCGGTCAAATAATTAAAACGAGATAAATGTAGTACTAGGAAGCTTTCCTAGGTCGTCTCCCAAAGACCACAAATTTCTATCAAAGCTTATCAATTTTTAAAATTAGAACGAGTAAAAAAAAGGAGTTTTTCAAAATTAAAATATTAGATGAAACAGAACAAAAGCATATTATAAAAATGCGGATTAAAAACAGATTAAAATGCAATTGATTTCCGATTCTAATGCGAGTGTCACTTATCCTAGATTACGAAATTAATTCGAAATTAACTAACTAAGCGAAGATAAATTCCAAATTATATTCTAATTCGAAATTAATCAACTAAGCGAAGATTAATCTCTGTAGACCCCTAATTTTGCCCAGCCTCTCAATAAAGGCTAAAGGAGACTTCCTACAACAAGATAAAGCTCGCCTGGCATCTCAATAAAGGCCAAGAAGACTTCCTATATGAAGATAAAGCTTCAACGGGCGTTTATTGGCATCAACCGACGTCCGAATAAAGAAAGGAAAGCTTTCCAGGGGTCCCAGAACACAAAAGCTGGCCAAAACAGGTTGAGACAGTTGTCCCAAAGTCGAGACGGCCGTCCCAAGCCACCCTGGCCAAGGGGGACGGCCGTCCCAAGTGAGACTGCCCGTCCCACTCTTTCAGGGGTTGATCCAAGTGTAAAAAATTCAGTTGGTATGACCGTCCCAACCCTGACGGCCGTCCCAACCCAGAGGGGCGTCCCAAAGTGTCAAGCTGCGAAAAACTATAAATAGGAGGCTCATTTGCCACTGTTTCACACACCAAACAACTCCCAGTACTTGTCTTTTCTCTCCCTACTTCGAATGAACTCTCTGATTGCCTTAATAAGGTAACAATCAGTTAAGGAATCATATTCCAGCATTCGATTCTTCTGTAAAATTTAGTAGATTCAGTGTTGTATTCGGAGAGGAGGGTCTTTGTAGAGCGAAGGATTGCCAAAACGCATCCTTACGATTAAAGATTCGCAATACAAAGCTTGCTACGGAGGTTCTGTTCAATTCTCTTCTCTTTTACTGCTTTATTTATTGCTTTATGTATGCAATATAAAATAAAGTCATGTAGATAGCCATTTTTAATATTATGCAATAAAATAGGGTAATCGCGTAATTTCTTGTAATCTTCACTTAAATGAATTAATCTGTCATCGGGAACCCGAAAGGGGCGTTGTGGGGTGCTAACACCTTCCCACACATAACTAACTCCCTTACCTAACTCTGGTTATAATGGCCAAGTTTGGTTTTTATTAAAATCAACGCCTTTTTATCCTTTTCCAATGTTTAAGGTCAAAACATTGGTGGCGACTCCAAAAGAACCCCTTTTCGAAAACCTTGCTTTTATTAGAGGATAGTTCAGTTGTTGAGCACCTCGGAAGCAATGAACATAATTTTAACATAAAACGCGAGTCTAAACCATCTTTTCGCGACCGATCGCATAAACGTTCGAGATGTCCCTGGACATCGGAGCGGACGGCGGCGACAGATGGCGACTCCACTGGGGAAGCTAGAGAGTTGATCCCATTTAGTGACGGATAAATTCAAACTAAGTAAAGATTTGAAATTACGCCTTTACCCTCTTCCATATGTTTTATTGTATGGCTTTAATTATTGCTGTATGATTATTTTCTGCAAATTGTTTGAAATATAAATTGCACACAACAGTCCCTCTATACCCGGGGGCAAGAGTGAATACCTATAGGGAGTGGGTGGCAGATACGACCGGTTGGCACACGGGGCTACAACCGTTGTCAGAAACCACCAACTCAAGGTGATAACTCTCTTCTTTTGGTCTAAGGATGTCACCACGGAGTTCCGTGCATGACCCGAGGATTGAGAGATTGAGAGGTCCCTATAATGGAGGCACCTTGGGTGTAGACCCCTAATTTTGCCCGGCCTCTCAATAAAGGCTAAGGAGACTTCCTACAACAAGATAAAGCTCGCCTGGCATCTCAATAAAGGTCAAGAAGACTTCCTATATGAAGATAAAGCTTCAACGGGCGTCTATAGGAATCAACCGACGTCCGAATAAAAAAGGAAAGCTTCCTAGGGGTCCCAGAACACAAAGGCTGGCCAAAACAGGTTGAGACAGCCGTCCCAAAGTCGAGATGGTCGTCCCAAGCTACCCTGGCCAAGTGGGACGGCCGTCCCAAGTGAGACTGCTCGTCCCACTCTTCAGGGGGTCCCAGCATGTGTAAAAAATTCAATTGGGACGGCCGTCCCAACCCAGAGGGGCGTCTCAAAGTGTCAGGCTGCGAAAAACTATAAATAGGAGGCTCATTTGCCACTGTTTCAGCACACCAGACAACTCCCAATACTTGTCTTTTCTCTTCCTACTTCAAATGAACTCTCTGATTGCCTTGATAAGGTAACAATCAGTTAAGGAATCATATTCCAGCATTCGATTCTTCTATAAAATTTAGTAGAGTCAGTGTTGTATTCGGAGAGGAGAGTCTTTGTAGAGCCAAGGATTGCCAAAACGCATCCTTACGATTAAAGATTCGCAATACAAAGCTTGTTACAGAGGTTCTGTTCAATTCTCTTCTCTTTTACTGCTTTATTTATTGCTTTATGTATGCAATATAAAATAAAGTCATGTAGATAGCCATTTTTAATATTATGCAATAAAATAGGGTAATCGCGTAATTTCTTGTAATCTTCACTTAAATGAATTAATCCATCATAGGAAACCCGAAAGGGGCGTTGTGGGGTGCTAACACCTTCCCCACACGTAACTAACTCCCTGACCCAACTCTGGTTATAATGGCCAAGTTTGGTTTTTATTAAAATCAGCGCCTTTTTATCCTTTTCCAATGTTTACGGTCAAATCATTGGTGGCGACTCCAAAAGAACCCCTTTTTCGAAAACCTTGCTTTTATTAGAGGATAGTTCAGTTGTTGAGCACCTCGGAAGCAATGAACATATTTTAACACAAAAACGCGAGTCTAAACCATCTTTTCGCGACCGCTCGCATAAACGTTCGAGATGTCCCTAGACGTCGGAATGGACGGCGGCGACATTGGGGACCTTTGGCCTTGGTGAGAACAGTTTAGAACCACCTAAACCAAGCACGTTTCTGCAGGAAAACCCTACCTCATGATTAAATAAGCGTGGCTCTGCTCGTGGATGTATGAATTGTGTGTGCATTCGTTTATTGCATTTGTATTGATGCATTAGCATAGGGTAATCATACAACAAACAAAATAGTGAAAAACCCTAAAAATCATAAAAAGTGATAAGATAAACCAACTTTATCTTGGACAGTCTTCAGTTAAGCTAGCCTGGTTTTAGGTTATTTGTAAGCTAAGTAGCCACGTTGACCGAAAGAAGAGATAAAGGGTCATAAAAATATATAAAAATAAATTAAAGCCATAAAAATATCTTTTACAATAAAAATATTTTTGACAAAGTTGTATCATTCATACCACATCATCCAATAAGCGGTAAAACTAAGAGAGAAAATAAATGCACTAAGAAAAGTATGCATAAACATCATCATAATAAATCTATCATACATAAACACATTCATTCTAGGATTTATTAGATATCCTTAGACAATAACGAAAGAGACCCAAGTGCGTTTATCACCTTCCTAGAAGAGATAAGTGCGCTAAGGTATGTTGGCAACCTTTGAAAAAAGGAAGTTAACACATTAAGGTGGGTATGGTATCCTTAAAACATAGGCTTTTGAGAAGGTACCAAAGCTATTGTCTAGGGCATATCTATTTCACACTAATCATTTGAAATAAAAAGCTATAATAAAAATCGTTAAAATCATTTAGAAAGTGGCTGGTCTTCTTCCTGTTCTCACTCGCGCTCAAAAAGCCAAGAAGATGGAGCAATTAGAGGAGCAGAACCGTATGCTCACCGCTGAGCTTAATGCCATAAAGGAGCAGGTGCCGCAATTAAAGGAGTGGTTAGAGAAACAAAACCATAGACTCACCATTGAGCTTAACTACGTAAAAGAGTAGATAACGTATTTAATGAAACTAATACGCCAACAATGCCTCCACAATGAGGTTTCCAAACAACAAATTTCTGCCCTAGAGGAGAAATTAAGGGCATTAGAGGGACACAACTTTGATGTCAAAGAGGTAACTGATGTACGCCTCGTCAAAAATACTCGATTCCCTCCCAAGTTTAAGAAATCCCATGCATCATTCAAGAAGCCCTTTGGCAAGAAAAAGGAGGGAAGTGTAAATGCCATGAACTTTGCTACTCCTTCTTCCTTTTCACAACCATCTAGGCAGTCACGCAGACAAGAGAAGAAATTCACTCCTGTCGCCGCCGTCCGTTCTGACATCCAGGGACATCTCGAACGTTTATGCGAGCGGTCGCGAAAAGATGGTTTAGACTCGCATTTTTGTGTTAAAATATATTCATTGCTTCCGAGGTGCTCAACAACTAAACTATCCTGTAATAAAAGCAAGGTTTTCGAAAAGGGGTTCTTTTGGAGTCGCCACCAATGTTTTGACCGTAAACATTGGAAAAGGATAAAAAGGCGTTGATTTTAATAAAAACCAAACTTGGCCATTATAACCAGAGTTAGGTAAGGGAGTTAGTTACGTGTGGGGAAGGTGTTAGCACCCCACAACGCCCCTTTCGGGTTCCCTATGACGGATTAATTCATTTCAGTAAAGATTACGAGAAATTACGCGATTACCCTATTTTATTACATAATGTTAAAAATGGCTATCTACATGACTTTATTTTATATTGCATACATAAAGCAATAAATAAAGCAGTAAAAGAGAAGAGAATTGAACAGAACCTCCGTAGCAAGCTTTGTATTATGAATCTTTGATCGTGAGAATGCGTTTTGGCAATCCTTCGCTCTACAAAGACTCTCCTCTCCGAATACTACACTGACTCTACTAAATTTTACAGAAAAATTGAATGCTGGAATATGATTCCTTAACTGATTGTTACCTTATTAAGGCAATCAGAGAGTTCATTCGAAGAGGGAAGAGAATAGACAAGTACTAGGAGTTGTCTGGTGTGTGAAACAATGGCAAATGAGCTTCCTATTTATAGTTTTCGCTACCTGAACATTTGGGACGCCCGTCTGGGTTGGGACGGCCGTCCCAACTGCCTCTTTTACAAAGGCTGAGACCACCTGAAAGCTGGGACTGGCAGTCCCACTTGGGACGACCGTCCCACTTGGCCAGGGAAGGTTGGGACGGCCGTCTCGACCTTGGGACGACCGTCTCGACCTGTTTTGGCCAGCCTTTGTGTTCTGGGACCCCTGGGAAGCTTTTCTTTCTTCATTCGGACGTCGGTTGATGCCGATAGATGCCCATTGAAGCTTTATCTTCATATAGGAAGTCTTCTTGGCCTTTATTGGGATGTCAGGCGAGCTCTATCTTGTTGTAGGAAGTCTCTTTAGCCTTTATTGAGAAGCCAAGAGAGCTTTGCTTTAGGAAGCCTCCTTAGCCTTTATTGAGAGACCGGGCAAAATTAGGGGTCTACAACTCCCATTCCAACCTCCTATGGAAGTCTGCTACAAGAATTGATAAAGGACCATCTCCTAGCATATGTCCCTCCAAAGAAGATGGATTCACCTTACCTAGAATGGTACAAACCTAATGAGAACTGCGATTACCATTCAGGGGCTCCTGGGCATTCTATGGAGAATTGCATGGCCTTGAAGTATAAGGTCCAAGAATTGTTGAATGCGGGGTGGATTACTTTCAATGCTCCCGACCCTTAGGTGGATGACACGCCTCTGTCACAACCAGAATAGTGAACCTGGGTAGAGAAGGCCAACTAACTAAGGCTCCCCATTTTGTGCATCTTTTGGTTAAAAGAAATAAAAAATAAAAATAAAAAGCTTCTGATGCATCTCTCGCGGTCTCTGCCCGTGACCATAAGATCTTTTGATTAAAAGGGACTCTATATATATTTCTCTTTTCATCAATACAATGAGGCATTTTTCATAATATTCATATGCTTCTCATTCTTTTCTCTCTCACTCTAAAATAATTAAATAAAATCTAGACCCAAATAAAGACCATATAAGCAGTCATGTCTGTGATTGAAAACTCTCTGCGGGATCTGAAAGCCGAAGGCGTATGGATTGAGTCAGACAGTGAGGAGGGGACCATTTCCCCGGACATGCAAAGACTGTTGGAAAAATAAGCTCAATTGATACAGCCCCATCAGAAAAAACTTAGGCCATCGATTTGGGACAAAGAGATAATAAGAAAGAAGTAAATATCAGTACTCAAATTGATAAAGTCAGGGAAGGGGCAATAACACCTTTGCGCTAATTCATGCCTCGTCCTTTCCTTTATACATCAGATAAAGTTGTACTGTGGATACACAGAAGAATCGTCTGTCAATAAAGATATCTCCAATATAGCCGACATTGGGGGGGGCATGACAAGAGCAAAAGAATTTATTCCCCAAGGAGCTACAATATAATGCTCCTAAAAACAAAGGAAAAATAAAGAAACCGAAGAGGAAAAGGAAAAAAGAATCCAAGGGGAAGATTGAGCAGACCTTGGATTCACGGTGCTAGGGCAGTTTCTTCAACGCTCCACCGAAAAATCAAATTCGTGGTAGGCGACAAGTTGATCATGGTTCAAGTTAAAGACTACATTCTAATTAGCAAAACGTCTGTCCAACCATATGTGGATGCGGCTGAAGAGGCTCTTGAAACATCTTTTCAAGCACTCGAAATTGCCAACATAGAAAGACTTCCCAGTAATACAAGAGTGGCCCATATAATGAAGAGATATGGATACAACCCAGACAAGGGCTTGGAAAGGATGCTCAAAGAATAAGAGAGCCACCAGATTTTAAGGATAATCCTTTAAAGTACGACCCTACAAAAGATCAAGTCGTACAAAGAAAAGAGAAGTCTCCCCTCCATACCTTAAAGACGATCTTCCGAAAAAGAGGGATATTAGCATCAAGGGTATCGTTAGTCATTAGATGTCCTTCTTCTAATTTTAAGGGATGTAAACCCAATGACTATTAGAGATCACTCCTCGGGGTGTGCCCGACCCCCGAGCATCTTTAGGGCACACATTTCCCTTTGAATTACAAAAGAATGCTATTCTTACTATCTGCTTCTCTTCTTGCTAAACATGTCTATACCCCATTAAATAACCAATGTTTAGACAAACGTTTTGTTCCAAAATGCGTCAAAATAATCAAAACGCCATAGACAAAATGAAGTCGAAGTTAACACGATTGATTAGCTAGAGACACGAATAAGAAAATAGTGTTTCGACAATGTTTGAGAAAAAAAATTATTATTAAAAGAAGCCCGTCAAGGTCAAAGGGCCAAGACAAAAAGATAAAAGGGCAAAATCCTAGGCTAAAAACCCAAAAGGGTGGACTAGGAATGTTAATCAGTCACAAATAGGCAGTTGACGACGCCACCTCATTAAAACAAAACGTTTGTTTAAACTAGCCTAAACACCGATCAACCTTGGCTAGCCATTCTTACAAAAAAACTATTATTTCAAAAAAAAAATCTCACTAAAACACAAGCCTTTGCAATAAATCCCTTTCCTTCTATTCTCTTGACCCTTCACCACAAAGTATTCAAGTAATTGACTGGGAAATGTGGAAATATAGTGATCAATAGGAGGATTGAAATCCCTAAGGAAAGGAAGAAGAGCATTGATATGACAATTGCTCTATATTCAAAATGATTACTCTTCGGTTATAGCAAAGATCTGAGATGGCAAATCGGTACAGCTAATCATGTTGACAAAAGCATATGATGAGGGAATAAACTTAACAGAAGCTGAATGGGTTCAAAGCCGATATAACCAGTTAAACCTTATGGAAGAAAAACGGTTGAATGTTATATGTCGTGAGCAAGCCTATCAAAGGAAGATAAAAAAGGCTTATGAAAAAAGGTTAACCCTCATATTTACCATAAGAGGAATTTAATGGTAAAATAATGTGCTTCCGACCCAGAAGAATAAAATTGGAAAGTGGGTGACAAACTATGAATGACCCTTTATGGTCAAATGAGCTTTCTCGGAAGGGGCTCTTATCCTCGCCAATATGGATGGAAAAGAACTTCAACACTTAATCAACTCCGGTACGGTGAAGAAGTATTATGCTTGAAGGCATTGCTCAAGACCCGTCAGGAATGAAAACCCGCAAAGGGCATCCCTGGGCAAAAGATAGGGTCCATATCCCTCGCTAGGATACGTCCTAGGCAAAAAAGTAGAGGTAAAAAAAAAAAAAGACTAACTAAGAGCAATGGTTACCTCAGTCAAAAACCAAAAGGCGACTAAGGTAACATTCTTCCAGAAGCAAACAGTCTGCATAGTCTTCACTTTGAGCTCAGGCATCTCAACTGAAGCAATTAGGAGAACCAGGGGGCAGATATCATGGACATGACTGTTTAAGCCTATACAGTATAGCCAACCCTGACCACCCATTCTTCTAAATACCTTTTGAAATCCTTCTATAAAAGAAATAAACTTTTGCTCATTTATCAATAAAAATTCGTTTTCATTTCCTTTCCCTTGACCAAATATTATGGAAATGCCTCTTTATTGATAAATCCTAAATATGCGCAAAGACTTTTAATCAAAGATCAAGCATGCATCTAAAAAGAGGAAGCATAAAAATAATAAAAGAATAAGTGCCTGCTAGGATATTCTTAGGTAAAAATTAGGGTAGCCTGCTAGATCGGAAACCCCAAAAGAACGATCTAGGCAAAAGATAAGGCAAAAGCCCCCTAAGATAGTCTAGGCAAAAATTAAGGCAGCCCGCTAGATTGAAAACCCGTAAAGGGCGGTCTAGGCAAAAGATAGGGCTAAAACCAAAAGATGAATAAGAGAGGAGCCCATCATCATAAAGGAAGAGCCCATCATGGTCATAAAGAAAGGAGCCCATCGGCATATTCATGAGAAGCCAATGGGAAAAGGCCAGTTACTCTCTAAATGCATAAAAAATAAATAAACAATAGATTACATTTAGGACATCCACACACAAAGTAGTTGCATAATACGACTTTATCAAAATCAAGAAAAAATAATTTTCTTCAAACAAGAATAATAAACATGTATATAAGGAGGATAGTCTCCATGCTTATGATTGAAAATAGAAGGCACCAAAATCCAGCCTCTAAATGAAAATCAAAATCGCGAAAGGCGAAATCGAAATCATTTTAGCAAAATAAAGAGCTTCAAGGAAACTAGCTCTAACCTTCTACATCAATAAAAGAAGGTACATCGAAAAAAGAGGCCAACGGAAAGGCTCGATGATCCCCAAGCAGATCCTTGCCTACTCCAAAGGCAAAACAAAAAATTACTTCATGACTCAGCATCACCACATGAGTCATCAAACATAATCATTTGAAGCCTCAATCAACATCCTTCCATCCAAGGAAAAGAAAGTCATCAACATGAAAAGGCCAATGGATAGGCTTGAACATCCCCAAGCGGATCCTTGCCTACTCCAGAGGCAAAACAAAAAGATTACCTCACAACTCAGCGGCATCACCACATGAGTCATCAGGCACACTCATGCCAGAATCTCCGCTTCATTCCCCAAAGGAGAATAAGGACTACACAAGAGTTTATCAAAGAAAATACGGAGTCAAATCCTCCATATCACCAGGGGGCAACGAAAAAGAAAGAAAAAGAAAAAACTTTCATTCCCCAATAGAGGCCACAACAAAAAACAGGCCAAATAAAAATCTCCAAATAGAAGCATATCAAGAAAAGTCTATAAAAAGACAAAAAGAAGAAAAATCTCTTCATCCGACTCAAAAAGGAATTTCACAAGACCAGGAGCCAAGACTCCATCATCAAAATTGGATCCCCAGGAAACCGACAGACTCCTCGGTGAATCTCCAAAAAAGAAAAGAAGAAAATTTCTTCATTTCGCTCAATAAAGAGCTTCACAAAAGTCAGGAGCCAAGACTCCATCATCATAAAAAAATCAAATCAAGGATTAGATCGCCCAAGAAAAGAAAATTCCCCAGGGATCGCAAAGAAAAAGAAAAGAGAAAAAATATATATCTTTTCAACCAAAGAAAAAACCAATGTGCATAAAAAGCGCACATATGTAAAAGCCAAATCGCGAAAAGGAGATACAAATCGCGAGGAAAAAGTAAAAACCCATTCCCCAGCAGGAATAAGAGCATAGGCAAAGCCAGCTCAAAAATAAGGAGTCAAAAACGCCATCCCTCCCTAGGGGGCAATTCAAAATAGATCTCCAGAAAACAATCAAATCCCTGGTGGATCACCAAAAAGAAAAATCCCCAGCGGGCCTACCAGCAAAAGGCAAAATACAAATTCATATCCTTAGGGAGTTAATCGCCTATTGTCGCTGCTGTCCGTTCCGACGTCTAGGGACATCTCGAACGTTTATGCGAGCGGTCGCGAAAAGATGGTTTAGACTCGCATTTTTATGTTAAAATATGTTCATTGCTTCTGAGGTGCTCAATAACTGAACTATCCTCTAATAAAAGAAGGTTTTCGAAAAGGGGTTCTTTTGGAGTCGCCACCAATGTTTTGACCTTAAACATTAGAAAAGGATAAAAAAAAAGCGTTGATTTTGATAAAAACCAAACTTGGCCATTATAACTAGAGTCAGGTAAGGGAGTTAGTTACGTGTGGGGAAGGTGTTAGCACCCCCACAACGCCCCTTTCGGGTTCCCTATGACGGATTAATTCATTAAGTGAAGATTATAAGAAATTACACTCTTACCCTATTTTATTCATACAATATTTAAATATGACTACCTACATGATCTTATTTACATTGCATACATAAAGCAATAAATAAAGCAGTAAAAGAGAAGAGATTTGAAAAGAACCTCCGTAGCAAGCTTTATATCCCAAATCTTTTATAAAGGGGATGCATTTTGGCGATCCCTCGCTGTACACAGACTCTCCTCTCGAATACAAGACCGACTCGACTAAAATTTTAGAAGAAGAATCGAATGCTGGAATACAATTCCTTAACTGATTGTTACCTTATTAAGGCAATCAGAGAGTTCATTCGAAGTAGGGAGAGAGTAGACAAGTGCTCTGAGTTGTCTGGAGTGTGGAAAAGTGGCAAATGAGCCTCCTATTTATAGTTTTCGCAACCTGACGCTTTGGGACGGTCGTCCGGGGTCCAGAAAACAGGGATGAGCGTCCCGAAAGGTTGGGACGGCCGTCTGAGATTTGGGACAGCCGTCCCATTCAAATTTGTGCATTGGGACGGGCGTCTCGACCCTCCTAGGTTGTTTGGGACGGCCGTCCCGACTTTGGGATGGCTGTCTCAAACTGTCTTCAGCAATTTTTGCATTCTGGGACCCTCGGGAAGCTTTCCTTTCCTGATTCGGACATCGGTTGATGTCGATAGATTCCCGTTGAAGCCTTATCTTCATATAGGAAGTCTTCTTGGCCTTTATTTGAAATGCGGGGCGAACTTTATATTTGTTATATGTGGTCTCTTTTGCCTTTATTGAGATGCCGGGCAAAATTAGGGGTCTACAGCTGCCCCCCCTTCACCTGCCTGGCTAATTTGTTGGCTTAATATGCCGAAAAAATTAGCTGGTAGGGGAAGGAGTTAACCCTTTTTGCCCAGTTATCCTTCAGATGCTCCTTTGTTTGAAGTTTGCTGGTCCTCCGGATGATAAATATTTTTGATAGGTACCAACCCCTATCTGTTTTGAGCCCTACTTGCTAAGACTCTGGTGAGTACTTACCCTCACCCGGTATGAGTCTGTATTTTACTAGACTCTTGTGGGTACCTACCCCCACTAGGTATGAACCTTGTTCTGCAAGGCTTTGGTGAGTACCTACCCTCACCCGGTATGAGTTCGCATTTTGCTAAAACTCTTGTGGGTACTTACTTCCGAGGTGCTTAACACTTAAACTATCCTCTAATAGAAGCAAGGTATTTGCAACCCGTTTTTGTAATGCTCTGGTGAGTATTTTACTCTTCCTGATGCATTTTGTTAGGTTATTTTTTATGAGTACTTACCCTCATCCGGTACAAACCTTATTTTATAAGGCTTTGGTGAGTACCTACCCCCACCTGGTACGAATCTGCATTTTGCTAGATTCTGATGGGTACCTACCCCCACCCGGTCCGAACCCCGTTTTGCAAGGCTCTGATGGGTACCTACCCCCACCTGGTCTGAACCCCGTTTTGCAAGGCTCTAATGGGTACCTACCCCCACCCGGTCCGAACCCCGTTTTGCAAGGCTCGATGGGTACCTACCCCCACCCAGTCCGAATCGCATTTTGCTAGATTCCGATGGGTACCTACCCCCACCCGGTCCGAACCCCGTTTTGCAAGGCTCGATGGGTACCTACCCCCACCCGGTCCGAACCCCGTTTTGCAAGGCTCGATGGGTACCTACCCCCACCTAGTTCGAATCTGCATTTTGGTAGATTCTGATGGGTACCTACCCCCACCTAGTCCGAACCTCGTTTTGCAAGGCTCTGATGGGTACCTACCCCACCCGGTCCGAATCTGCATTTTGCTAGATTCTGATGGGTACCTACCCCCACCTGGTCCGAATCTGCATTTTGCTAGATTTTGATGGGTACCTACCCCCACCTGGTCCGAACCCCGTTTTGCAAGGCTCTGATGGGTACCTACCCCCACCCGGTCCGAATCTGCATTTTGCTAGATTCTGATGGGTACCTACCCCCACCTGGTCCGAACCCCGTTTTGCAAGGCTCGATGGGTACCTACCCCCACCCGGTCCGAACCCCGTTTTGCAAAGCTCGATGGGTACCTACCCCCACCTGGTCCGAACCCCGTTTGCAAGGCTCGATGGGTACCTACCCCCACCTGGTCCGAATCTGCATTTTGCTAGATTCTGATGGGTACCTACCCCCACCTGGTCCGAACCCCATTTTGCAAGGCTCTGATGGGTACCTACCCCCATCTGGTCCGAATCTGCATTTTGCTAGATTCTGATGGGTACCTACCCCCACCTGGTACGAACCCCGTTTTGCAAGGCTCTGATGGGTACCTACCCCCATCCGGTCCGAATCTGCATTTTGCTAGATTCTGATGGGTACCTACCCCCACCTGGTCCGAACCCCGTTTTGCAAGGCTCTGATGGGTCCCTACCCCCACCCGGTCCGAATCTGCATTTTGCTAGATTCTGATGGGTACCTACCCCCACCTGGTCCGAACCCCGTTTTGCAAGGCTCTGATAGGTACCTACCCCCACCCGGTCCGAACCCCATTTTGCAAGGCTTTGTTGGGTACCTACCCCCACCTGGTCCGAATCTGCATTTTGCTAGATTCTGATGGGTACCTACCCCCACCTAGTCCGAACCCCATTTTGCAAGGCTCTGATGGGTACTTACCCCCACCTGGTCTGAATCTGCATTTTGCTAGATTCTGATGGGTACCTACCCCCACCTGGTTCGAACCCCGTTTTGCAAGGCTCTTAGGATGTACTTTTTAGTAGTCAATCCTATGGTTATCTGATTTTGGAGATGTGTTGGCGACTTATTGTTTCTGATCATGCGCTCATTCCATGGGGAGTGATTGATTTTTTCTATTTGACTTTTCTATTTTAGTCATCCGGTTTTACCGGGGATTTCGTTGTTTTTGGCTTTTTCGTTTTGCCATCCGATTTAGCCGGAGATTTTTTTGCTTTTGGCTTTTTCTGTTTAGCCATCCGGTCTTGGCCAGAGATTCTTGTTGATTGCCTCTTTTTAGGCAGGGATCCTCTGGGGATTTGGGCTTTCTCTTGATTAGGCAGATGCTTCACTGGTAGTGAAGCCTTTATGCTTTGGGCTTGTATTGCCTCTTGCATAGGTTGACTTCCCATTTCTTGGGGATAATGGCTATTTGCTTGCTTTTGAGTAGGTAGAGGCTTTTTTGCATTTCACTGGGGATATTCATGTTGGGTGTTATAAACGATTAACTCCCAGAGGATATGAATTTGTAGTTTGCCTCTACTGATAGGCTTACTGGGGAGAGTTTTTCTTTTTGATGATTCGTCGGGGATTTGATTGCTCTCCCGGAGATCTGTTTTGACTTGCCCCCTAGGGAGGAATGGAGTTTTTTTTTACTCCTTGGATGCTGCTATTCTGAGCTGGCTTTGCCTATGCTTTTTATTCCACTGGGGAATGAGTTTTTACCTTTTTCTCGTGATTGTACTTTTTCACGATTTTGAAATTTTGATTTTAAATGCGTGTGCCCTTTTTCTTTTGTATACGCAGGCTTTTTATTATCCGCTGGGGATGAAGAGGTTTTATCTTTTTTCTTCTCTTTCTCTTTTTAGTGGCCCTGGGGAATTTGTTGGTTTCCTGGGGATATGACGGAGTCCTGGCTCCTGGCTTTGTGAGGCTCTTTATTGAGCGGGGTGAAGAAATTTTCTTCTCTTTCTTTTTTGGGATTCACCGAGGAGTCTGTCGGTTTCCTGGGGATTCAATTTTGATGATGGAGTCTTGGCTCCTGGCTTTGTGAAGCTCTTATTTGAGCTGGAAGATGGAAAACTTTTGTTTTCCTCTTTTTTTTTTTTTGTAGACTTGTCGCCGCCGTCAAAAAAATGGCGGTCGGAGCGACGCGATGGTTTTTCGACCCTTTTGTTTTTCGCGTTTTTTATGGGTGGTTACAACGCCTTTAGGTTGTCCGATAACCGGGCTAACCTAGGGGTGAGGTTTTCGAAAGGTGTCCTTGGGTTGTCCGATAACCGGGCTAACCCAAGGACTTATTTTTTTTGGGTTCTGTGGAGTCGCCACCGATGTTTTTACCGGAAACATCGGAAAAGGGGTTAAAAAGGCGTTGGTTTTCGAAAACCAACTTTGGTCATTAGAACCAGAGTTGGGTAAGGGAGTTAGTTACGTTGTAAAGGAAGTGTTAGTTCCTTTACTACACCCATTTCGGGTTCCCTATGATAGGCTAGCTTTTATTGTTAATAAATAAACCGGAAAATACTCTTTTGCCCTTTTTATTGTGCGGAATTTAAAATGATGACTACATGGCCCTAATCTATTTCATAATTTAAAATTAAAGCATTAAAAGTAGAGAGGGAGAATTTGAACCTCCGGAGCAAGCTTTCTTTGTTATTTCTCTTTAAAAAGAGGGTGCTTTTTGGCAGCCCTTCACTCTACAAGACATCTGAAACTCTTCTAGACGCTGAAAAGAAGCTCTCAAAGACACTCAGAAACTCCGGAAATGCGTCGGAGGGATTCTAGAGAGAAGTTTTTTAGAGAGAAGGCAGAGATAGAAGCTTGTGGTGTGTGGAAATGAGGGGAGGAGAGCCCCTATTTATAGGTTTTCGCGCTGTCAGGTGGCGAGACCGCCGGTCTCGTCCGACAGGGTCGAGACCGCCGTCTCGTCCAACGAGACTGTCGTCTCGACTGCCAAACGCGGTGAGACCGCCGTCTGGGGAAACGAGACCGCCGTCTCGCCCTTCGCAGGAGGCGAGACGGCAGTCTGGGAAATCCAGAGGGTGGTCTCGTCCCAACAAGGCGAGAAAACTTATTTTTTTGTACAGAAACTCCCTCCTATCCTAGTATGGGGCCTAATAGTCTCTCCTAATGGCTTGTTAGGCTTCGTCCATCTTCAAATAGGAGGTCTTCTGGGATTTATTTGGAGGCCGGGCAAGATTTGGGGTTTACAGCTGCCCCCCCTTTACCTGACTAGTCAACTGTTGGTCTGTTGTGCCAGACAGATTGACAGGAAGGTAAAGGAGTTGACCCTCTTGCCCGGTTGCCCTTCAGATGTTCCGTCTTGCGGCGGGTGATCTTCTGGGGAAAACTTCGGTGTTCGTGCACTTCCAGGATACTACTTCTGACGTAGCCGATCCCCTTGGTGGACACGTGGTAAAACCTCAGGATACTCCTTCTGACGGTAGCCGATCCTTCGGTTGATGGGTATAAACCCCCCATCAGGTTGGTAGTTGCAGTCCGTTGTGTGGGACTGGATGGGTATGAACCCCCCATCAGGGTGGTACGGTCCGTTGTGCGAGACCGGATGGGTATGAACCCCCCATCAGGGTGGTAGTGCGACTTACTGATCCGGCTCGAGCACAGATCAGGCGCATCACGTGCGCAAGTTGATAGGTATAAAACCCCTATCAGGCTGGTACAGTCCACTGCGTAAGACTGGTGGTGGTGGCGGCTTACTGCTCAGGTAGCTCATGCGTCGGTCAAGCACTCCTTGTGTGCTGGTTTGGAACAGTCCACTGCGTAGGGCTGGTGGTAGTGGCGGCTTACTGCTCGGGTAGCTCATGCGCCGTTTCCTTGGAGAGTGTTTTCTGTGTTTGGTTGATTGTTCTTGGACCTCTTGAATGGTCACCCGGGCTGTGCCGGGGATTTTGTTGTTGTTTCATCCAGCTTTGTTGGTTGCTGGGGATTTCTTTGTTTTTGACTTTTGGTGGCGATCATCCAACTCTTGTTGATGGGTTGGATGAGTCCTGTTTTTGCTCGACTTTTACTTGGTAGTCAAAGAGACTTTTGGTTAAGGCAAAAAGGTCGGTGAAGTTTTACCGGGGTACCCCTGTTTTTTTTTGTTTCTGATGAATGCAAGCATAAAGTTGATGAATTCTTTTTACAGTATTTTTGTTTGTTCTACTTTTGACAAAGTCATTTTTGTGCGATTACTTGTGTGTGGATGCTTCTTATGCAATTTTGTTTTTGTTGAGGGCGTCTAGAAAGTGACCGGTACTTTCTTCTTTTTGTTCTGTTCTTTTGCACTTTTGTTTTAACCCTATCTTTTGCCTAGACCGCCCTTTGCGGGTTTTCGATCTAGCGGGTTTTGATTTTCTTGCGTGAAGTATTTTGGTGGGCTTTTTTTTTTTTTTAAAAAAAAACCTCTAATTTTGCCTGGGACGTGTCCTAGCGAGGTATGTAGGCCCTATCTTTTTCCTAGACCGCCCTTTGCGGGTTTTCGATCTAGCAGGCTACCCTGTACTTTTTACTTGGGACGACCCTGGTTGGTGATGCTTGTCTTTTGTTTTTATGCTTTCTCAAATTGCTTGTTTTATGCATGCTCATATTTCGTTAATACAGAGGCATTTACACAAGTAGGTAAAGAGAAGAAAAGACAATTTTATTGATATAAACAGATGGTTTATTTTTACATGGGGGTTTACAATAGAGTTTGTAAGCATGGCTGGCCAAGGTTGGCTAAACTGTATGAGGGTGCCACAATCATGTTTGTGATCTTTGTTTCCCTGTTTTTCCTGGTCCCTTCGGTTGAGATGCTTGAACCCGGAGTGAAGACTATGCGAAGTCTGCTTGCTATTGTGGAGGTATTACCTTAGTCGCCTTTGCGGTTTTCGGCTAAGGTAATCATTGTTCTATTTTCATCATTTTTTTTTTGTTTTTTTTTTGTTTTTTTTGTTTTTTTTTTGTTACCTCTAATTTTGCCTGGGACGTGTCCTAGCGAGGTATGTAGGCCCTATCTTTTTCCCAGGACGCTCTTTGCGAGTTTTCATCCTGACGGGTCATTAGTAATGTCTTTAGGCATAATATTTTTTCACTGCATCTAAGTTGACAGGATATCGGAGCTCTTCTCCATCCATGTTGGTGAGGACAAGGGCTCCTCCTAAGAAGGCTCGCTTGACCACGAAGGGTCCTTCGTAGTTGGCTGCCCATTTCCCGATTTTGTCTTTCTGGGCTGGAAGCAGTTTCTTTACTACTAGATCTCCTTCTTGGAATGTACGGGGATTGACCTTCTTGTCATAGGCCTTCTTGATTTTCCTTTGGTAAGCCTGCCCCCGACATATGGCGTCCAACCGTTTTTCTTCGATTAGGTTCAATTGATCATACCAGTTTTGGACCCATTCAGCTTCTGTCAGCTTGACTTCCATAACAACTCGCAGAGAGGGTATTTCGACCTCTACTGGTAGCACGACCTCCATTCCGTATACGAGGGAAAACGGGGTAGCCCCTGTGGAGGTCCATACCGACGTTCGGTAACCATGTAAGGCAAAGGGAAGCATTTCATGCCAATCTTTGTAGGTGACCACCATTTTCTGAATGATTTTCTTGATATTTTTATTGGCTACCTCTACTGCACCATTCATCTTTGGTCGGTACGGAGAGGAATTGTGGTGCTGGATTTTGAAGTCTTGGCATAATTCCTCCATCATCTTATTGTTGAGGTTGGTCCCATTATCAGTAATGAGCTTATGAGGGATGCCGTACCGACATATAATGTTTTTCTTGATGAAGGTGGTCACCACTTTCCGAGTTACATGCGCATATGACGCGGCCTCAACCCACTTGGTGAAATAGTCGATTGCTACCAATGTGAAGCGATGGTCGTTAGATGCTTTGGGTTCAATGGGTCCGATGACGTCCATGCCCCACATAGAAAATGGCCATGGTGTAGACAGGTTGCTGAGGGGTGCGGGTGGCACATGGATGTTATCGGCGTATACTTGACACTTATGACATTTCTTGGCATATTGGTGACAGTCATCTTCCATCGTGGACCAAAAATACCCTGCCCTAAGGATTTTCTTTGCCATGAGATGCCCGGGTGCATGGGTTCCAAAAGTCCCCTTGTGGATTTCTTTTATCAAGGTTTGGGCTTCTTCTTAGTCCACACACCTTAGGAGGGTGGAATCGGGGCTCTTTTTGTAGAGGGTTTGTCGCCGCCGTCCGTTCCGACGTCCTGGGACGTCTTGAACGTTTATGCGAGCGGTCGCGAAAAGATGGTTGAGACTCGCATTTTTGTTAAAAATATGTTCATTTCTTCCGAGGCGCTCAACGCTGAACTATCCTCAATAGAAGCAAGGTTTTCGAAAAGGGTTCTTTTGGAGTCGCCACCAATGTTTTGACCATAAACATTGGAAAAGGAGAAAAAGGCATTGATTTTAATAAAAACCAAACTTGGTCATTATAACCAGAGTCGGGTAAGGGAGCTAGTTACGTGTGGGGAAGGTATTAGCACCCCACAATGCCCCTTTCGGGTTCCCTATGACGGATTAATTCATTTAAGTAAGGATTATGAGAAATTACGCTATTACCCTCTTTTATTCATACAGTATTTAAATATGGCTATCTACATGATTTTATCTACATTGCATACAAAAAGCAATAAATAAAGCAGTAAAAGAGAAGAGAATTGAGAAGAACCTCCGAAGCAAGCTTTATATTATAAGTCTTTTACACAGAGGATGCTTTGCGGCAATCCTTCGCTCTACAATGACTCTCCTCTCGAAAATAATATCGACTCGACTAAACTTTTACTCAAGAATCGAATGCCGGAATACAAATTTCTTAACTGATTGTTACCTATTAAAGGCAATCAGAAAGATCATTCGAAGGAGGGAGAGAAGAAGACAAGTCTTGGAGTTGTCTGGGGTCTGAGGTGTGTGGAGAATGACCTAAGGGCCTCCTATTTATAGCCTTTTTTCGCCTGGAACTTTGGGATGGCCGTCTGGGTTGGGACGGCCGTCCCAAATGCAAAATTTGCACTGAGTCAGGTTGGGACGGCCAGGTGTGTTTGGGATGGTCGTCCCAATTGAATTTTTTGTTCTTGACTCCACCCCTGGCAGTGTTGGGACGGCCAGTGTCATTTGGGACGGCCATCCCAACTTTGGGACGGCTGTCTCGACCTGTTTTCAGTAGCTCTTGTGTTCTGGGACCCCCGGGAAGCTTTCTTTTCTATTTTCGGACGTAGATTGATGCCGATATATGTCCGTTGAAGCTTTATCTTCGTGTAGGAAGTCTTCTTGATCCTTGTTGAGATGCCAGGCGAGCTTTATCTTTGTGTAGGAAGTCTCCTTAGTCTTTATTGTATGGATGGGTGAACTCCGTCTTGTTGCGGGAGGTCTTTCTCAGTTTTTGATAGGAAGCCGGGTGAACTTTATTTTCGTGTGAAGTTTCCCTAGCTTTTATTTTGAGAGGCCGGGCAAAATTAGGGGTCTACAGCTGCCCCCCCTTCACCTGCCTAGCTAATTTGTTGGCTTTATATGCCGAAAAATTAGTTGGTAGGGGAAGGAGTTAACCCTTTTGCCCGGTCATCCTTCGGATGCTGCTCCTTGCTGATCCTTCGGATGATAAATATTTTGATAGGTACTAACCCCTATCTGGTTTGAGCCTTCTTTTATAAGGCTCTGGTGAGTCCTCACCAGGTATAAGTCTGTATTTTACTAGACTTTAGTGAGTACCTACCCCCACTAGGTATAAACCTTGTTTTGCAAGGCTTTGGTGAGTACCTACCCTCACTCGGTATGAGTTCGCATTTTGCTAAACTCTTGTGGGTACTTACTTCCGAGGTGCTCAACACTGAACTATCCTCTAATAGAGGTAAGGTCTTTACAACCCATTTTTTGAAATGCTCTAGTGAGTATTTTACTCTACCTGATGCATTTTCCTAAGTTTTCTGATGAGTATCTACCATCATCTGGTATAAACCTTATTTTATAAGGCTTTGGTGGGTTTATTCTTCCACCTGGTACAAATCTGCATCTTGACAGATTCTAGTGGTTTTTACACCCCCACTGGGTGCGAATCTGCATCTTGACAGACTCTAGTGGTTTTTACACCCCTGTTGGGTGCGAACCTGCATCTTGACAAGGTTCTAGTGGTTTTTACACCCCCACTGGGTGCGAACCTGCATCTTGACAAGGCTCTAGTGGTTTTTACACCCCCACTGGGTGCGAACCTGCATCTTGACAAGGCTCTATTGTGCGAGTCTGCATCTTGACGGACTCTAATGGTTTTTACACCCCCACTGGGTGCGAACCTGCATCTTGACAAGGCTCTAGTGGTTTTTACACCCCCACTGGGTGCGAACCTGCATCTTGACAAGGCTCTATTGTGCGAGTTTGCATCTTGACGGACTCTAATGGTTTTTACACCCCCACTGGGTGCGAACCTGCATCTTGACAAGGCTCTAGTGGTTTTTACACCCCCACTGGGTGCGAATCTGCATCTTGACAGACTCTAGTGGTTTTTTACACCTCCACTGGGTGCGAACCTGCATCTTGACAAGGTTCTAGTGGTTTTTACACCCCCACTGGGTGCGAACCTGCATCTTGACAAGGCTCTAGTGGTTTTTACACCCCCACTGGGTGCGAACCTGCATCTTGACAAGGCTCTATTGTGCGAGTCTGCATCTTGACGGACTCTAATGGTTTTTACACCCCCACTGGGTGCGAACCTGCATCTTGACAAGGCTCTAGTGGTTTTTACACCCCCACTGGGTGCGAACCTGCATCTTGACAAGGCTCTATTGTGCGAGTCTGCATCTTGACGGACTCTAATGGTTTTTACACCCCCACTGGGTGCGAACCCGCATCTTGACAAGGCTCTAGTGGTTTTTACACCCCCACTGGGTGCGAATCCGCATCTTGACGGACTCTAGTGGTTTTTACACCTCCACTCGGGTGCGAACCCGCATCTTGACAAGGTTCTAGTGGTTTTTACACCCCCACTGGGTGCGAACCCGCATCTTGACAAGGCTCTAGTGGTTTTTACACCCCCACCGGGTGCGAACCCGCATCTTGACAAGGCTCTATTGTGCGAGTCCGCATCTTGACGGACTCTAATGGTTTTTACACCCCCACTGGGTGCGAACCTGCATCTTGACAAGGCTCTAGTGGTTTTTACACCCCCACTGGGTGCGAACCTGCATCTTGACAAGGCTCTATTGTGCGAGTCTGCATCTTGACGGACTCTAATGGTTTTTACACCCCCACTGGGTGCGAACCTGCATCTTGACAGACTCTTTAGGATGTATTCTTTTGTAATTCATCCTATGGTCATCTGGTTTTAGAGATGTGTTTGGCGGCTTATTGTCTTTGATCATGCGCCTATTCCTTGGGGAATGATTTGGTTTTTCTTCTTGACTTTCTAGTCATCCGGTTTTTACCGGGGATTTCATTGTTTTGGCTTTTTCTTTTAGCCATCCGGCTTTTGTCGGGGATTTCATTGTTTAGGCTTTTTCTTTCAGTCATCCGGTCTTGGCCGGGGATTCTTTGTTTTGGCTTTTTCTTTCAGCCATCCGGTCTTGGCCGGGGATTCTTTGTTTTGTCTTTTTCTTTTAGCCATCCGGCTTTTGCCAGGGATTCTTTGGGTTTTTGTCTTTTTTTGTTTAGCCATCCGGCTTTGCCGGGGATTCTTTGCTGGCTGCCTTTTATTTAGGCGGGAATCCACTGGGGATTTGTTGATTTTTGATTGTGCCTCTTGATTAGGCGGGTGCTTCAATAGTGGTGAAGGCTTTTTACTTGTTGTTTTTCGCCTCTGAATAGGTTGATGTTCTACTTGAGGATATTTGTTCTTGATAATACCTCTGAGTAGGTGGATGCTTTTTGAAAGCTTTGTGCTTGTATTACCTCTTATAGGTTGATTTCCCATTTCTTGGGGATATCGGTTTTTGCTTGCCTTAGGCATTCTTGGGAGTGAAGGTTTTGCACTTCGCTGGGGATATTCCTATTGGGTGTTCCGGATGGTTAACTCCCCGAGGATATGAATTTTGTATTTTGACTTTTGATGGTAGGCTTGTCGGGGATTTTCTTTTTGGTGATCCACCAGGGATTTGGTTGTTTCCTGGGGATCTATTTTGAATTGCCCCCTAGGGAGGGATGAAGTTTTTGACTCCTTATTGGTCTGCTATTTGAGTTGGCTTTGCCTATGCTCTTATTCTCGCTGGGGAATGGGTTTATATGTGCGCCTTTTATGCACATTGGCTTTTTCTTTGGATGAAAAGATATTTTTTCTCTTTTCTTTTTGGTGATCCCTGGGGAATTTTTCTCTTGGGGATCTAATCCTTGATAAGTTTTGAGCTTCAGACTTTGTGAGGCTCTTTATTGAGCGGAATGAAGAGATTTTCTTTTTCTCTTGGGATTCACCGAGGAGTTTGTCGGCTTCACGGGGATCCAAATTTGATGATGGAGTCTTGGCTCCTGGCTTTGTGAAGCTCTTATTTGAGTCTGGAAGATGGAAAAATTTTGTTTTCCTTTTTGAAGATTCACCAAGGAGTTTATCGACTTCCTAGGGATCCAATTTTGATGATGGAGTCCTGGCTCCTAGCTTTGTGAAGCTCTTATTTGAGCTGGAAGATGGAAATTTTCTTGTTTTCCTCTTTTTGTAGACTTTTCTTGATGTGCTTTACTTGGAGATTGTTTTATTTGGCCTTTTTTCGTTGTGGCCTCCATTTGGGGAATGAAAGTTTTTCTTTCTTTCTTTTTCGTTGCCCCCTGGTGATATGGAGGATTTGACTCCGTATTTTCTTTGATGGACTTTTGTGTAGTCCTTATTCTCCTTTGGGGAATGAAGCGGAGATTCTGGATGAGTTTGCTTGATGACTCATGTGGTGATGAAGCTGAGTCGTGAGGTAATCTTTTTGTCTTGCCTCTGGAGTAGGCAAGGATCCTCTTGGGGATGATCAAGCCTTTCCGTTGGCTTTTTCATATTGATGTCTTCCTTTTCCTTAGATGGAAGGATGTTGATTGAATCTTCAACTGATTCTTTTTGACGATTCATGTGGTGGTGTTGAGTCACGAAGTAATTTTTTATTTTGCCTTTGGAGTAGGCAAGGATCCTCTTGGGGATGATCAAGCCTTTCCATTGGCTTTTTCTTATGTTGATGACTTCCTTTTCCTTGGATGGAAGGATAGTGGTCAGATCTTTAAATGACTATGGTTGACGACTCATGTGATGATGATGCCTGAGTCATGGAGTGATTTTGTTTTGCCTCCGGAGTAGGCAAGGATCCGCTTGGGGATCATCG
>OY731404.1:23111064-23124624 GCA_963425845.1 Sphenostylis stenocarpa | reverse complement strand
GCCTAGGATTTTGCCCTTTTATTTTTTTGTTGACGCATTTTGGAACAAAACGTTTGTCTAAACATTGGTTATTTAATGGGGTATAGATATGTTTAGCAAGAAGAGAAGCAGATAGTAAGAATAGCATTCTTTTGTAATCCAAAGGGAAATGCGTGCCCTAAAGATGCTCGAGGGTCGGGCACACCCCGAGGAGTGATCTCTAATAGTCATTGGGTTTACATCCCTTAGAATCAGAAGAAGGACGTTTAATGACTAATGCTACCCTTGATGCTAATATCCCTTTTTATTGGAAGATCGTCTTTTTAAGGTACGGAGGGGGAGACTTCCACTTTTCTCTGTACGACTTGATCTTTTGGAGGGTCGTACTTAAAAGGATTATCCTTAAATCTGATGGCTTTCTTATTCCTTGATCGTCCTTTCCAAGCCCTTGTCTGGGTTGTATCCATATCTCTTCATTATATGAGCCACTTTTAAATTGCTAGGAAGTCTTTCCATATCTTCCAATGTCTTCTTCAGCCGCATCCATTTAAGGTGTGGTGGACGACTCGCTGATTCGAGTGTAGTTTTTAGCTTGAACCATGATCAACTTGTTGCCTACCACGACTTTTAACTTTCGGTGGAGCGTTGAAGAAACTGCCCTAGCACCGTGAATCCAAGGTCTGCTCAATCTTCCCCTTGGATTCTTTTTCTCTTTTCCTCTTTTCCTCTTCGGTTTCTTTATTTTTCCTTTGTTTTTTAGGAGCATTATCTTGTAGCTCCTTGGATGAATAAAATTTTTTGCTTATCATCCTGCCCCCAATGTTGGCTATATGGGAGATATCTTCATTGACGGACAATTCTTTTGTGCATATCCATAGTACAGCTTTATCTGATGTATAAGGGAAAGGACAAGGCATGAATAAGCACAAAGGTGTTATTGCCTCTTCCCTGATATTATCAATTTGGGTGCTAATGTTTACTTCTTTCTTATTATCTCCTTGTCCCAAATTAATGGCCTCAGTTTTTTCTTATGGGGCTGTATCAATTAAGCTTCTTTTCTCCAACAGTTTTTGCATGTCCGGGAAATGGTCCCCTCCTCACTTGTCGACTCAATCCATTCGCCTTCGGCTTTCGGATCCGCGAGAGAGTTTTCAATCACGGACATGACTGTTTATATGGTCCTTATTTGGGTTTTGATTTTATTCAATTATTTTGGAATGAGAGAGAAAAGAATGAGAAGCATATGAATATTATGAAAAATGCCTTGTTGTATTGATAGATGCAAATATTTACAAAGCCCACTTTAATCAAAAATCTCGTGATCATGGGCGGGGATCACGAGAGATACATCGGAAGCTTTTTGATATATTTTTTTTATTATCTATTTTTTGTGTTTATTTTTATTAAATGACAAAATGATGAGCCCTAAATTGCTGATCTTCCTTAACCCATCCTTCATTCGGGTTTGGAAAGAGGCTGGTCATCCGTTTTTGGAGTAGACACATCAAAGGTAATCCACCCTGCATCTATTAGATTCTGGACCTTGTGCTTTAAGGCCACACAGTTTTCAATGGAGTGTCCCGGAGAGCCTGAATGATAATCACAACTTTCATTAGATTTATACCATTCCGGGTATGGTGGCTCCATCTTCTTAGGAGGGACACGCACGAGGAGCTTGGCGTCCAACAATTTCAGAAGCAGACTTCCATAGGAAGTAGGTATGGAAGTGAATTTCCTCTCTTGTCTGCGTGACTTGGTCTGCTGTGAGGAAGAAGAAGGAGTGGCAATGTTGATTGCATTTACAGTTCCTTCCTTCTTCTTTCCAAAGCTCTTTTTATCATTTGGAGTAGAGGAATTGGAGGAAGTATGTTGTGCAATTCTTCCGCTTTTCAGACCTTGCTCTACTCTTTCTCCTATAATTACCACATCCGCAAAGAGTGTTGATGTGTTCCCTATCATTTTGTCGTAATAGGGACCAGTTAAAGAATTGATGAACATGGATGTGGTTTCCTTGTCGGATAGAGGAGGTTCTACTTGGACTGCCAATTCCCTCCATCTTTGGGCGTATGCCTTAAAGGATTCATCGTTTTTCTTGCTTAGTAATTGTAGATCTGCTCTTTCAGGGGTTAAATCAATGTTGTACTTGTAACGACGAAGAAAAGCATCCGCCAGATGTCTCCAGGTTTGGACTTGCCCTCCGTCCAGTTGCATATACCAGTTTAGGGCTGATTCAGCTAAGCTCTCCTGAAAGCAATGGATCAGGAGTTTTTCATTGTCAGCATATGCAGCCATCTTACGGCAGTACATCGTAAGATGGCTCTTGGGGCAGAGTTATTCCCATGTATTTTGGGAAGTCCGGAGTTTTGAATTTGTTAGGGAATTGGATATCTTTAACGAGGCACATATCAGCTGCCTCTTTAACATCAAAATTATGCCCCTCCATGGCTCTCAGCCTCTCTTCGAGAGCAGTAATTTGTTGCTTTGATACTTCCGGAGCATGAATATATACTGCTCTTGTATCAGATGGGTTATGCTCATCCTGAGGTTCCTCTTCTTCTTCTTGGTGAGAGGCCTGTCTACTTTGGGGATCCTCCTTATGGATATTCTGCTGGCGCATCATTTCCAGCATTTGAGCCATTTGATCCTTTAGTGTATTAAGCTCAGTAGTGAGCTTTCGGTTTTGTTCCTCCAGCTGTTCCATCTTCTTAACTTTCTGAGCACGAGTGAGGACAGGCGGAAGACCAGCCACTTTCTAAATGGTTTAAAGATTTTTATTATAGCTTTTTAAATGATTGATTAGTGTGAGATAAATATGCTTTAGACAATATCTTTGGTATCTTCTCAAAAGCCTATGTTTTAAGGGTACCATACCCACTTCAGTGTGATGGTTCCCTTTTTTTCAAAAGGTTATCATCATACCTTAGCGCACTTATCTCTTCTAGGAAGGTTATAAACGCACTTGGGTCTCTTTCGCTATTATCCAAGGATATTTAATGCATCCTAGAATGAATGTGCTTTATGCATGCACAACAAAAAATATTTTTTATGACAGCAAATATTGAAAGTGGAATAACTTTTGACTGGGTTGTCCGATTTGGACGCACAACATGTCAAAACGAAGAGAAAAGGGTGAAGAACCAAGCTGCAAGCCGTAGGCAATTTGGCCCAGTAATTTTCCCAAAAAACGCTCCTAAGACCCATTTTTTGGAGGTTTATTAAAATGATGTGCATGCATACTTTTCTTAGTGCATTTATTTTCTCTCTTAGTTTTACCACTTATTGGATGATGTGGTATGAATGATACGACTTTGCCAAGAATATTTTTATTATAAAAAGGAATTTTTATGGCTTTCATTCGTTTTTATATTTTTTTATGACCCTTTATCTCTTCTGTCAGTCAACGTGGCTACTTAGCTTACAAAGAACCTGAAACCAGGCTACCTTAACTGAAGACTGTCTGAGATAAAGTTGGCTTATCTTATCACTTTTTGTGATTTTTAGGGTTTTTCAATTTTTTGTTTGTTGTATGATTACCCTATGCTAATGCATCAATACAAATGCAGCAAACGTATGCACACACAATTCATACATCCACGAGCAGAGCCACGCTTATTTAATCACGAGGTAGGGTTTTCCTGCAGAAACGTGCTTGGTTTAGGCGGTTCTAACTGTTCTCACCAAGGCCAAAGGTCCCCAAGGTGCCCCCATTATAGGGACCTCTCAATCTCTCAGTCCTTGGGTCATGCACGGAACTCCGTGGCGACATCCTTAGACCAAAAGAAGAGAGTTATCACCTTGAGTTGGTGGTTTCCGACAACGGTTGTAGCCCCGTGTGCCAACAAGCCGGTCGTATCTGCCACCCACTCCCTATAGGTATTCACTCTTGCCCCCGGGTATAGAGGGACTGTTGTGTGCAAGGGTTTTGTGTGCAATTTATATTTCAAACAATTTGCAGAAGTAATCATACAGCAGTTATTAAAGCCATACAATAAAACATACAGAAAAGGGTAAAGGCGTAATTTCAAATCTTTACTTAGTTTGAATTTTTCCGTCACTAAATGGGATCAACTCTCTAGCTTCCCAGTGGAGTCGCCATCTGTCACCGCCGTCCGTTCCGACGTCCTGGGACGTCTCGAACGTTTATGCGAGCGGTCGCGAAAAGATAGTTGAGACTCGCGTTTTTGTTAAAAATATGTTCATTGCTTCCGAGGCGCTCAACGCTGAACTATCCTCTAATAGAAGCAAGGTTTTCGAAAAGGGTTCTTTTGGAGTCGCCACCAATGTTTTGACTATAAACATTGGAAAAGGAGAAAAAGGCATTGATTTTAATAAAAACCAAACTTGGCCATTATAACCAGAGTCGGGTAAAGGAGTTAGTTACGTGTGGGGAAGGTATTAGCACCCCACAACGCCCCTTTCGGGTTCCCTATGACGGATTAATTCATTTAAGTAAGGATTACGAGAAATTACGCTATTACCCTCTTTTATTCATACAGTATTTAAATATGGCTATCTACATGATTTTATCTACATTGCATACAAAAAGCAATAAATAAAGCAGTAAAAGAGAAGAGAATTGAGAAGAACCTCCGAAGCAAGCTTTATATTATAAGTCTTTTACACAGAGGATGCTTTGCGGCAATCCTTCGCTCTACAATGACTCTCCTCTCGAAAATAATATCGACTCGACTAAACTTTTACTGAAGAATTGAATGCCGGAATACAAATTCCTTAACTGACTGTTACCTATTAAAGGCAATCAGAAAGATCATTCGAAGGAGGGAGAGAAGAAGACAAGTCTTGGAGTTGTCTGGGGTCTGAGGTGTGTGGAGAATGACCTAAGGGCCTCCTATTTATAGCCTTTTTTCGCCTGGAACTTTGGGATGGCCGTCTGGGTTGGGACGGTCGTCCCAAATGCAAAATTTGCACTGAGTCAGGTTGGGACGGCCAGGTGTGTTTGGGATGGCCGTCCCAATTGAATTTTTTGTTCTTGACTCCACCCCTGGCAGTGTTGGGACTGCCAGTGTCATTTGGGACGGCCATCCCAACTTTGGGACGGCTGTCTCGACCTGTTTTCAGCAGCTCTTGTGTTCTGGGACCCCCGAGAAGCTTTCTTTGCTATTTTTGGACGTAGATTGATGCCGATATATGTCCGTTGAAGCTTTATCTTCGTGTAGGAAGTCTTCTTGATCCTTGTTGAGATGCCAGACGAGCTTTATCTTTGTGTAGGAAGTCTCCTTAGTCTTTATTGTATGGATGGGTGAACTCCGTCTTGTTGCGGGAGGTCTTTCTCAGTTTTTGATAGGAAGCGGGGTGAACTTTATTTTCGTGTGAAGTTTCCCTAGCTTTTATTTTGAGAGGCCGGGCAAAATTAGGGGTCTACAGGGTTCCTTCAATCAACGTGAACCCTACGGCCCTTTTGCGAATGGTTCGCTTATCATTGTCACTGATTCCTTCGGGATATTCGCCCTTCCTGAGGTACTGCTTGATGTCATGGTACCAGGGGTTTTGGTCGCGCTGGCTATTTACTGTCATGCAAAAAGCTTGTTTGTCATGCAGCTTAACTTTGATAATTGGCATCTCATGTTCTTGATCTAAGGCAAACATGGATGATAGGGTGGGAAGGGCGTCTGCAATTTGATTGTCTTCCCGAGGGATATATTGGAAGGTGACACTTTCCATTCTTGAAACCAAGTCTTGGATATGTTCTAGATATGGGATTAATTTGGCGTTTCGGGTTTCCCATTCACCCTTAAGTTGGTAAATGACAAGGGATGAATCACCGAATATTTTGAGCTTAGTGACCCCATGATCTAAAGCCGCTTGGATCCCTAGCGCACATGCTTCGTATTCAGCCATGTTGTTGGTGCAATCAAAATTAAGCCAGGCCGTTACAGGAATGTGTTTCTTTTCGGGGGATATCAAAATAGCTCCTACCCCGTGTCCAAGCATGTTTGAAGCCCCATCGAAGAACATGGTCCACATCTCTTCTTTGGTCTCTTCGTGTTCGATGTGCATGATATGCTCATCGGGAAAGTCATCCTGTAAAGATTGGTATTCGTCTGTGGATCCATGGGCTAAATAATCTGCTAGGGGACTTCCTTTAATAGCTTTTTGGGTGACATGAATGATGTCAAATTCTGAGAGGAGGACCTGCCACCTAGTTATTCTTCCGGTCAAAATGGGCTTCTCGAAGAGGTATTTGATTGGATCCATTTTGGAGACCAACCATGTTGTGTGTCGAGCCATATACTGTCTGAGACGTTGAGTGACCCATACCAATGCGCAACAAGTTTTTTCGAATGGTGTGTAACGGGTTTCATAATCTGAGAATTTCTTACTGAGATAATAAATGGCCCGTTCCTTTTCCCGGTTTCATCATGTTGGTCGAGCACACATCCCATTGACTCTTCGAGGATTGATAGATATAGGATCAGAGGTCTCCCTTCAACGGGTGGTACCAATACTGGTGGATTGGTTAAACACGTTTTGATTTTATCGAACGCACGTTGACATTCTTCGTTCCACACCGTTGGCTGATTTTTGCGCAACAATTTAAAGATGGGTATACATTTATCTGTCAACTGTGCGATGAAACGGGCAATGTAGTTTATTTGGCCCAGAAAACCTCTGACCTCCTTTTCCGTGCTTGGTGGGGGCATTTCCAAAATTGCCTTGGTTTTGTTGGGGTCCACCTCAATTCCTCTGTTGCTGACAATGAACCCTAGGAGTTTTCCTGATCGTACTCCGAAAGTACATTTTGCCGGGTTCAATTTAAGTTGATACTTCCAAAGTCGATCAAAAAGTTTTCGGAGATATTGAATGTGGTCCGTTTCATTTCTGGACTTGGCTATCATGTCGTCCACATACACTTCTATTTCCTTGTGGATCATGTCATGGAATAGTGTGACCATAGCCCTTTGATATGTTGTCCCTGCATTTTTCAGCCCAAACGGCATTACCCGATAGCAGAAAGTGCCCCATGGTGTAATGAAGGAGGTTTTCTCTCTATCCTCAACAACCAGTTTGATTTGGTTGTACCCCGCATACCCGTCCATGAAGGAATACAACGTGTTGGTAGCGGTATGGTCTACCAGTGTGTCTATGTGCGGTAGGGGAAAGTCGTCCTTTGGACTTGCTCGATTGAGGTCCCTATAATCCATGCAGACCCTGACCTTCCCGGTCTTTTTGATGACGGGTACTATGTTGGCCAACCATTCTGGGTATTTGGAAACTACCAGGAAATTGGCATCCAACTGCCTTTGCACTTCCTCCTTTATCATTAAGGACCAGTCGGGTTTGATTCTTCTGAGCTTTTGCTTTACAGGTCGGAACCCCTCTTTCAGTGGCAATCTGTGTTCCACTATGCTCGTGTCAAGCCCAGGCATGTCATGATACGACCAAGCGAACACATCTATATATTCCTTCAGAAGCTGTATTAATCCCTTTTTCATGCCACTTTCCATTTGGGTGCCGATGTTCACTTGATGTTCACTTTTTTCCCCTCATCCTCTTTTCCCAAATTGACAGTTTCTATTTCCTCCTGATGCGGTTGTATGATGCGTGTTTCCTTTTCTAGCATCCTTTGCATGTCCGGAGAAATGGTCTCCTGCTCACTGTCGGACTCAATCCATTCGCCTTCCGTTTCCAAGGTCCACGGAGATTGATCAATCACAGACATGATGTGTTTTAGGTTCTGTTTTAGTCATAGATTTTATTATTCATTTTATTTTTGAAAGAATAATAAATAGAAGAGGGAAAAAAATGAATATGAAAAAATGCCTCATATATTAATGAAGATGAAGATGTATGTACAAGCCCTTTTAATCAAAATTCCTGCGGCCACGGGCGGGGACCGCAGGAGATATAGAGAAAAGCTTAAAAAGAAAAGACCCTAGGGTTGATCCTCCCAATCCTCCCTCTCTGCTACTCTGGCTTTGACAGAGGTTTGGCGTTGACATCGGAAGCAGAGGCGTCAAAAGTAATCCACCCGGCGTCGATACTTAAGGGTCAAGCAATTTTCTGTAGAGTGACGGGGTGAGCCCGAATGGTAAGCGCATTTCTCGTTTGGCTTATACCATTCGGGGTAAGGAGGTTCCAACTGTTTCTTGGGAGGGACGCAGGTCAGGAGCTTAGCCTCCAGCAGCTGAGGTAGCAGCAGTCCGTAGGAAGTGGAGATTGGAGTGAACTTCCTTTCTTTTTTGTAGGGCTGCCTGGGCGTTGGTGGGGTAGAAGAAGGAGTGGCGAAGTTGATTGCATGCACATATTCGACCTTCTTCTTGCCAGTAGGCTTCTTGAATGAGACCCTAGCTTGGGAAGACTGTGTTATCTTCCCGCTCCTCAGTCCCTGCTCCACTCTTTCCCCCACAGTGACTATGTCTGAGAAAAGGTTGGAGGTACTGGCTATTGCCTTGTCGTAGTACGCTCCAGTCAGTGAATCAATGAACATAGCCACTGTCTCCTTATCCGTCAAAGGAGGCTCTATTTGGGCAGCCATTTCCCTCCATCTTTGGGCGTATGCTTTGAAAGGTTCGTCGTTCCTCTTGCTTAGAGTTCTGAGATCTGACCTGTCGGGGGTCAGATCGATGTTGTATCGGTAACGATGGAGAAAAGCGTCTGCTAGCTGTTTCCAGTTCTGGACCTGCCCTCTCTCTAACTGCATGTACCAGTTAAGCGCGGTGTCCGCCAAACTCTCCTGGAAGCAGTGGATCAGGAGTTTCTCGTTTTCAGCATGGGCGGCCATCTTACGACAATACATCGTAAGATGGTTTTTAGGGCAGGTCATCCCGGCGTACTTGGGGAAGTCCGGGATTTTAAATTTGGGAGGGAAGTGGATGTTCTTCACGAGGCACATGTCCGCCACCTCCTTGACGTCGAAGTTGTGCCCTTCGATCGCCTTCAGTCTCTCCTCCAGGGCGGAGAGTTTTTGTTTGGACACTTCTGGGGTAAGGATGCGTGTCGTCTTAGCATCCTTCCCGTCAAAAAAATATTCTTCCTCCTCTTCCTCATGGGGAGGGATATGTTCGGCTTGGTCTTCGCCTTTGCTTTGACCCTGGCGTATGACCTCCATCAGCTGGGCCACTTGCTCGCGGAGGGTATTGACCTCCGCGGTGAGCTTCCGGTTTTGCTCCTCCAGGTTTTCCATTGCCCTCGCTTTTTGTGCACGAGTACGAGTAGGGAGAGGACCAACCACTTTCTAGAATGCCCAAAAAGGTTTTATTAATGCATGTTGAGTGCTTAAACTAACATGGGGTATGCTTATGCATGAGAGATTTTATTTAAATGATGCTGAATGCGCTCCCATTTTTTCTTTTCTTTCTTGGTTTTTCTTTGCTCATGTAATATGATGTAATATGAATGATTTTGAATTTGTCAGAAGTTGTTTCATTTATTTTTTGGTGTTTTTGTATTTTGATTTTGTATTTGTCTATTTTATAGCCTTTTATCTCTTCTGTCGGAACTGTGTGACTACTTAGCTTACAAAGAACCTGAAACCAGGCTAGCTAAAAGGTAGACTGTTCGAGATAAAATATGGCTTTATGTGAAAGAATATTTAGCGTCCCTTATCTCTTCTGTCGGAACTACGTGGCTACTTAGCTTACAAAGAACCTGAAACCAGGCTAGCTAAAAGGCAGACTGTCCGAGATAAGGGTGTTTATTTGTGAAAAATATTTTTGGTTTTTTGTTTTGTTGTTTGTTTATGCTATGCAACAGACAAATGCGACAATCATATGCACACACAATTTGATCATCCCCGAACAGGCGAGATTTTGTTTTTATCACGAGGTAGGGTTTTCCTGCAGAAAAGTGCATTGGCAAGGGTTGGTTCTAACTGTTCTCACCAGGCTAAGGCCCCCAAGGTGCCCCCATTATAGGGTCCCCACTCTCTAGTCGTCCGACCATGCTTAGCACTAAGGCCATAGTCAGTCTTGTTGCCAAAAGAGGAAGGTTATCACCTTGAGTGGTGGTTTCCGATCACACTGGTGGGCTCAAGGCCCTCACTACAGCGAATCATACTTGCCACCCACTCCCTATGGTTTTCTCACTTGCCCCCGGGTATAGGGGGAACTGTTGTGTGCAAGGGATTGTGTGCAGTTTATATTTCAAGCAATTTGCGCAAGTATAAACAATTTATTAAAGCCAAACATTAAAACATGTTATAAATACAAGTTAAGGGCAAAAGTGTTATTTTCTTGGTTTATTTATTATTTAAGTCGGCCCATCACTAAATGGGATCAACTCTCGAGGCTTCCCCAGCGGAGTCGCCATCTGTCGCCGCCGTCAAAAAGATGGCGGTCGGAGCGACGCGATGGTTTTTCGACCCTTTTGTTTTTCGCGTTTTTTATGGGTGGTTACAATGCCTTTAAGTTGTCCGATAACCGGGCTAACCTAGGGGCGAGGTTTTCGAAAGGTGTCCTTGGGTTGTCTGATAACCGGGCTAACCCAAGGACTTCTTTTTTTGGGTTCTGTGGAGTCGCCACCGATGTTTTTACCAGAAACATCGGAAAAGGGGTTAAAAAGGCGTTGGTTTTCGAAAACCAACTTTGGTCATTAGAACCAGAGTTGGGTAAGGGAGTTAGTTACGTTATAAAGGAAGTGTTAGTTCCTTTACTACACCCCTTTTGGGTTCCCTATGATAGGCCAGCTTTTATTGTTAATAAATAAACCGAAAAATACTCTTTTGCCCTTTTTATTGTGCGGAATTTAAAATGATGACTACATGGCCCTAATCTATTGCATAATTTAAAATTAAAGCATTAAAAGTAGAGAGGGAGAATTTGAACCTCCGGAGCAAGCTTTCTTTGTTATTTCTCTTTAAAAAGAGGGTGCTTTTTGGCAGCCCTTCACTCTACAAGATGTCTGAAACTCTTCTAGACGCCGAAAAAAAGCTCTCAAAGACACTCAGAAACTCCGAAAATGCGTCGGAGGGATTCTAGATAGAAGTTTTTTAGAGAGAAGTTTTTTAGAGAGAAGGCAGAGCTAGAAGCTTGTGGTGTGTGGAAATGAGGGGGGGAGAGCCCCTATTTATAGGTTTTCGCGCTGTCAGGTGACGAGACTGCCGGTCTCGTCTGACAGGGTCGAGACCGCCGTCTCGTCCAACGAGACCGCCATCTCGACTGCCAAATGCGGCGAGACCGCCATCTGGGGAAACGAGACCGCCGTCTCGCCCTTCGCAGGTGGCGAGACCGCCGTCTCGTCAAGCGAGACGGTGGTCTCGCCACTTGCAGGAGGCGAGACGGCGGTCTGGGAAATCCAGAGGGCGGTCTCGTCCCAACAAGGCGAGAAAACTTATTTTTTGGTACAGAAACTCCCTCCTATCCTAGTATGGGGCCTAATAGTCTCTCCTAATGGCTTGTTAGGCTTTGTCCATCTTCAAATAGGAGGTCTTCTCGGCTTTATTTGGAGGCGGGGCAAGATTTGGGGTCTACAAGACTTTCTTGATATACTCTACTTGGAGATTTTTATTTGGCCCCTCGTTGTGGCCTCTATTGGGGAATGAAAGTTTTTCTTTTCTTTCTTTTTGTTGCCCCCTGGTGATATGGAGGATTTGATTCCATATTTTCTTTGATGGACTTTTAGTAGTCCTTATTCTCCTTAGGGGAAGTGGCGGAGATTCTGAATGAGTTTGCTTGTTGACTCATGTAGTGATGCCGCTGAGTCGTGAGGTAGTCTTTTTGTTTTGCCTCTGGAATAGGCGAGGATCCTCTTGGGGATGATCAAGCCTTTCCATTGGCTTTTCTATTTTGATGGTTTCCTTCTTTCTTGGATGGAAGGGTGTTGATTAGAGCTATTTTCTTTGAAGTTCCTTATTCTACTAGAATGGTTTTGATTTTGCCTTTTCTTTCTTGAGGGAATTTTTATTTGGAGACTGGGTTCTGGCGCCTCCTGTTTTCAATCACCAGTATGGAGACTAGCATCCTTATATGCATGTTTATTGTTCTTATTTAAAGAAAATTATTTTTTCTTGATTTTGACAAAGTCGTATTATGCAACTACTTTGTGTGTGGATGTCCTAAATGCAATCTATTTGTTTATTTATTTTTGATGCATTTAGAAAGTAACTGGCCTTCTCTCATGGGCTTCTTATGAATATGCCGATGGGCTCCCTTTTTTATGACCATGACGATGGGCTTCTCTTTCATGATGATGGGCTCTTCTTTTGTTCATCTTTTGGTCTTAGCCCTATCTTTTGCCTAGACCGCCCTTTGCGGGTTTTCGATCTAGCGGGCTGCCTTAATTTTTGCCTAGAATATCTTAGGGAGCTTTTGCCTAGATCGTTCTTTTAGGGTTTTCGATCTAGCAGGCTACCCTAGTTTTTACCTAAGAATATCCCAGAAGGCATTTATTATTTTCTTATTTGTTTATGCTTCCCCTTTTTTAGATGCATGCTTGATCTTTGATTAAAGGTCTTTGCTCATATTTACGATTTATCAATAAAGAGGCATTTCCATAATATTTGGTCAAGAGAAAGGAAATGAAAGGGAACTTTATTGATAAATGAGCAAAAGTTTATTTCTTTTATAGAAGGATTTCAAAAGTATTTAGAAGAATGGGTAGCTGGGGTTGGCTATACTGTATAGGCTTAAACAGTCATATCCATGATATCTGCCCCCTGGTTCTCCTAATTGTTTCAGTTGAGATGCCTGAGCTCAGAGTGAAGACTATGCAGACTGCTTGCTTTTGGAAGAATGTTACCTTAACCGCCTTTCGGTTTTCGACTGAGGTAACCATTGCTCTTAGTTAGCTTTTTTTTTTTTTTTTTTTTACCTCTTCTTTTTGCCTAGGACGTATCCTAGCGAGGAATATAAACCCTGTCTTTTGTCCAGGGATGCCCTTTGCGGGTTTTCATTCCTGACAGGTCTTGAGCAATGTCTTCAAGCATAATACTTCTTCACCGTACCAAAGTTGATTAGGTGTCGAAGTTCTTTTCCATCCATATTGGCGAGGATAAGAGCTCCTTCTGAGAAAGCTCATTTGACCACAAGGGGTCCTTCATAGTTCACTACCCATTTTCCAATTTTATTCTTCTGGGCTAGAAGCAACTTATTTACCATTAAATCCTTCTTCTAGTAAATATGAGGGTTGACCTTTTTTCGTAATCCTTTTTATTTCCCTTTGATAGGCTTGCTCACGACATATAATATTCAGCCATTTTTCTTCAATAAAGTTTAGCTGGTCATATCGGCTTTGATCCCGTTCAGCCTCTGTTATATTTGCTTCCATCATCATGTGTTTTTATCAACATGATTAGCTGTACCAATTTTCCGTCTCAGATCTTTGCTATAACCGAAGAGTAATCATTTTGAATATAGAGCAACTGCCATGTCAATGCCCCTCTTCCTTTCCTTAGGGATTTCAACCCTCCTATTGATCACTATATTTCCACATTCCCCTTTATTACTTGAATGCTTTATAGTGAAATGGTCAAGAGAAGAGAAAGAAAAGGATTTATTGCAAAGGCTTGTGTTTTAGTGGGAATTTTTTTGTAATAGAAGTTTCTGTAAGAATGGCTAGCCAAGGTTAGTTGGTGTTTAGGCTGTTTTGTTTTAATGAGGTGGCGTCTTCAACTAATTATTTTAT
>OY731404.1:23025147-23110964 GCA_963425845.1 Sphenostylis stenocarpa | reverse complement strand
AGTCTTGGCATAGTTCCTCCATCATTCTATTATTGAGATTGGTCCCATTATCAGTAATGAGCCTATGAGGGATGCCGTACCGACATATAATATTTTTCTTGATGAAGGTGGTCACCACTTTCCGAGTCACATGCGCATATGATGCTGCCTCAACCCATTTGGTGAAATAGTCAATGGCCACCAGGATAAAGCGATGGCCATTGGACGCTTTAGGCTCGATGGGTCCGATGACATCCATGCCCCACATAGAGAATGGCCATGGTGTAGCCAGAGTACTGAGAGGTGTGGGCGGCACGTGGATATTATCGGCGTAGATTTAGCATTTGTGGCACTTTTTAGCGTACTGGTGACAATCGGCTTCCATTGTAGACCAAAAGTATCCGGCCCTTAAAATCTTCTTTGTCATGACATGCCCACGTGCATGGGTCCCAAAAGCTCCTTTGTGGACTTCTCTTATCAAGGTTTGGGCTTCTTCTTGGTCCACACACCTTAAGAGAGTGGAGTCGAGACTCTTTTTGTAGAGGGTTCCTTCAATCAACGTGAACCCTACCGCCCTTTTACGAATGGTTTGTTTATCATTGTCATTAATTCCTTCGGGGTATTCGCCCTTTATGAGATATTGCTTGATGTTATGATACCAAGGGTTTTGGTCACACTCACCGTTTACTACCATGCAAAAAGCTTGTTTGTCATGCAGCTTGATTTGGATGATTGGCATATCATGTTCTTGGCCCAAAGAAAACATGGATGATAGAGTGGCGAGAGCATCAGCAAATTGATTGTCTTCCCGAGGAATATACTGGAAGGTGACACTTTCCATACTTGAGACCAAATCTTGGATGTACTCTAGATATGGGATTAATTTAGAGTTGCGGGTTTCCCATTCACCCTTAAGCTGGTAGATGACAAGGGATGAATCACCGAAGACTTTGAGTTTAGTAACCCCATGATCTAAAGCTGCTTGAATCCCTAGTGCACATGCTTCGTATTCGGCCATGTTATTGGTGCAGTCAAAATTAAGCCTGGCCGTTACAGGGATGTGTTTCTTTTCAGGGGATATCAAAATGGCTCCTATCCCGTGTCCAAGCATGTTTGAGGCCCCATCGAAGAACATGGTCCATGCCTCTTCTTTGGTCTCTTCGTGTTCAATATACATGATATGCTCATCAGGAAAGTCATCTTGTAGAGACTGGTATTCATTGGTGGATCCATGGGCAAGATAGTCTGCTAGGGGGCTACCTTTAATAGCTTTCTGAGGGTGACGTGGATGATATCAAATTCTGAGAGGAGGACTTGCCACCTAGCTATTCTTCCAGTTAAAATGGGCTTCTCGAAGAGGTACTTGATTGGATCCATTTTGGAAACCAACCATGTTGTATGCCGAGCAATATATTGACGAAGATGCTGAGTGACCCACACCAATGCGCAACAGGTTTTTTCGAATGGTGTATAACGGGTTTCATAGTCTAGGAACTTCTTACTAAGATAGTAAATGGCTCGCTCCTTCTTCCCGGTTTCATCTTGTTGATCGAGCACACATCCCATGGTCTCTTCAAGTATTGACAAGTACAGGATGAGAGGTCTCCCTTCAACGGGTGGTAGCAATACTGGCAGATTGGTTAAGCATGTTTTGATTTTATCGAATGCTTGTTGGCATTCTTCATTCCACACCGTTGGTTGATTTTTGCGCAACAGTTTAAAGATGGGTATACATTTATCCATCAACTGCGCGATGAAACGGGCAATGTAGTTGATCCGGCCTAGAAAACCTCTGACCTCCTTTTCCGTGCTTGGTGGAGGCATTTCCAAAATTGCCTTGGTTTTGTCAGGATCCACTTCGATTCCTCTTTTGCTGACAATGAACCCCAATAGTTTTCCTGATTGTACTCCGAAAGTACATTTTGCTGGGTTTAGTTTGAGTTGATACTTTCGGAGTCTGTCCAAAAGCTTCTTGAGATATTGAATGTGGTCCATCTCATTTCTGGATTTGGCAATCATGTCATCCACATATACCTCTATTTCCTTGTGGATCATGTCATGAAACATTGTGACCATAGCCCTTTGATAAGTGGCCCCCGCATTCTTGAGTCCAAAGGGCATTACGCGGTAGCAAAAGGTGCCCCATGGTGTAATGAAGGAGGTTTTTTCCCTGTCCTCGACAGCCAGTTTAATCTGGTTATATCCCGCGTACCCGTCCATGAAAGAGTAAAGTGTATTGGTAGCGGTATGGTCTACCAGCGTGTCTATATGTGGTAAGGGAAAGTCATCTTTTGGACTTGCTCGATTGAGGTCCCTATAATCCACACATACCCTGACCTTCCCGGTCTTTTTGATGACGGGTACTATGTTGGCCAACCACTCAAGGTATTTGGAAACTACTAGGAAATTGGCGTCTAGTTGTCTTTGTACCTCCTCCTTGATCATTAGGGACCAGTCGGGTTTGATTCTTCTAATCTTTTGCTTTACAGGTCGGAAACCCTCCCTTAATGGCAATCTATGTTCCACTATACTTGTGTCAAGCCCGAGCATGTCATGATAGGACCAAGCGAATATATCTATATATTCCTTTAGAAGTCGTATTAATCCTTTTTTGATGCTACCTTCCAATTGGGTGCCGATATTTATCTTTTTCTCATCATCCCCTTCTCCCAAATTGACAGTTTTCGTCTCTTCTTGATGCGGTTGTATAATGCGTGCTTCTTTTTCCAGCATTCTTTGCATGTCCGGAGAAATGGTCTCCTGCTCACTGTCGGACTCGACCCATTCGCTTTCGGTTTCTGGGGTCCACAGAGATTCATCAATCACAGACATGATGTGTTTTAGGTTCTGTTTTAGTCATAGATTTTATTATTCAATTATTTTTGAAAGAATAATAAATGAAAGAGGGAAAAGAATGAATATGAAAGAATGCCTCATGTATTAAAGAAAATAAAATTCATGTACAAGCCCTTTTAATCTGGGTTCCTGCGGCCACGGGCGGGGACCGCAGGAAGTACAAGAGAAAGCTTTAAAAAGAAACACCCTAAGGGCCGATCCTCCCAATCCTCCCTCTTTGCTACTCTGGCTTCGATAAGGGTTTGGCATCAACATCGGGAGCAGAGGAATCAAAAGTTATCCACCCGGCGTCTATTAACTCTTGCACCCGATATTTAAGGGTCAAGCAGTTTTCTGTCGAGTGTCCGGGTGAGCCCGAGTGGTAATCACATCTCTCGTTCGGTATGTACCACTCGGGGTAGGGAGGCTCCATCTGCTTTTTGGGAGGAACGCAGGTTAAGAGTTTGGCCTCCAATAGCTGTGGCAGCAGCTTTTCATAGGAAGTGGAGATTGGAGTAAACTTCCTCTCTTTCTTGCGAGGCTGTCTAGTTGTTTGCGGGGCAGAAGAAGGAGTGGCAAAGTTAATAGCGTGCACGACCTCATCCTTCTTCTTGCCAGCAGGTTTTCTGAAGGAGACACCAGCCTGGGAAGACTATGCTATCTTCCCGCTCCTCAGTCCCTGCTCTACTCTTTCACCCACAGTGACTATGTTGGAAAAAAGGTTGGAGGTACTGGCTATTGCCTTGTCGTAGTATGCTCCAGTCAGTGAATCTATGAACATAGCCACTGTCTCCTTATCCGTCAAAGGAGGTTCTATTTGGGCAGCCATTTCCATCCATCTCTGGGCGTATGCTTTAAAAGGTTCGTCGTTCCTTTTGCTTAGAGTCCTGAGATCTGACCTGTCAGGGGTCAGATCAATGTTGTATCGGTAACGACGGAGAAAAGCATCAACCAGTTGTTTCCAGTTCTGGACCTGCCCTCTTTCCAGCTGCATGTACCAATTGAGAGCCGTGTCTGCCAGACTCTCCTGGAAGCAGTGGATTAGGAGTTTCTCATTCTCGGCGTGTGCGGCCATCTTACGACAATACATCGTAAGATGATTCTTTGGGCAGGTCATCCCGGCGTACTTGGGGAAGTCCGGGATTTTGAATTTGGGAGGGAAGTGGATATTCTTCACCAGGCACATGTCCGCCACCTCCTTGACGTCGAAGTTGTGTCCTTATATCGCCTTTAATCTTTCTTCTAGGGCGGAGATTTGTTGCTTGGACACCTCCGGGGTAAGGATGCGTGCAGTCTTAGCATCCTTTCCATCGAAGAAGTATTCTTCTTCTTCCTCCTCTTCATGGTGAGAGGCGTGTTCTGTTTGAGCCTCGCCCTTGTTTTGGCCCTGGCGCACAACCTCCATTAGTTGGGCCACTTGCTCGCGGAGGGTATTGACCTCCGCAGTGAGCTTTCGGTTTTGTTCTTCCAAGTTTTCCATTGTGCTGGCCTTTTGTGCGTGAGTTCGGATGGGGAGAGGACCAGCCACTTTCTAGAATGCCCGGAAGGAACTTTATTAATGCATGTTGAGTGTTTGAACTAGCATGAACATGCTTATGTATGAGAGTTTTTGTTTAAATGATGCTAAATGTGCTCTCACTTTTTTATTTTCTCTCTTGGTATTTATTTACTCATGATATGATGTAATGTGGATGATACGACTTTGTCAAAATTATTTTTATAGACGTTTTGATTTTGTTATTATTTTGTTTATTTTAGATTTTTATTATTTTATAGCCTTTTATCTCTTCTGTCGGAACTGTGTGGCTACATAGCTTACAAAGAACCTGAAACCAGGCTAGCTAAAAGGCAGACTGTCCGAGATAAAAATATGGCTTTATGCGAAAAATATTTAGCGTCCCTTATCTCTTTTGTCGGAACTGCGTGGCTACTTAGCTTACAAAGAACCTGAAACCAGGCTAGCTAAAAGGCAGACTGTCCGAGATAAGGGCGTTTATTGCAAAAAAATATTTTTGTGATTTTTGTTGTTTGTTTATGCTATGCAACAGACAAATGCAACAAACAGATGTACACACAATTCGATCATCCACGAACAGGCGAGAAGTCGTTTTTAATCACGAGGTAGGGTTTTCCTGCAGAAAAGTGCATTGGCAAAGGTGGGTTCTAACTGTTCTCACCAAGGCTAAGGCCCCCAAGGTGCCCCCATTATAGGGTCCCCACTCTCCAGCCTTCCGACCATGCTTAGCACTAAGGCCATAGTCAGTCTTTGTGCCAAAAGAGGAAGGTTATCACCTTGAGTGGTGGTTTCCGATCACACTGGTGGGCACAAGGCCATCACTACAACGAACCGTACCTGCCACCCACTCCCTATGGTTTTCTCACTTGCCCCCGGGTATAGAGGGAACTGTAGTGTGCAAGGGTTTGTGTACAATTTGTATTTCAAACAATTGCGTAAGTATAAATAGACAACAGTTATTAAAGCCAAGCAATAAAACATGTTATTATACACGACAGGGTAAAAGCGTAATTTTTTTTGGTTTATTTATTTTTAAGCTGGCCCATCACTAAATGGGATCAACTCTCTAGGGTTCCCCAGTGGAGTCACCATCTGTCGCCGCCGTCAAAACGAGGCAGTCGGAGCGACGCGATGGTTTCGACTTTCCATTTTTCGCGTTTTTATTGGTGGTTACAACGCCTTTAGGTTGTCCGATAACCGGGCTGAACCTAGGGGCGAGGTTTTCGAAAGAGTGCTCTTGGATTGTCCGATAACCGGGCTAATCCAATAGCTAGTTTTGAAGGGTTCTCTGGAGTCGCCACCGATGTTTTTACCGGAAACATCAGAAAAGGAATTTAAAAGGCGTTGGTTTTCGAAAAACCAACTTTGGTCGTTAAAACCAGAGTTGGGTAAGGGAGTTAGTTACGCGTAAAGGAAGTGTTAGTTCCTTTACGACGCCCCTTTCGGGTTCCCTATGATAGGCCAGCTATTCTGAGTAAATAAACCGGAAAATACGCTTTTACCCTTTTATTTTGCGGAATTTAAATTATGACTACATTGCCCTAATGTCTATCGCATAATTTAAATAAAGTGGTAAAGTAGAGAGAGAGAGATTAGAGACCTTCGAAGCAAGCTTTTCTATTAACTTTTGCAAATTAGGGTGCTTTTTGGCAACCCTTCACTCTTGTACAGCGCCGGAACCTCTTAAAAACGCTATAAAAACCTCTAAAGACACTCAGAAGCTCCGGGAATGCTTCAGAGGGGTTCTAGAGAGAGAGAGTCTAGTGATGTGACTAGAGAGAGAGTGAGAGAACTGTGTGGAATGAGGGGAATGGAGCCCCTATTTATAGGGATTCGCGCCTGTCAGGTCGAGACGGGCCGTCTCGTCTGACAAGGTCGAGACGGCCGTCTCGCCACTTGCACAAGGCGAGACGGCCGTCTCGAATCCGAGACAGCGGTCTCGACCCTCAAAGGCGAAAATCCTTATTTTTGTGCTAAAAAATCCTCCTATCCTAGTATGGGGCCTAATAGTCTCTCCTAGTGGCTTCTTAGGCTTCGTACATCTTCGAAAAGGAGGTCTTCTAGTCTTTATTTTGAGGCTGGGCAAGATTAGGGGTCTACAGGAGTTCATATTCATCAACTTGTTAGAATCGCACAGCAGAACGTTCGCGTGGTCGGACAAAAACCAAGAGGGGGGGTGAATTGGTTTCTTAACAAAAATTAGGTTTTAAAATTTTTCCCCATATTTTACCGATTAAAATACTGTGTAAACGTAAATAAGATAGAGATAGAGTCTTACACAGGAGATTTACACTGGTTCGGATCAAAAGACCCTACGTCCAGTTGTTAATCACTCAAACAGAGGATTAACGCTGTCACTATAATCAAAGTTGTTACAAGCAGATAACAATGGAAAAAATAAAGTAATGGAAACACCTCTCTTGAGTCCCACAAGAGATGAAGAACAACTTTCCCTAGAGACGGCACAACACACAATCCACTAAGAACTCCACTTAGTGATTCTTATCGCTTCTAACCCACACCAGGTTCCAAAAGCCCCTTTTTCCTCCAACAAACAGTTCTTTGGCAATCACAGCTCTTAACTTTTGTTTGAAAAAGGTTGTTCTATTTTCTAAGAGCCTTAGAGAACCTTAAGTAGATGAATTAGGGTTTGGGAATTGAGGATTTTAAAAACTTGGAGTATTGGGATTATGGTTTTCGAAAATAGGTTTCATTTGAAGTTCAAAATCCAAATTTGACTGAAATAATTGATTAAATGAAGTGTTAATCGATTATTACAGAGCCAAAATCAACAGAACCCCAAAACTCACTGGTTTAATCGATTATTTGCCCTGTTAATCGATTAATAGGCCTGTTAATCGATTAACAGGTGTGTTAATTGATTATTACAGTGAACAGATATAGAAAATGTTTTTTCTCACTGTAATAATCGATTAAACCAGAGCCTTTTTGATAAATATGAGTTTTTGAAGCTTCTAAAGAGTAGATTATGTACCGGCTATCTTAGACTCTAATATTACAGACTCAAACTCATCAAAATAGAGTTATTACACAACAATACAAGTCTTCAACTCTCTAAGTTCTTTGTTCTTGAATCATCATCAAAATTAACAAGCTTCATGTCCATGTAAGTTCAACATCAAGTCCTTGTATGTTTAACACAATCGACAGGTTGGCTACCGCAAGAAGGAGCATCCCGAAGGCGCACACACACATTTTTCGTCTAGAGGGTTGGCTATCGCAAGATGGAGCATCCGAAGGACAGCGGGGCAAGAGGGTTAACTCTCTCACCCTCCAGCCGATATTTTTGGCATAACAGGCCAACAGTCAGCTAGTCAGGTGAAGGGGGGGCAGGTGTAGACCCCAAATCTTGCCCGACCTCAAAATAAAGAGTAGAAGAGCTCCAATTCGAAGATGGGCAAGGCTTAAAAGGCCCCTAGTATAGACTAATAGGCCCCATATTAGAGTAGGAAGGTTTTTTGTACATAAAAAATAAGGAATTCCATCTAGAAGGCCGAGATTGCCATCTCACTTGGCGAGACCGCCGTCTCGCCATCGGCGAAGGGCGAGACCGCCGTCTCGTTTGGAAAGATGGCCTTCTCGCTACTCGCCATTTGTCAAGGGCACGACCCCTCCTTTTCACAGCATTCTTGAACTTTCCCTTCTACAACTTTCTCAAATTCTTCTCCTAGGATCCCTCTGAAGCATTTCCAGAGTTTTTAGTATTCTTAGAGAGTATTCTATAGTGTTGAAAGGAAAAGCGACCAACATTGTAGAGCGGAGGAATTCCAAAAAGCATCCTTTACTAAGAATATTGAGTACGAAAGCTTGCTTCGAAGGTTCCCATACTTTTTTTTTCTTTTACCGCTTTTTCTTTACATCTATATGTGCATTAGTTGTTAGGGCCATGTAGTCAATATTTTAAATTCTGCAAATAAATAAAGGGTAAAAGCGTAATTTAAGAGTCTCTATTTATAAAATAAACGGTCCATCATAGGGAACGATCCATCATAGGGAACCCGAAAGGGGCGTCATAGGGAAGCTAATACCTTCCCTACACGTAACTAACTCCCTTACCCAACTTTGGTTATAATGGCCAAAGTTAGTTTTTCAAAACCAACGCCTTCTTTTTTTTCCTTTTCCAATGTTTCTGGATAAAACATTAGTTGCGACTCCAGAACACTTTTTAAAAACCTCGCCTTTAGGTCCAACCCGGTTATCGGACAACCTAAAGGCGTTGTACCACGCTTTAAAACGTGAGTCAAAGTCGGAAACCATTACGTCGCTTTGACCGCTTCTTTTGACAGCGGCGACAACTACATGGCCCTAACAGCTAATGCACATATAGATAAAAAAGCGATAAAAGAAGAGAGAAAGTATAGGAACCTTCGAAACAAGCTTTTGTATTTAATATTCTTGGTAAAGGTGCTTTTTGGCAACCTCTGCGCTCTATAGTGCTGATCGCTCCTTCTCGCAACACTAGAAAACGCTCACTAAGAATGCTAAGAAACTCCGAAAATACTTCGGAGGGATCCTACGAGAAGAATTTGAGAAAATTGTAGAAGAGAAAGTGGAAGAATGCTGTGAAAAGGATGTGGTCGCGCCCCCCTTTTATAGGAATTTGTGTCTGTCAGGTCGGGACCGCTGTCTCCCCTGACAAGGTCGAGACCGTCGTCTCGCCAAACGAGACAGCGGTCTCGCCCTTTACAAATGGCGAGAAGGTCGTCTCGCCAAACGAAACGGTGGTCTCGCCAAATGAGACGGCGGTCTCGCCAAACGAGACAGCGGTCTCACCAAATTAGACGGTGGTCTCGCCAAACGAGATGGCGGTCTTGCCATTGGCAAGTGGCGAGACAGCGGTCTCGCCTTTTGCAGATGGCGAGATGGTGGTCACGGCCTTCTAGATGTAATTTCTTATTTTTTCCATACAAAAAACCTTCCCACTCTAATATGAGGCCTATTGGTCTATCCTAGGGACCTTTTAGGCCTTGCCCATCTTCGAATCGGAAGTCTTCTGCTCTTTATTTTGAGGTCAGGCAAGATTTGGGGTCTACAACTGCCCCCCCTTCACCTGACTAGCTGACTGTTGGCCCGTTATGCCAAAAAGATCAGCTAGAGGGTGAAGGACTTAACCCTCTTGCCCCCCTGTCCTTCGGATGCTCCCTCTTGCGGTAGTCGACCCTCTAGACGAAAAATATGTGTGTGTGCCTCTGGGATGCTCCTTCATGCGGTAGTCGACCCCTTTAGACGAACAAGGTGTGAACCTCCGGGATGTTCCTTCTTGCGATAGCCGACCCCTTTGGTTGACATGTGGTAGAACCTCAGGATGCTCCCTCTTGCGCTAGCCGACCCCTTGGTTGATGAGTATGAACCCCCATCTGGTTGCTTGTAGCTTCGGGATGCTCCTTCTTGCGATAGCCGACCCTTAGCTGACAAGTGGTAGAACCTCAGGATGCTCCTTCTTGCAGTAGCTGACCCCTCGGTTGATGAGTATGAACCCCCATCCGGTTGGTGCAGTCCACCATTGTAGGACTGGATGAGTATAAACCCCTCATCTGGCTGGTAGAGCTTGCATTCCACCATTGTAGGACTTGATGAGTATAAACCCCTCATCTGGCTGGTATGGTCCACTTTGTAGGACCGGTTTCGATTTACTACTCTGGCTCATGCGCAGGTTGATGGGTATGAATCCCCCATCTGGCTGGTGTAGTCCACTTCGTAGGACTGGTGGTGGTGGTGGCTTACTTCTCTAGCTCATGCGCCGAGATTCCATGGGGAATGATTTTTGGTAAATGTCTTTGACTTTTCTGGTAGAGTCTTCCGGTGTGCCAGGGATTCTTTGATTTTTGGCTTTTCCTGATAGCCATCCAGCTTGTTGATTGTTGGGGATTCTTTGTTTTGATCTTTTAGTAGTGATCATCCGATTTTGCTGGTTGTCGGGAATTTTGGGTGAACGCTTATGAGTACATGGGCATTTTCCCCGTTTGCCTTTTCTTCTTTGTTAGGAAGATAGTGGCTGATGTTTTGGATTTAATCTCGCCTTTTTCCACGGTTTATCTTTTTTCTCGCGATTTGGATTTTGGCCTTTTCAGATTGCGCGTAAGCCTTTTTACTTTTCAATTTCTTTTGTTACACTGGCTTTTTCGGAAAAGAAATAAAGGCAAATAAATTTATCAAAAGATTTTATTTATATATGATAAAATTTGTACAATGATTATGCTGATACAAAGATATCCTTAAGACGGCGGCGGACTTGACTGCAAGCCTGGAGATGACCCAGGAGGAGGGAACTGCCTGAACATATGTCTCTGGAACTCCTCCTAGCTCCGGATCATGTCGAGCTGACGCTAGGTGATCATGCGTAGGTTCTGCATCATTCCCTGCTGTCCCTAGCTAAAGGTCTTCATCCGCGTCTCGAAGACGTCTTGCCTTAGGGACATCTGGTCCAGCTGCTGGCGGATTTCGTCCATGTGACGGTGCATGCCAGAAAAGTGATCCCCGTACTGCTGCTGCTCAAACTCTGGGGGCTTCAAGATCTCCTGCGCTGCCTCTAAATCCTGGATATCTAAAGTCATGGCGAGCGCAGGGTGAAGGACCACCTGGGACCCTTGCCTGATAAGCATCCCCATGCTGACGAGCATGGATCCGCTTATGTACTCCAGTTGGAGAGTGGAGGAAATGTCCTCCCCGTCGGGGCATCCCCACCTCTCAGCCAGCGGGGTGATGAGAGGACCCATGAGGATGGCTCCGACGGGGTGGCTCCCGAAGTCCTTGAGTGCTCTCAGAAAGAAGTAGTCGGGGTTACACCAACGTCTGTAAAGCATGCAGTGCAGCATGAAAAGGTTGGGCTAGGTAATCTTCCCTTGACTTTCCTTCCGCCCATGAATAGTCCCTACCAGCAGCTTGTGGAAGATGCGGAGAGGAGGGCTGAGTGCTGACCCTTTCATCAGGGTCGGTAGAATCTGAGACCCGGTAAAATCCTGTCATATCTCACCCGTTGTGAGGGCAGTAGGCCACTCAAAGATGGCCCCCTGATATTCTGGCATCAGGGTGTCCGTGGGTTGTATGAAGCCTATGGCGACGTTGAACTCGTCCAACGTCATCGTCCGATAGGTCCCGTTCATATAGTACGAGACCATCCTCACCGAAGGGAAACCCGGGAACATTGTGGGCATCTTGATCATCGTAATGGAGGCGAGGAACTCCATTACGGCCTGTGTGTAGATGCGGGTCGGGGGGGGGGGGGGCTAGAGGAGGAAGTCCCACCCGATGTTCTGAATGTAGCCCCGCACATCGTCCTCCCAACTGAACTCGACCAGGATACCAAATTCTAGTCTCAGCATGGGGTGCCAGCAGTAACCCCTGATGTGCTCCAGCCTGGCTTGATGCTGCGACGTAAGCTGGGTAGGGTCTAGAGGAGCCGGGGCTGCAGGTGCGCTCGGGCCAGGGCCCCAACCTCTCTTTCGGGGCCTGGATGATTTGCCTCATTGCATTTTGGCAAAGATACTCAAGAATGTATGAGAATGTGTATGAAGATGCAGGAATGAAGTGCTTAGAACTGACTCAAAGGCCCCCTTTATATAGAAAATTTTGATTTTGGTCGAGACCGCCATTTGGGATTTGGGACAGCAGTCTCGATTTTTCAAAGTTGGGGACGCCGTCTAGAATTTTGAGACGGCGGTCTCGCCAATCGGGAAGGCGGTCTCGCTTTCAACAAAAGGCAAGACGATGGTATCGTTAAGCGAGACGGCGGTCTCGCCTTTGATGAAAGGCGAGACGGCGGTCTCAATAAACGGGACGGCGGTCTCGCTTTTAGAAGGCTTTTTTTTATTAGAAAATATAGGACCTTGTTCAAAAACGTTTATGCATGCAATGTTTTCATGTTTGGTGTCCTATAATGCAATTTTGTTAATTTTTCAGAAGGATTAACTGGTGTGTCTTTAGAAGATGGAGTCCTTCTGATGTTGTTTTTGCTGTACTTGTTTGTACCGTTCCGGACTTAATGCGACCAAAGAATAACTGTTGGTTTGAGGAGAACACGTTGCCATGTCGGTGCGCTTTTTCCTTACTCCAGGGATTTCAATCCTCTTATTGATTATATGCCTCCATATTCCCAGACTAATTGTTAGAATATTATGGTAAGGGTCAAGAGAAGAGAAGTAAGAGGATAATTCATTCAATGGCTTGTGTTTTAGACAGTTGATTTTTATTTAGAAGGGGTTTTGTAAGAATGGCTGGCCAAGGTTGGTCCGAGTGTTTAAGCTGATGTTTAAATAAACGTGTTTCTTTGAGGGTTCACGTCTTAGCCCATTTCTATCACTTTCTATGGCTGATTGATTTCCCTAGACTGCCCTTTGGGTTTTCAGACTAGGATTCTGTGTTTTGGTCCTAACTTTTGTCTAGGTTCCTTTTTTCTTGTTTTGGGAATCCTAGCGGACCTTATTTTGTAACCCTAACTTTTGCCTAGGCTACCCTTTATTTTTGCTCGGGTTTCCTAGCGGGTTGACCCTAATTTTTGCGTAGCCCCCATGGTGGGTTTCCTACTAGGTATTTTGCCCTTTCTTTTTTGGCCTTCAGCTTCTATGGGCTTCTTTTGATTTATGTTCTTTTTACACAATATTGGCGAAACACAATTTTATTATGATGAGGTAAAACCTTATTCTGTGTTTCTAATCAATCAACTTGATTATTATTGCGATGGCGTGTTTTGATTATTTCGACGCGCTCTTCTTCTTAATTTTTTCGTTTGCTTAAGCATGGTTATTACGAGGTTTAGACATGAATAGTAAGAAACGAAGCGAATGGTAAGAAATGTATTCTTTATTAATTAGTAAGGGAATTGTTAGAAATGTAGGCTGAGATCAAGAGGGGGGGTGAATTGATCTTTGAAAGTATTTCGCAATTTACAGATTATCTATTTCAAAGATTAAGAATTCTGACCAGTTCTTGAATCAAACACAACAAACAATCAAAGTAAAGGCAGTGATAGAATTAAAGAGAGCAAGGTTTAGAAAGATACAACCATGATTTATACTGGTTCACCCAATCCCAGGGCTACGTCCAGTCTCAAGCCAAATTCCAGCTGGGTTCCACTAGATTGAACGTTTTACAGATTACAACTTCAATCCCACACTCAATCTACCACAAGAACCAAAATTCCAGTCCTTGCACCTAAACCTTCACCAAGAACCAAATTCCAGTTCTTGAACAACCCTGCAGCCAAATTCCAGCTGGGTTCCACTAGATTGAATGTTTTACAGATTACAACTTCAATCCCACACTCAATCTACCACAAGAACCAAAATTCTAGTCCTTGCACCTAAACCTTCACCAAGAATCAAATTCCAGTTCTTGAACAACCCTGCAGCCAAATTTCAGCCACAGAAACCAGTGCCCACAATTCCAGGCACCCACAATACAGTAAAGAAAGTAAAGAAACAAAGAGACGAAACTAGAACACCCAAACCAGGTTTATGCAGCTCTGCAGAATGAGTTTCTTCTCCAAAAGAATGCAAATATTGCCTCAAGAAAGAACTTCTATGAACTTCACAAAACTAGCGCGATTCTCTCTTGAAAGTAGCACTTATGATTGCTTGATTAATTGCCAAAACTGCTTGATTAAAAAGTTCAAGCAACTCTATTTATATAGAAGATTTTCAAAACTGCTGGTTTATTTAATCTGTTAAAATAATATTTTCATCTGTTAAAAGTCTTGTTTTAATATGTTAAAACTTCTTTTAATCTGTTAAAAAGTTCTTGATTATCTTCTATATTTGTTTTAACTGATACGACATCGTTTATATCAATTAAAACTCTTTGTAAAAAATCTTCCAAACTGTTTTAATCGATTGTTTCGTCTTTCAATCGATTAAAATACTGCAAAACATTCTTATAAACTTTTCTAAGTGATTTTAACTGATAACAATCTGTTTTAATCGATTAAAACATTCTGGAAAAACCTCTTAGTTGTTTTAATCGATTATTTCGCATTTGTATCAATAAAAATACTGACAGAACAACTTTCAAAACACTTCAAGTTATTTCAATCGATTATTTCGAGTTTGTATCGATTAAAATTCTGCCAGAACACTTTTCAAAATATTCTAAGTCATTTTAATCGATTATATCAATTCTATATCGGTTAAAATATCGCGTAGAAGGTTTTCAAAAATCCTTCTAATGAAAACAATCGATTATTTCGAAAACATATCGATTAAAAACCCGTTACAAAAGTGTTAAGAACATTTTAGTTGATAAAGCTTATATACTATTAGTTAAAATAGTTAATTAAAACCTTTTAACAAAAATACTTTTTTTTAACCGTTTAAACCCATTTTAGGGGCATTTGCAAAATCTTTTAAATGAAGAGACCTCATGCAGCAGAGAGATAAAAATGATTATACCTAACTAGAGATGCGGACTCACTAATCACACTACCCTTTTATCTAAGTGACCTTTGACTGCCACAAAGTAGCCTTTGACTTCATTTTTTACTTCATCAAATCAACAAGATCTTTGCCAAAGTAATTTAATAAGATCTTCATCACTTTTAGGAATATGTGCCCAAAAGATGCCCGGGGGTCGGGCTAGCCCTAGGGGATAATCTCTAACAATCACTGGGTTTACATCCCTTAAGAAAGGAAAAAGAACTCCTAATGACTAAGGTTGCTCTTGACGCTTATACCCCTCCGCTTTGCAAAATATGCTTTAGAGTTTGAAGGGGAGACTTCCCTGTAGACCGCAAATCTTGCCCGACCTCAAAATAAAGAGTAGAAGACCTCCAATTTGAAGATGGGCAAGGCCTAAAAGGTCCATAGGATAGACCAATAGGCCCCATATTAGAGTAGGAAGGTTTTTTGTATAGAAAAAATAAGGAATTCCACCTAGAAGGCCGAGACCGCTGTCTCCCCATCGGCAAAGGGTGAGACCGTCGTCTCGTTTGGCTAGACGGCCTTCTTGCCATTTGTCAAGGGCGAGACGGCCGTCCCATTTAGCGAGACGGTCATCTCGACCTGACACGCGCGAGTCCCTATAAAAGGAGGACGCGTCCCCCTCCTTTACACACCATTCTTCCCCTAGGATCCCTCCGAAGCATTTCCGGAGTTTCTTAGCATTCTTAGAGGATATTCTGTAGTGTTGCGAGGAAGAGCGACCAACGTTGTAGAGTGAAGGATTTCCAAAAAGCATCCTACTTCAAGAATATTAATTACGAAAGCTTGCTTTGAAGGTTTCCATACTTTCTCTCTTTCTTTTACTACCTTTTCTTTACATTTATCCTTGCATTAGCTGTTAGGGCCATGTAGTCAATATTTTAAATTCTGAAAATAAATAAAGGGTAAAAGCATCATCTTAAAGGTTTATTTATGAAATAAACGGCCCATCATAGGGAACCCGAAAGGGGCGTCGTAGGGAAGCTAATACCTTCCCTACACGTAACTAACTCCCTTACCCAACTCTAGTTATAATGGCCAAAGTTGGTTTTTTAAAGCCAACGCCTTCTTTTTCTTCCTTTTCCAATGTTTCTGGATAAAACATTGGTTGTTGTAGACCCCAAATCTTGCCCGGCCTCAGAATAAAGTCAGAAAGCTTCCTATTTGAAGACGGCCAAAGCCTAACAAGCCACTAGGAGAGACTATTAGGCCCCCGTATTAAGATAGGAAGGTTTTTGGCCCGAAAAATAAAGTTTCTCGCCCTGAAGGGACAAGACCGCCGTCTGGAAGGACCAGACCGCCGTCTCGTCTCAACGCCAGGACGAGACCGTCGTCTCGACTTTCCAGACGGCGGTCTCGATTCCTGCAAAGGTCGAGATGGCGGTCTGGATTTTCCAAACGGCGGTCTCGATTCGTGCTTAGTCGAGACGGCGGTCTGGATTTTCCAGACGGCGGTCTCGACTCTCCGCCTAGGCGAGACGGCGGTCTGGACTTTCCAGACGGCGGTCTCGACCCCTGTCAGAGGAAAAGGCGGTCTCGACCTGTCAGGCGCGAAAAACTATAAATAGGGGCTCTCCCCCCCTCATTTCCACACAGAGAATCAGCATAGCTCTCCCTTCTCTCTAGACTTTCTCTCTCTAAGAATCCCTCCGAGGCATTTCCGGAGTTTCTGAGTGTCTTTAGGCATAAACTGAGTGCTCTAAATCTTCTTTAGAATCCCTCCGAGGCATTTCCGGAGTTTCTGAGAGTTGTAGAGTGAAGGGTTGTCAAAACGCACCCTCTCTTTTGAATATAAAAGCTTGCTTTGGAGGTGCACATTCTCTCTCCTTCTAATTTTATCGCTTTCATTTAAATGTATGCAATAGATACTAGGGCCATGTAGTCATAAAACTTAAATACCGCATAATAAAAAGGGTAAAAGCGCTATTTTCCAGTTTATTTATTCAAATTAGCCGGCCTATCATAGGGAACCCGAAAGGGGCGTCGTAAAGGAACTAATACTTCCTTTACACGTAACTAACTCCCTTACCCAACTCCGGTTCTAATGACCAAAGTTGGTTTTCGAAAACCAACGCCTTTTAAAACCCCTTTTCCGATGTTTATGGTAAAAATATCTGTGGCGACTCCATAGAACCCAAAATAAATAAAGCCCTTGGGTTAGCTCGGTTATCGGACAACTCAAGGACACCTTTCGAAAACCTCGTCTCTAGGTTAGCCCGGTTATCGGACAATCTAAGGACGTTGTAACCACCAATAAAAAACGCGAAAATCGAAGAAGAGTCGAAAAATCATCACGTCGCTCCGACCGCGCCCCTGTTTTCGGGGAGGCGGCGACAGATGGCGACTCCACTGGGGAAGCCTAGAGAGTTGATCCCATTTAGTGATGGGCTGGCTTAAAAATAATTAAACCAAGAAAATGACGCTTTTACCCTACCTTGTATTATAACATGCTTTATTGTTTGGCTTTCAAATAACTGTTGCTTGTTTACACTTCCGCAATTGATTGAAATATAAATTGCACACAAAACCCTTGCACACTACAGTTCCCTCTATACCCGGGGGCAAGTGAGATAACCATAGGGAGTGGGTGGCAGGTACGGCTCGCTGCAGTTAGGGCCTTGTGCCCACCAGGTGTGATCGGAAACCACCACTCAAGGTGATAACCTTCCTCTTTTGGCAACAAGACCGACTCGGCCTTAGTGCCGAGCATGGTTGGACTGGCTAGAGAGTGGGGACCCTATAATGGGGGCACCTTGGGGGCCTTAGCCTGGTGAGAACAGTTAGAACCTACCCCGTCCAATGCACTTTTCTCGCAGGAAAACCCTACCTCGTGATAAAAACGAAGTCTCGCCTGTTCGGGGATGATTGAATTATGTGTGCATATGTTTGTTGCATTTGTATGTTGCATAGCATAAACAAACAACAGAACAAAATCACAAAAAATATTTTACAAATAAACACCCTTATCTCTGACTATCCGCCTTTTAGCTAGCCTGGTTTCGTGTTCTTTGTAAGCTAAGTAGCCACGCAGTTCCGACGTAAGAGATAAGGAACGCTAAATAATTCTTTCGCATAAAGCCATATTTTATCTCTGGACAGCTCGCCTTTTAGCTAGCCTGGTTTCGTGTTCTTTGCAAGCTAAGTAGCCACGCTAGCTCCGACGTAAGGGATAAAAGGCTATAAAATAAATAAATAAAAAATATATAAAATAAAAAAATCCATTTTTCCAAAATTCGCAAATAGGACCTAGTCCAAAAATATTGCATTCATAAAACATTCATATAGATAGTTTATTCTTCCAAAAAAAATAAAATACATAAAAATACCACACATCATGTAGAAAAAACATGATAAAATAGCAAAATAAACACTCACATTCATACAATAAACATCATCTTCATCAAAACATACATTTTGGTTTTAGAAAATGGAGGGGACAAGTAGACAAGTGGGGAAGGTGGATATTCTCCGAAGCCATACCGACAAGCTAGAACGGCTTAGTGCAACGATGCCACCGGAGGTCCGAGCCGAGTTTGAAAAGTCCTATGGACGAATTCTGGATCTCCCGAAGATCGATGTCGATCAAGTCTTCCTCGTGGTACTAATTCATTTTTGGAACTCAAGTCTCGCGGTGCTTTGAATTTCCGCAGCTCGACATGGTGCCTACCCTAGAGGAGTATGAAACAATGTTGAAATGGCCCAAATCAGCTGGGGTTCATATCCGCCATGAGGCATATACTCCCGCAGCGACCGGCCGCCCTTATCCATCTACCATACCGACAAAGTACCCCGATAGGAAGAGGGAACACCCAGGGATGGAGAGTATCGATGTTAGAAGACCACCCGTCCTACCCGGCCGAAAGGGCAGAGTGGGTTGCCTTCAATAAAACCCCGGCATTATTAATCTTCTGAACGATCCCGTTCCCCTTCCACCTCGACACGGTTGATCAAGCCGTCATGGACGCTTTCTTCGCTTGGGACGTGAACTCGAAGAGTCCCCGCCTCGCTATTCTTGCCGACACCTTGCTCTCTGTAGATTTCTGCCGTCGAAGCAAGGGAGAACACTCCGCCGTCGCTCTCCGTTACTTTATGTGTGGAGCATCACGCACCTTTACGCCTCCGATCACATGGGGATATTCCCCGACCCATTGAGAAGCTTCTCCAAAATCCCCCTCCAACGACGCCTCGACTATAGAATGGAGGGATGAGTTAGAGCAAAAGGACGCCAACAAGCATATCTTGGGTCCGCCCTTGGTTCCGACCCGCCCAGCTCTCGTCGATGTGGGAGCTATCTCGAATGTACCCTTGATAGGACTCAGGGGTTGCATAGCATACTCACCTAGAGTAGCTATGAGGCAACTCATGAGGACTCAAACCATTATCGCCCGAGGGGAACTCTGAGGGCCGTGCTTCTTTGGAGACCCATGCACAATCGCCAACTCAATAACCGTGAGGAAAGCATGGGAGAAGCCGGCCTACATGGGAGACGAGAGCTAGGAAAAGCTCGGTGACTCGTCACCGCGTGACTATGAGGCATGGAGGAGAAGGAGAGAGATGGCCCGACCATCCACCACACCCGCGCCAATCGCCAACAAAGAAGAGCTGCAGGCACAAGTCAATGCCTTGACCCAGAGGGTAGAGATAATGGGAGCCCAGATAAGGGCCCTTGAAGAAAAAGAACAAGCCTCTATCCTCACGATTGACGGTCTACAAAGGCAAGGCAAGAAAAAGGATCATGAAATAGAACGCCTCAAGGACCAATGTGTGGACGCTAACGAACAAGCTATCCGAGCATCCAAAACTGCCAGAACCAGTTCGGATAGCCAACTGCAGGAGATAACCGCCAGGTCAGCACACCTTGAGGCGGAATCAGCTCAGCAGGCCCAAAGGATCAAGGAGTTGTCAGAAGGGCTCCTCCAGGCTCAGATAGATCTCCGCCAAGAGCTAGAGAACAATAGAAAACTGAGCAGAAGTCTCTATGAGCTACGCATTAAGGAAAGAAGCGGGCTAGCTCAGTATGACCAAGTACTTCAAGAAAAGGACCAAGCTGTTGCAAAGCTTGATGAACTACAAGCCTTGGTCATACATCAAGAGGCAAAGATCAGGGAGGCTCAACAATACAGCGAAGAAATGAGCCAAGCAATCCACAAGCAAAGCGAAGCGCTCGCTCACCATGTCCAGGAAGCCGAGAGAGAATTACAAAGAAAACAAGACCCACCTGTGGGTTTCTTTAGGCTTTTCCGTTTTTGCCAAAAGACGCTTCGCAGTATGGAATAGGAGAATGTACACCTTTCATAGAATTAATGAAATCTTTTTCTTTATTCAGCATTTGTCTACTTGCATACATGAGCATGCATTTGCATATTTAATTTCCCTCCTTCACGCTTAATAAATAAGATAATAAAAATGAAGGATTAACTAACACGTCTTCCAACTCAGAAGAATGGAGAGAAAGCCACTCCTAATAAAGCTCACCCCAACGGTCGAATCACCGCAAGAGGGAAATAAACCTCGGCCGTTGGTCCTCAAAGATAAAGAAGAGGGGGCAAGGACGCCAGTGCGACTTTTTATGCCACGTCCTTTCCCCTACGAATCAAATAAAGCTGTACCGTGGAGATATGGGGAATCTTCACCAATAAAAGAAGAAATAACAAACATAGCCGGCATCGGGGGCACAACTAGAAGTGGAAGAATCTACTCCCCCAAGGACACACAGGAAAATGTCCTTCAAAATAAAGGAAAAAATAAAAAGACCGAAGAAGAAAAAGAAAATAAAGAATCCAAGGAGGAGATAGAGGAATTACTCCAGTTTATAAGGCAAAGTGAGTATTCCATTATAGACCAGCTCAATCGCACACCTGCAAAGATCACGTTGCTATCTTTAATAATGAGCTCGGAACCACACCGGAACACCCTGCTGAAGGTCTTGAGCGAGGCGCATGTACCGCATACAATATCCCAAGAAAAGGTTGAGAGGATCGTCGATCACATCACTACAAACGATCACCTCACCTTCACAAAGGAAGAACTCCCCCAAGAGGGGTCAAACCACAACAAGCCCTTGCATATCTCAGTTAAATGCAAGGAATATCTCATTGCTAAGGTTCTTGTGGATAACGGGTCGTCCCTGAACGTGATGCCCAAGTGCACACTGGATAAGTTGACTATCCAAGGAACCCGTCTGCGCCCAAGCAGCACCATCGTTCGAGCCTTCGACGGATCAAAGCGAGAAGTAGTGGGAGAAATTAATTTGCCAATTCAAGTGGGACCCACTATCTTCAACGTCGATTTTCATGTAATGGACATTACTCCAGCATACAGTTGTCTCCTCGGCAGGCCTTGGATTCATGACGCTAAGGCAATAGCTTCGACGCTCCACCAAAAAGTCAAATTCATAGTGGGTGACAAACTGGTCACGGTCCAAGCAGAAGACGATATCCTGATCAGTGGACCGTCCACCCAACCTTATGTGGATGCGGCGGAAGAGGCCCTTGAAACATCTTTTCAAGCGCTTGAAATTGCCAGCATAGAGCGACTCCCCAGAAACACCAAAGTAGCCCGCATGATGTTGAAGCATGGCTACCATCCTGGCCAAGGACTGGGGGCAGATTCCCAAGGAATGAGGGAACCCCCAGAATTCAAAGACAATCCTCACAAGTATGGCCTAGGATATGCCCCTTTCAAGGGTCGAGCGGGAAAAGCAAAAGGGAAGTCCCCCCTCCGCGCACTCAAACAGATTTTCCGAAGTGGAGGGGTGCAAGCGTCAAGAGCCACTCTAGTCATTAGGAAATCTTTCTCTTTGTTTAAGGGATGTAAACCCCATGATCGTTAGAGATTATCCCCCGGGGCGAGCCCGACCCCCGGGCATCTTAGGGCACATATTCCCTTATTAATTAATAAAGAATGATTCTTTCTATCTGCTTCTTTTCTTGCTACTTCTGACTGGACCACATAAATAACCCTGTCTAAGTAAACATAAAAAGAAAAGAAGAATAAGAAGCGCTTCCAAAATAATCAAACCTTCATCACCAAGTTAGCTGATTAGAAGCACAAAAAGGACTTCACTTAAGCCATAAAGAAAGTTATGCTTTTCCACTACTGTGAAAAATAAACAAAAAATAAATACACAAAAAAAAAGAGAGAGAAGAGAAAAAAGCCCAGAAAAGCCAAAGGCCAAAAGAAAAGGGCAAATTACCCGGTAGGAAACCCACTAAGGGGGCTACGCAAAAGATAGGGTCGACCCGGTAGGATACCCGAACAGCAATAAAGGGTAGCCTAGGCAAAAGTTAGGGTTACAAATAAAGGTCCGCTAGGATTCCTCCAAAATTTTTTACAAGAGAGAGAACCTAGACAAAAGTAAGGGCCAACACACAGTATCCTAGTTCGAAAACCCAAAAAGGGCGATCTAGGGAAATCAACTAGCCATTTGAAAGCAATGGAAAACAATAAAGCGCAAATACAAAAAGAAGAGAAAGACGTTTGCTTAAGACAAAACCCAAACATCCAGGCTTAACCTTAACCAGCCATTCTTACAAATTCTTTATCAATAAAAATCAACCCTCTAAAACACAAACCATTGATATTTACCTCCTCTGTTTCCTTTCTCTTGACCCTCATGACAATATTCTAATAATTAATTTGGGAATATGGAGGCGTATAGTCAACAAGAGGATTGAAATCCCTAAAGCAAGGAAAAAGGGTCACTACATGACGAAAAGTGCTCTACAAAAGAAAAAAAGAGACAAAAATAAAAATGAAAAAACAAAAGAGAAAAAGAAGAGAAAGAAACTACTCTTCGGTCCCAAGAGGTCCGGCATGGTACAGCCAAAAGCATACGCGGCGAATCAGAAGGCTTGCAGCGCAACAAAAGACACGTTGGTTAAATCCTTCTGAAAAACTAATTAAAGTAGTCATTATAGGACATCAAACATGAAAACATTTGCATGCATAAAATGTTTTTGAACCAGGTCCTATTTCTTACTTCAAAAAAAAAAAAAAAAAAAAAAAAACAAGTAAATTCGAGACCGCCGTCCGGACATTCCAGCACCGCCGTCTCGATTACTCTACACTTCGAGACCGCCGTCTCAAGAAACCGGACCGCCGTCTCGACTTTGGCAAAGTCGAGACCGCCGTTCGGAATCTCGAGACCGCCGTCTCGACCAACAACGCAAGCGAGACCGCCGTCTCAACTTCCCGCACGGCGATCTCGACTGGACAAAAATCCTATATATAGGAGACGCGCTTGGGGGTCTCCTCACAACTCCCCTTGCCTCCTAAGCCTCCGCAGCCTCCGAAACTCCCATTCTTCTCTTCCAAGACTCCCCTACTAAAAATGTTCAGGAGAAGCGGCTCCGTAAAGAGAAGGGCAACCGCCGGTGCTAGCAGCCTCAACATCACCACCACCCCCGCATCCTTCTCGCCTTCAACCACGACACCAGCCCGCCCGGATAATATCGAAGCTACCGGTGGCATTCCATGCTAACACTGGATTTCGGCACTCTGGCCGAATTTGGATGGGAAGAGGACGTAAGGGCCCACATTGACAGCATTGGGTGGGGCTTTCGCTACAACCCCCACCCACATACGTGTACCCCCAAGCAAGACACGAGTTCCCGGCCTCTGGCCTCGTCGAGATCCCCTCTATGGCCTCGTGTATGCAGCCCACCAAAATGGTCAACTACTACATGGGTGGGCAATACCACACCACTACCTTGGAGGAATTCAATGTGGCCATTGGATTCATCCGCCCGAGGAGGCCCTAACCCGGAATACCGAGAGGCCATCCGCTCTCGGCCCGCCCATCTCACTTCTGCAAATATGTGGCAGGACCTCACAGGGTCCACCACACTGCCCACCTTAATGAGGGGATCCGCACTACAACCGGCCCTCCGCATCTGCCACAAACTGCTGGCAGGCACACTACATGGGAGGAAGGAGAGTCAGGGTAAGATATCCCTCCCTGACCTCTTTGCTCTCTACTGCATGCACGAGAGGAGGCGCTGCAACCTAGGGTACTTCTTCCCGAGGGCCCCGAAGGACTTCGGGAGCAGATCCACGGGGCCATCCTCGTAGCTCCCCTCATCACCCCTTTGGCGGAAAGAATGGGGTGCCCCGGCCGGAGGAGCCGGCCCGCAGCCCTCCGGCCCGAGCCCATCAATGGGCCGATGCTAGTCGGCATGGGGATGCCGATACGCCGAGGAGGCCGAGCCGCCCCGCACCCCACCCCGGACTTTGAGCTGGACCTCCAGGGAATAGTGGCAATGCAGGATGTGCCCATATCCCCCAGCCTCCCAAGAAGAAGACCACAGAAGCAGCAGAGAATAAAGCAATAGAGAACAACAACCACCACTATACACAAATGACTTTGCTGGCATGCACCAGCACATGGACTATTTGAGCCAACAATTCGGCCAAATAGCAATGTGGCGAGAAGAGCAGACCCAGTGGCAGCAGACCCAGGATGCTCGCATACAGGCCCTGCAGGAGGGCCAAAATGAGATCCGCCAAGAGCAGCAGAAGATACGACAAGATTTGGCGACGTTCCAGGAGGACTACAACGATGAAGTCCAGGAACAACTCGACTTCCGCTACCACATGTACAAGCAATATCCTTACCGCACCCCTTCTGATGATGACTCTTAGGGGCTGTATTGGTTAAAATAAAAACTGCTGTAATAAAATTTACTATAAATAAAATTTTATTTCCCGCATTCTTTTGTCTTCTTTTGCAAAAAGCCAACATAACAAAAAGAATCTTAAAAAAGAAAAAAGGCACGTGCTCAATAAAAAGCCGAAATCCAAAATCGTGAGAAAAAAGAAATAATACCGCGAGGAAAAAAAGGCAGGACTACCTCAACCAATAAAAATCGACTACCAAGCAAAAGTCAAACACAAACAACCCGACCAACTAGGAAAAGTCGGATAACCACCACAAAAAGAACAAAGACAAAGAATCCCCAGCAAACCAAACAAAGCTGGATGAACAACAAACCAAATCCCCGGTATAGTCCGGACGACCATCCGAGAAGACCAAGAATACCTACCAACACAAAAAGTCACTCCCCAGGAGCTGGCGCATGAGCCACCTGAACTGTAAGCCGCCACTACCACCCTGATGGGGGGTTCATACCCATCCGGTCCCACACAACGGACCGTACCAGCCTGATGGGGGGTTCATACCCATCCAGTCCCACACAACGGACTGCAACTACCAGCCTGATGGGGGGTTTATACTCATCAACCGAAGGATCGACTACGTCAGGAGTAGTATCCGGAGGTTCTACCACGTGTCAACAAAAGGGATCGGCTACGTCAGAAGTAGTATCCCAGAGGTGCACAAACACAACATCTCCCCAGAGGATCACCTGCCGCAAGACGGGACGTCCGAAGGGTAGCCGGGCAAGAGGGTCAACTCCTTTACCTTCCTGTCTACCTGTCTGGCACAACAAGCCAACAGTCGACTAGTCGGGTAAAGGGGGGGCAGCTGTAGACCCCAAATCTTGCCCGGCCTCAGAATAAAGTCAGAAAGCTTCCTATTTGAAGACGGCCAAAGCCTAACAAGCCACTAGGAGAGACTATTAGGCCCCCGTATTAAGATAGGAAGGTTTTTGGCCCGAAAAATAAAGTTTCTCGCCCTGAAGGGACGAGACCGCCGTCTGGAAGGACCAGACCGCCGTCTCGTCTCAACGCCAGGACGAGACTGCCGTCTCGACTTTCCAGATGGCGGTCTCGATTCCTGCAAAGGTCGAGACGGCGGTCTGGATTTTCCAGACGGCGGTCTCGACTCTCTGCCTAGGCGAGACGGCGGTCTGGACTTTCCAGACGGCGATCTCGACCCCTGTCGGAGGAAACGGCAGTCTCGACCTGTCAGGCGCAAAAAACTATAAATAGGGGCTCTCCCCCCCTCATTTCCACACAGAGAATCAGCATAGCTCTCCCTTCTCTCTAGACTTTCTCTCTCTAAGAATCCCTCCGAGGCATTTCCGGAGTTTCTGAGTGTCTTTAAGCATAAACTGAGTGCTCTAAATCTTCTTTAGAATCCCTCCGAGGCATTTCCGGAGTTTCTGAGAGTTGTAGAGTGAAGGGTTGCCAAAACGCACCCTCTCTTTTGAATATAAAAGCTTGCTTTGGAGGTGCACATTCTCTCTCCTTCTAATTTTATCGCTTTCATTTAAATGTATGCAATAGATACTAGGGCCATGTAGTCATAAAACTTAAATACCGCATAATAAAAAGGGTAAAAGCGCTATTTTCCAGTTTAATTATTCAAATTAGCCGGCCTATCATAGGGAACCCGAAAGGGGCATCGTAAAGGAACTAATACTTCCTTTACACGTAACTAACTCCCTTACCCAACTCTGGTTCTAATGACCAAAGTTGGTTTTCGAAAACCAACGCCTTTTAAAACCCCTTTTCCGATGTTTATGGTAAAAATATCGGTGGCGACTCCATAGAACCCAAAATAAATAAAGCCCTTGGGTTAGCCCGGTTATCGGACAACTCAAGGACACCTTTCGAAAACCTCGTCTCTAGGTTAGCCCGGTTATCGGAAAATCTAAGGACGTTGTAACCACCAATAAAAAATGCGAAAATCGAAGAAGAGTCAAAAAACCATCGCGTCGCTCCGACCGCGCCCCCGTTTTCGGGGAGGCGGCGACAATTGCGACTCCAGAACCCTTTTTCAAAAACCTCGCCTTTAGGTTCAGCCCGATTATCAGACAACCTAAAGGCGTTGTAACATCACTTTAAAACGCGAGTCGAAGTCAGAAACCATCGCGTCGCTTCGACAACCTCTTTTGATGGCAGCGACAGATGGCGACTCCACTGGGGAAGCCTAGACAGTTGATCCCATTTAGTGATGGGCCAGTTTAATAAATAAACTTAAAAATTTTGCTTTTACCCTATCTTGTTTTATAACATGTTTTATATTCTTGGATTTAATAACTGTTCTTTGTTTATTTTACGCAATTGTTTGAAAGACAAACTGTACACAAACCGTTGCACACAACAATTTTCCCTATACCCGGTGGCAGGTACGATTTTCCGTAGTGAGGGCCTTGAGCCCACCGGTATGATCGGAAACCACCACTTAAGGTGATAACCTTCCTCTTTTGGCACAAAGACTGACTACGGCCTTAGTGCCATGCATGGTCGGAAGGCTGGAGAGTGGGGACCCTATAATGGGGGCACCTTGGGGGCCTGACCTTGGTGAGGAAAATTAGAACTACCCTGAATATGCACTCTTCTGCAGGAAAACCCTACCTCGTAATTTAAACGTCATCCTACTTGTTCGCGGATGAGTGAATTGTGTATGCATTTGTTTGTTGCATTTGATTGCATAGCATAACCATACAATAGATAAAAATAGAAAAACCACACAAATATTTTCGCAATAAACTTCCTTATCTCGGACAGTTTGCCTTTTAGCTAGCCTGGTTTTAGGTTCTTTGTAAGCTAAGTAGCCACACAATTAGACAGAAGAGATAAAGGATGTTAAAATTATTCTTTCACAATAAACCATTTTATCTCGGACAGTCTACCTTTTAGCTAGCCTGGTTTCAGGTTCTTTGTAAGCTAAGTAGCCACGTAGTCCGACAGAAGAGATAAAAGGTTATAATACAAATAAAGCCGAATAAAATCAACTAAGCCCAATAAAATAAAATGGGATCTTGTTCACAAGCATCAAATTCATCCATATAGGTAGTTTATTTTTGAAAAAAATATACAAAAAACTAAACACTATCATGCATCATGTAGAAATAAAACATGATAATGTTTAGGAAAAATAAACACTTGCATGCATGCCTGCATTAAGCATCATATTCATAGCATGCATTTTGGTTTCTAGAAAATGGAGGGGACTAGTAGACAATTGAAGAAAGTGGATGTTTCCCAATACCATGCCAAGAAGTTAGAACGACTTTGCGCATTGATGCCATCAGAGGTCCGCTCCAACTTTGAAAAATCCTACGGACAAATTCTCGACCTGCTGAAGATCTGTGTCGACCCTATTTTCATCAGGATTCTAGTCCATTTTTGGAACTCTAGTCTACACTGCTTCGAATTCCCGCTGTTCGATATGGTGCCCACTTTGGAGGAGTATGAGATTATGTTAAAATGGCCCAAGTCAGCCGGGGTCCATGTTCACCACAAGGCATATACTCCTGCAACACAAGTCGCTATCATCATCTGATTACCATCTTAACAGACTACCCTGATAGCATAAGGGAATGTCCAGGGTTGGAAAGTCTCAATGTTAGAAGACCATCTGTCCTCTTTGGCTGAAAGGGTAGACTGGTATGCTTTTAACAAAACCCTGGCTTTAATTGTGTTTGGGACGATATTGTTTCCCTTCCACCTCGACACAGTGGATCAAGCCGTCATGGACGCCTTCTTCGCCTGGGACGTGAACTCGAAGAGTCCCTTGCCTGCACTTCTTACCGACACCTTACTTTTGGTGGAATTCTGTCACCAAAAGCAAGGAAGAACACTCAGATGCTGCTCCTCACTGCTATTTGTGTGGGGTATCACACATTTCTATGCCTCTAGTCACATGGGGATGTTCCCCGACCCTTTGAGAAGCTTCTCCAAAATCCTTCTCCACCGATGCCTAACCATGGAGTGGAAGGTCGAGTTGGAACAATGGGACACCAACCGTTTATCTTGGGCATGTCCTTGGTTCCGACCCAGCCCAATCCTCATCAGATGTGGGGATTATCCGAGCGTACTGTTAATAGGACTTAGGGGTTGCATAGCCTATTCTCCAAAAGTGACTATGAGGCAACTCATGAGGACCCCAACCGTGTTATCACGGGAAGAGCTCGGAGGACTGTGTTTCTTTGGAGACCCATGCACTGTTGCTAATTCACTTGTTGTACGAAGAGCATGGGAGAAACTAGTCTTCATGGGAGATAGAGAGCTAGGAAAAACTTGAGTAATTGTCTCTAGTGACTATGAGGAGTGGAGAAGAAATAGAAGGATGTCACAACCATTCGCCCCACCTACTACACCTTCAAATAGTGGAGAGCTTCAAACCCAAGTCGATGCCTTAACTTAGAGGATAGAAATCATGGGAGCCCAGATGAGGGCCCTTGAGGAAAGAGAGCAAAAATCTATCCTCACCATAGACGGTCTACAGAGGCAAGGCAAGAAGAAAGATCATGAGATAGAGCGCCTCAAGGACCAGTGTGCTAACTCCAATGAACAGGTTATCCGAGCATCCATAACTGCCAGAATTAGCTCGGATAATCAACTCCAAGAAATAACCGCCAAGTCAGCATGCCTTGAGGCCGAATGTGCAAAGCAGACTCAGACGATGAAGGAGTTGTTGCAAGACCTCGCAAGGACTCGGTCTGAAATACGTCAAGGACGGGAGACTACCTAGAGACTTAGCAGAAGCCTTACTGAGTTGCGCTGCAAGGAAAGAGATGGATTAGCTCAGTATGGCCAAGTGCTACGAGAAAGAGACTAAGCCCTTGAGCAACTCAACAAGTTACAAGCCTTGGTCGTCCATCAAGAGGCGAAGATCAAAGAGGCTCAAAAGTATAGCGAAGATATGAGTCAGGCGGTCCAAAAACAAACCGAAGCACTCACTCGTCATGTTCGGGAAGCCAAAAGAGAATTACATAGAGATCAAGACCCACCTGTCGGTTTCTTTAGGCTTTTCCGTTTCTGTCAAAAAGTGCTTTGTAGCATGGAGTAGGGGAATATACACTTTCTACAAATAAATAAAATTTCTTTATTCAACAATTGTCTATTTTCATGCATTTCATTCATTTGCATATTTGATTTCCCCTCCTTCACTTTTAATAAATAAGATAATAAAAATGAAGGATTAACTGATACGTCTTCCAATCAGAAGGATGGAGAGAAAGTCGCTCACAATCAAGCTCTCCCCAACGGTCGATTCACCACAAGAGGATAATAAGCCTCGGCCGTTAGTTATCAGAATCAATAAAGAAGAGGGGGCAAGGACACCTGTGCGATTATTTGTGTCTCGTCCTTTCCCCTATGAATCAAATAAAGTTGCACCGTGGAGATATGGGGATTCTTCACCAATAAAGGAGGACATCTCTAACATAGCCAGCATTGGGGGTGTCGCTGCCGTCAGAAGAGGCGGTCGGAGCGACGCGATGGTTTTGATATGACTCGCGTTTTTTGAAAGAAACGGTTCAACGCCTTTAGGCTGTCCGATAACTGGGCTGGACCTAAAGGTGAGGTTTTCGAATAGGTTCGAGGAGTCACCATCAGTGTTTTAACCTTAAACACTGAAAAAGGTAAAAAAAGAAGAAGGCAGTGGTTTTAGAAAAAACCAACTTTGGCCATTACAACCAGAGTCGGGTAAGGGAGTTAGTTACATGTGGGGAAGGTGTTAGCACCCCCACAACGCCCCTTTCGGGTTCCATATGATGGACTAGCTTAGAAAATAAACACTTAAAGAAATTATGTTTTTACCCTATTATTCTATCTACTTGCAGAATTTAAATAACTACATGGCTCTATTATTTAATGCACACAAAGAAAGTGATAAAGAAAGCAATAAAAGAGACAGAGAATAGAGAAGGAACCTCCGAAGCAAGCTTTATATTAACTCTTCGAAAACTTGAGGACACTTTTTGGTAGTCCCCGCACTCTACAAATACGCTCCTCCCGCAAAATATAGAAAAGTCACTCTACCGAGGGCCGGACGTCTCAAAAAGAGACTTCCTTAACCGATTTCAACTTTAACGGAAATCGGAAAGCTCACTCGAACCCCAGAATAATGTTCGGAGTCACTCTAAAGTGCCAAAGGCTTCCTAGAGAGTGGAGGAGTGGAAAAGGTGTGAAAAAATGGAGAAATGAGGCTCCTATTTATAGGGATCCGGGCCTGGAAAAGGTGGACGACCATCTGGACAAAGCGGACGGCCGTCCATGGCAAAAAGTGGCCATGGACGGCCATCCATGTAGTGTGGACAACCGTCCGTGGCAACTTTTGGCCATCGACGGCCGTCCAAGCTAAGTGGACGGTCGTCCATGGCCTTAAAGTTGCCATGGACGGCCATCTGCTTGTCGTGGACGACCATCTGCCTGTTCTGGAGGCCATCCGCTTGTCCTGGACGGCCATCTGCTGTCTCCGACAGATATCCCGATTTTTAATGCCTCTAAAAACCCTTCCTATCCTAAATGGAACCTAGAACAAGCTACTAGGGACTTGATAGTCTTAACCATCTTCGAAACGGGCGATCTTCAGCTTTATTAGGGAGTCGGGCAAGATTTGGGGTCTACAGCTGCCCTCCCTTTACCCGACCAATTGACCATGGGTTAACGTACCATGAGGTTAATTGGCGGGTGAAGGAGTTAACCCTCTTGCCCAGTTGTCTTCTGGATGCTCCTCTTGCTGTGGAGGCTGACCCTTTGGACAATATGCTGTGAGGCTTCAGGATGCTCCTTCGGTGCGATAGCTAACCCTTCAGCTGTGGCGGCGGCTTACTGGTTCTGGTCATGCGTTGACTTCATCTTCAGGTCTTTCCCTTTCCCGAAGTGGTGGCGGCGGCTTATTGTTTCCGATCATGCGCCGGTTTTGCTTGTGTGCAAGTCTTTGTCTTCAGGTCTTTCCCTTTCCTGAAGTGGTGGTGGCGGCTTACTATTTCCGATCATGCGCCGGTTTTGTGAGGGAGTGATTGCTCCTGACTTTCGTGTAGTCATCCGGTATGCCGGGGATTCTTCGCTTTTGGCTTTTTCTTTAGCCGTCCAGCTTCTTGATTACTGGGGATTCTTGATTGTAGACCCCAAATCTTGCCCGGCCTCCAAATAAAGAGTACAAGACCTCCTATTCGAAGATGGATGAAGCCTAAAAAGCCACTAGGAGAGACTATTAGGCCCCCATACTAGGATAGGAAGGATTTTTCGTACGAAAATAAGTTTCCTCGCCTCTTTGGGACGAGACCGCCGTCTCGCCTCAGGCAAGTGGCGAGACGGCGGTCTCGCTTCCCCAGATGGCGGTCTCGCCACCTGCGAATGGCGAGACGGCGGTCTCGCCATCCGCGCAGGACGAGACGGCAGTCTCGTTGGGCGAGACGGCGGTCTCGACCCTGTCAGACGAGAACGGCGGTCTCGCCACTGTCAGGCGCGAAAACCTATAAATAGGGGCCTCCCCCCCCTCATTTCCACACACCACAAGCTTCTAGCTCTCCCTTCTCTCTAAAACTTCTCTCTAGAATCCCTCCGACACATTTCCGGAGTTTCTGAGTGTCTTTGAGAGCATTTTTTCGGCGTCTAGAAGAGTTTCAGACGTCTTGTAGAGTGAAGGGCTGCCAAAAAGTACCCTCTTTTTTAAAGAGAAATAACAAAGAAAGCTTGCTTCGGAGGTTCAAATTCTCCCTCTCTACTTTTTACTGCTTTAATTTAAATTATGCAATAGATTAGGGCCATGTAGTCATCATTTTAAAATCCGCAGAATAAAAAGGGCAAAAGAGTATTTTTTGGTTTATTTATTAACATAAAAAGTTGGCCTATCATAGGGAACCCGAAAGGGGCGTAGTAAAGGAACTAATACTTCCTTTACCACGTAACTAACTCCCTTACCCAACTCTGGTTCTAATGACCAAAGTTGGTTTTCGAAAACCAACGCCTTTTAAAAAAACCTTTCCCGATGTTTCCAGTAAAAACATCGGTGGCGACTCCATAGAACCCAAAATAAATAAGTCCTTGGGTTAGCCCGGTTGTCGGACAACCCAAGGACACCTTTCGAAAACCTCGCCCCTAGGTTGGCCCGGTTATCGGACAACCTAAAGGCGTTGTAACCACCAATAAAAAACGTGAAAATCAAAAGGGTCGAAAAAACCATCGCATCGCTCCGACCGCCTCTTTTCAGACGGCGGCGACAAATGGCGACTCCACTGGGGAAGCCTCGAGAGTTAATCCCATTTAGTGATGGGTCGGCTTAAATAATAAATAAACCAAGAAAATAACACTTTTGCCCTTAACTTGTATTATAACATGTTTTAATGTTTGGCTTTAATAAATTGTTGTTTGTTTATACTTACGCAATTGCTTGAAATATAAACTGCACACAATCCCTTGCACACAACAGTTCCCTCTATACCCGGGGGCAAGTGAGATAACCATAGGGAGTGGGTGGCAGGTACGGTTCGCTATAGTGAGGGCCTTGAGCCCACCAGTGTGATCGGAAACCACCACTCAAGGTGATAACCTTCCTCTTTCGGCAACAAGACTGACTATGGCCTTAGTGCTAAGCATGGTCGGACGGCTGGAGAGTGGGGACCCTATAATGGGGGCACCTTGGGGGCCTTAGCCTGGTGAGAACAATTAGAACCAACCCTTGCCAATGCATTTTTCTGCAGGAAAACCCTACCTCGTGATAAAAACGAAATCCCGCCTGTTCGGGGATGATCGAATTGTGTGTGAATTTGTTTGTTGCATTTGATTGCATAGTATAAACAAACAACAGAACAAAAAACCAAAATATTTTCACAAATAAACACCCTTATCTTGGACAGTCTGCCTTTTAGCTAGCCTGGTTTCAGGTTCTTTGTAAGCTAAGTAGCCACGCAGTTCCGACAGAAGAGATAAGGGACGTTAAATATTCTTTCGCATAAAGCCACATTTTATCTCGGACAGTCTGCCTTTTAGCTAGCCTGGTTTCAAGTTCTTTGTAAGCTAAGTAGCCACGCAGTTCCGACAGAAGGGATAAAAGGCTATAAAATAAACAAACAAATAAAAAATAAAATCCATTTTTCCAAAGTCTGTAAATAAGACCTCGTCCAAAACAATTATACTCATAAAACATTCATATAGATAGTTTATTCTTTCAAAAACAAAATACGCAAACACCATGTAGAAAAACATGATAAATAGAAAATAAACACTCACATACATTCAAATAAGCATCCATTTCATCAAAAATACATTTTGATTTTAGAAATGGAGGGGACAAGTAGGCAAACAAAGAAGGTGGACATTCCCCATTTCCATACTGAGAGGTTGGAACGGCTAAGCACAATAATGCCATCGGAGGTTCGCGCCGACTTCGAAAAATCCTACGGACGGATTTTAGACCTCCTAAAGATATGTGTCGATCAGGTGTTCCTAAGGGCACTAATCCACTACTGGAATCCAAAGCTGCGATGTTTCGAGTTTCCGCAGTTCGACTTGGTGCCCACCCTAGAGGAGTATGATACCATGTTGAGGTGGCCCAAATCAGCCGGGGTCCACGTCCGCCACGAAGCATATACTCCCGCAGCGCCGGTCGTTGCCCTTATTCGATTGCCATTCCGCCGAGTACCCCGATAAAGAAGGGGAACACCCGGGGTTGGAAAGTAACGATGTTAGAAGATCACCTGTCCTACCGGTCGAACGGACGAGTGGGTTGCCTTTAACAAAACCACTGGCACTCATAATTTTTGGAACAGTCTTGTTCCCCTTCCATTTCGACACAATAGATCAGGCCGTCATGGACGCCTTCTTCACCTGGGACGTGAATTCGAAAAGTCCCCGCCTCGCTATTCTTGCCGACACCACTGCTCTCGGTGGAATTTTGTCACCGAAGCGGGGCAAAATACTCTGTTGCTGCTCTTCATTGCTATTTGTGTGGAGTGCAACTCACTTGTACGCCTCCAGTCACATGGGGATATTCCTTTGAGAAGTTTCTCCAAGATCCCCCTCCAGCGTTGTCTGACCTCAGAATGGAGGGATGAGTTGGAACACAAGGACGCTAACAGTATATCCTGGGTCTGTCCTTGGTTCCGACCCGACCCAGTTCTCATCAGATGTGGGGACTATCCGAGTGTACCCTTGATAGGACTCAGGGGCTGCATAGCTTACTCACCTAAAGTAGCTATGAGGCAGCTCATGAGGACCCAAACTACCATTTCCCAAGGGGAGCTCGGAGGATTGTGCTTCTTTAGAGACCCATGCACCATCGCCAACTCACTAGCCGTGAGAAAAGCATGGGAGAGGTCAGTCTACATGGGAGACAGAGAGCTAGGAAAAGCTCGGGTGGCTGTCACCAGTGACTATGAGGCATGGAGAAATAGAAGAGGAGTGGCTCAATCATCCACCACACCTACCACGAGCGCCAAAAATGAAGGGCTGCAGGCTCAAATCGACGCCTTGACCCAGAGGATAGAGATCATGGGAGCCCAGATGAGGGCCCTTGAAGAAAAGGAGCAAGAATCTATCCTCACGATTGATGGTCTGCGAAGGCAAGGCAAGAAAAAGGATCATGAAATAGAGCGCCTCAAGGACCAATGTGCCGACGCTAACGAACAAGCTATCCGAACATCCAAAACTGCCAGAACCAGTTTGGATAGCCAACTGCAAGAGATAACCGCCAAAACGGCACACCTTGAGGCCGAATCAGCTAAGCAGGCTCAAACGATCAAGGAGTTGTCGGAAGGGCTCCTCAAGGCTCAGTTAGACATTCGCCAAGAGCGAGAGGCCAATAGGAGACTCACCAAAAGTCTCTCTGAGCTACGCCACAAAGAAAAAGAAGGGCTAGCTCAGTATGGCCAAGTACTTCAAGAGAATGACCGAGCTGTTGAAAAGCTCGATGAACTACAAGCCTTGGTCGTTCATCAAGAGGCGAAGATCAAAGAGGCTCAACAGTACAGTGAAGATATGAGCCAGGCGGTCCGCAAACAAAGCGAAGCACTTGCCCGTCATGTCCGGGAAGCTGAGAGAGAACTACAAAGGAATCAAGACCCTCCTGTGGGTTTCTTTAAAGTTTTCCGCTTTTGCCAAAAGTTGCTTCGCAGTATAAAATAGGGGAATGTACACCTTCTATTGAATAAATAAAATCTTCTTTTTTTGTGCAATGACTGTCTACTTGCATACATGAGCATTCATTTGCATATTTAAATTTCCCCTCCTTCACGCCTAATAAATAAGATAATAAAAAGGAAGGATTAACTAACACATATTCCAACTCAGAAGAATGGAGAGAAAGCCACTCCTAATAAAGCTCACCCCAATGGTCGAATCATCGCAAGAGGAAAATAAGCCTCGTCGTTGGTCCTCAAGAATAAAGAAGAGGGGGCAAGGACGCCAGTGCGACTATTTATGCCACGTCCTTTCCCCTACGAGTCAAATAAAGTTGTACCATGGAGATATGGGGAATCTTCACCGATAAAAGAAGAAATAACAAACATAGCCGGCATTGGGGGCACAACTAGAAGTGGAAGAATCTACTCCCCCAAGGACACACAGGAAGATGTCCTCCAGAATAAAGGAAAAAATAAAAAGACCGAAGAAGAAAAAGAAAATAGAGAATCCAAGGAGGAGACAGAGGAATTACTCCAGTTCATAAGGCAGAGTGAGTATTCCATTATAGACCAGCTCAATCGCACACCTGCAAAGATCACATTGCTATCTTTGATAATGAACTCGGAACCGCACCGGAACGCCCTGCTGAAGGTCTTGAGCTAGGCGCATGTACCTCACACAATATCCCAAGAAAAGGTCGAAAGAATCGTTGGTCACATCATGGCAAACGATCACCTCACCTTCACAAAGGAAGAACTCCCCCTAGAGGGGTCAAACCACAACAAGCCCTTGCATATCTCGGTTAAATGCAAGGAATACCTCATCGCCAAAGTTCTTGTGGATAACGGGTCATCCCTGAACGTGATGCCCAAGTGCACACTAGATAAGTTGACTATCCAAGGAACCCGTCTGCTCCGTAGCAGCACCATTGTTCGAGCCTTCGACGGATCAAAACGAGAAGTAGTGGGAGAGATCAATTTGCCAATCCAAGTTGGACCCACTACCTTCAACGTCGATTTCCATGTAATGGACATTACTCCAGCATACAGCTGTCTCCTCGGGAGGCCTTGGATTCATGACGCTAAGGCAGTACCTTCAACGCTCTGCCAGAAAGTCAAGTTCATAGTGGACGACAAACTGGTCACAGTCCAAGCAGAAGACGATATCCTGATCAGTGGACCGTCCACCCAACCCTATGTGGATGCGGCTGAAGAGGCCCTTGAAACATCTTTTCAAACGCTCGAAATTGCCAGTATAGAGCGACTTCCCAGAAACACAAAGGTAGCCCGCATGATGTTGAAACACGGTTACCATCCTGGCCAAGGACTGGGGGCAGATTCCCAAGGCATGAGGGAACCCCTAGAATTCAAAGACAATCCTTGCAAGTATGGCCTAGGATATGACCCTACTAAGGGCCGAGCAGAAAGGAGAAAAGGGAAGTCTCCCCTCCGCACACTCAAGCAAATTTTCCGAGGTGGAGGGGTGCAAGCGTCAAGAGCCACTCTAGTCATTAGGAAAACTTTTTCTTTGTTTAAGGGATGTAAACCCCATGATTGTTAGAGACTATCCCCCGGGGTGAGCCCGACCCCCGGGCATTTTAGGGCACATATTCCCTTATTAATTAATAAAGAATGATTCTTTCTATCTGCTTCTCTTCTTTCTACTTCTGACTAAACCACGTGAATAACCCTGTCTAAGTAAACATAAAAAAGAAGAAGAATAAAAAGCGCTTCCAAATAATCAACATTTACCATTGCTATTGCCATCAAGCTAGTTGATTAGAAGCACATAAGAATAAGGCTTCACCTCACCCATAAAGAAAGTCATGCTTTGCCAATACTGTGAACAAAAAATAAATCCACAAAAGAAAAAGCCCAGAGAAGCCAAAGGCCAAAGAAAAGGGCAAACTACCCGGTAGGAAACCCACTAAGGGGGCTACACAAAAGATAGGGTCGACCCGGTAGGATACCCGAACAACAATAAAGGGTAGCCTAGGCAAAAGTTAGGGTTACAAATAAGGTCCGCTAGGATTTCTCCAAAAATTTTACAATAGAAGGAACCTAGACAAAAGTTAGGGCCAACACACAGTATCCTAGTTCGAAAACCCAAAGGGCGATCTAGGGAAATCAGCTAGCCATTTAAAAAGCAATGGAAATAAAACCAAAGAGCGCAAATACAAAAAGAAAGGAAGAATGTTTGCTTAGACAGAGCCTAAACACCCAGGCTTAACCTTAACCAGCCATTCTTACAAAACCCTTTTATCAATAAAAATCAACCCTCTAAAACACAAACCATTGATTTTTACCCTTTTACTTCTTTTCTCTTGACCCTCACGATAATATTCTAATAATTAATTTGGGAATATGGAGGCGTATAGTCAACAAGAAGATTGAAATCCCTAAAGCAAAGAAAGAGGGACACTACGTGACAAAAGGTGCTCTACAAAAGAAAAAGAAGAAAAAGAGAAAATAGAGAAAGAAAGAAATTACCCTTCGGTCACAAGAAGTCCGGTATAGTATAGCCAAAAGTAAACGCAGCAAGTCAGGAGGCACGCAGCGCAACGAGACATGTTGGTTAAATCCTTCTAAAAGCTTAATCAAAATAGGCATTATAGGACATCAAAACATAAAAACATTGCATGCATAAAATGTTTTTGAACCAGGTCCTATTTTCTTTTCAAAAAAAAAAAAAACCTTCCGTAAATCGAGACCGCCGTCTGGTTATCCCAGACCGCCGTCTCGGTTACCCTCCAAGACGAGAACGCCGTCTCGACCCACCAGACCGTCTTCTCGACTCAGGCAAAAACGAGATCGTCGTCTCGCTCGACGAGACCGCAGTCTCGAATTGAAAAAAAAATCCTATAAATAGGGGGCGCGCTTGGGGGGTTTCTCACAACTCTCCTTGCCTCCAGAACCTCCCTTTCTCAACTTTTGCTCTCCCAAGCACCCAAGCACCCCATAGTCAAAATGTTTGGCAGAAGCGCTTCTAGAAAGAGAAGGAGCATCGCTGGTGCCAGCAGTTCTGCAGCACCGCCACCCCAAGATCCTTCGCAACTATCACCGCAGCACCAGGCCCGCCTTGACAACATCCGGACCTATGCGTGGCACCCAATGCTGAAGCTGGACTTTAGCGTCCTGGCAGAATTTGGATGGGAGGACGACGTCCGGGCCCACATTGACAGCGTCGGGTGGGGTTTTCTGCTGCAGCCACCACCCACACATGTGTACCCACAGGCGGTACTAGAATTCTTGGCCTCAGTCTCCTACTATGAGGTCCCCTCCATGGTCCCGGGCCTGCCGCCCACTAAGATGGTGACCTACTTCATGGGTGGAAGTTACCAGACCACCACCCTCGACGAGTTCAACATGGCCATTGGGTTCGTCCGGCCCGAGGACACAGTGACCCAGGAATACCGGGAGGCCATCTGCTCCCGGCCCACCAATCTCACTGCCGCCGAGATGTGGAACGAGCTCACGGGAGCCACCACACTGCCCACGCTGATGAGGGGCTCCGCGCTGCCCCCAGCACTCCGCATCTGCCACAAGCTGCTGGCAGGAACCATCCATGGGAGAAAAGAGAGTCAGGGCAAGGTCTCCCTCCCTGACCTCTTCGTACTTTATTGCATGAGCCAAAAACGGCGCTGCAACCCCGGCTACTTCTTCCTGAGAGCCCTCAAGGACTTCGGGAACAGATCAGCGGGGGCCGTTCTTGTGGCTCCCCTCATCACTCCCCTAGCAGAAAGATGGGGGTGCCCTGGCCGGGAAGAGCTAGCCCACAACCTTCGACCCGAATCCATCGGCGGGTCAATCTTGGTCAACATGGGAATGCTGATCCGCAGAGGGACCCAGCTGGCCCTCCATCCTACACTGGATTTCGCACTAGATCTCCAGGGGCTGGTGGCAATGCAGGATATCCCCACGCCCCCCGAATTCCAGCAGCATCAGCAGCAGCAACAACAACCACCACCGTACACGGACGATTTCGCCGGTATGAACCGCAACGTGAACGATTTGCGCCGGCAGCTCGACCAAATGACGGTGCGGCAAGAGACCTACCATACCCGGCAAGAGGAGATGTACCAGCATCAGCAGGTGATGCGGCAGGAATGGACGACATTCCAGCAAGAATACCGCGACGAAGTCCGAGAGCAAGCGGACTTCCGATATCACGTCTACCAGCAATTCGCCCGCGGATCATCTCCAGAAGATAGCCCTTAGGGACGATACTTGCCTGAACAAAAAGTGGTTGTAATAAAATTTCCCCATAAATAAAATTTTATTTCATGCATCTCTTTGCCGCCCTTTGCAAAAGCTAGCATAACAAGAAAAAAGCTTAAAAAGGAAAAAGGCATACGCTCAATAAGAAAAGCCGAAATCCTAAATCGCGAGAAAAAAGGCAGGATCTCAACCAATAAAATTTCGACTACCAAATCAAAGTTGAACAGAAAACAAGACTCAATCCAACCAGCCAGCAAGAGTCGGATAGTCGCCACCAAAAGTCAAAAACAAAAATCCCCAGCAACCAACAAAGCTGGATGAAACACAAAATCCCCGGTACAACCCGGATGACCATTCAAAGAGGTCCAAGAGCATCTACCGACAACGGAAATCACTCCCCAAGGAGTGTCCGATGGGCGCATGAGCTACCCGAGCGATAAGCCGCCACCACCACCGAGTCCTACGCAGTGGACCGTACCCGGCCTGGTAGGGGGTTTATACCTATCAACTTGCGCACGCGTTGCGCCTGATCTGCGCTCGAGCCGGATCGGTAAGTCGCATTACCACCCTGATGGGGGGCTCATACCCATCCAGTCCCACACAACGGACTGTACCAGCCTGATGGGGGGTTCATACCCATCCAGTCCCACACAACGGGCTGCATCTACCAGCCTGATGGGGGGTTCATACCCATCAACCGAAGGATCGGCTACCGTCAGAAGGAGTATCCTGAGGTTTTACCACGTGTTAACCAAAGGGATCGACTACGTCAGAAGTAGTATCCTAGAAGTGCACGAACATTGAAGTTTTCCCCAGAAGATCAACCGCCGCAAGACGGGGCATCTGAAGGGCAACCGGGCAAGAGGGTCAACTCCTTTACCTTCCTGTCAATCTGTCTGGCACAACAGGCCAACAGCTGACTAGTCAGGTAAAGGGGGGGCAGCTGTAGACCCCAAATCTTGCCCGGCCTCCAAATAAAGAGTAGAAGACCTCCTATTCGAAGATGGATGAAGCCTAAAAAGCCACTAGGAGAGACTATTAGGCCCCCATACTAGGATAGGAAGGATTTTCCGTACGAAAATAAGTTTCCTCGCCTCTTTGGGACGAGACTGCCGTCTCAAAATCGAGACCGCTGTCTCGCCTCAGGCAAGTGGCGAGACCGCCGTCTCGTTTGATGAGACGGCGGTCTCGCCACCTGCGAATGGTGAGACGGCGGTCTCGCTTCCCCAGACGGCGGTCTCGCCACCTGCGAATGGCGAGACGGCGGTCTCGTTTGGCGAGACGGCGGTCTCCCCATCCACACAAGACGAGACGGCGGTCTCGACCCTGTTAGACGAGAACGGCGGTCTCGCCACTGTCAGGCGCGAAAACCTATAAATAGGGGCCTCCCCCCCCCCTCATTTCCACACACCACAAGCTTCTAGCTCTCCCTTCTCTCTAGAATCCCTCCGACGCATTTCCAGAGTTTCTGAGTGTCTTTGAGAGCATTTTTTCAGCGTCTAGAAGAGTTTCAGACGTCTTGTAGAGTGAAGGGCTGCCAAAAAGCACCCTCTTTTTTAAAGAGAAATAACAAAGAAATCTTGCTTCGGAGGTTCAAATTCTCCCTCTCTACTTTTTACTGCTTTAATTTAAATTATGCAATAGATTAGGGCCATGTAGTCATCATTTTAAAATCCGCACAATAAAAAGGGCAAAAGAGTATTTTTCAGTTTATTTATTAACATAAAAAGCTGGCCTATCATAGGGAACCCGAAAGGGGCGTAGTAAAGGAACTAATACTTCCTTTACCACGTAACTAACTCCCTTACCCAACTCTGGTTCTAATGACCAAAGTTGGTTTTCGAAAACCAACGCCTTTTAAAAAAACCTTTCCCGATGTTTCCGGTAAAAACATCGGTGGCGACTCCATAGAACCCAATATAAATAAGTCCTTGGGTTAGCCCGGTTATCGGACAACCCAAGGACACCTTTCGAAAACCTCGCCCCTAGGTTAGCCCGGTTATCGGACAACCTAAAGGCGTTGTAACCACCCATAAAAAACGCAAAAATCAAAAGGGTCGAAAAAACCATCGCGTCGCTCCGATCGCCTCTTTTCAGACGGCAGCGACATTGATGAATGCCTCTTAGGTAGGCAGGAATACATTGGGGAGTTTGGCCTTTTATTGGTTGTGGTAGCTGGAATTGGTTTCTGGGAATTTTCGATTAATTTCACCTTTTTTTGCGGTTTTATTCTTTTTTCTCACAATTTTGAAATTTGGCTCTTTTTTTGGGATGATGGGTGTGCCTTTTTATTTTTCTTAGTTTCTTTTGTGCACGCTGGCTTTTGTAAACAAAAGAGAGGCAACAAGACAAACACGTAAAGTTCAATTTATTTATTTTGCGAAAAATTAGAATATAACAGGAGATTTATAAAAGATCTCAGCTTTCCGGCTCTGAACTGGATGTTGAGGAATGGTGATGGCGAAGGGAGTCAGCGGAGTACGCGATGCTGGAATTCTTCTTGGCTTCGGATCATGCCATGTAGGTCCTGGCCCATCGTGTCCATTCTCTACGTGAGGCCATCCACCCTCAGGCTAAGGCTTTCCCATGCTTGCTCATAGCTCTGCTGTCTTAGGGACAACTGATCGATCTATTGGCACAGGTGCTGGTACTGCGTATACGAGTGGGCCCTGTCATCGCTCATGTGCTGGTGCAGGCTGGCGAGGCTATCTTCGTGCTGCGTCTGTTGCTGTTGGGACCCTAGAGGGACGGGCTTTTCTTGTGATTCTGAAGCGTCCATCTCGTGGATGTCGAATGTCATAGCAAGGATGAGGTGTAGGACCTAGGAGGTGCCCTGACGGGTGATCATGCCCATATGGGCGAGTATCAAACCGTCTATGAGTTTCGGTCGCAGGGCAGCGGGGATGTCCTCTCCATCGGTGCATCCCTAGTACTCAGCTAGAGGGGTGATAAGAGGGCCTACCATGATGGATCTCGCAGGGCCTCGTGTCCCAAAGTCCTTCAGGGTCTTCAAGAAAAGGTAGCCAAGGTTGCATCGGATTGCTTGATGCATGCAGTAGATGATAAAGAGGTCCGCCTGAGTGACCTTGCCTTGACTTTCCTTTCAGCTATGAAGGGTGCCCACTAGTAACTTATGACAAATGCGGAGAGGTGGGAGGAAGGCAGTCCCCTTTGGATTGGTGGGAACGTGCTGGGAGCCGGTGACCTCCTCCCATATTTGACTGGTGGTGAGGGTAGCTGGCCTTTCGCAAAATGCCCCCCTGTATTCCAGTGTCTGGATCTCTGCGGGCTGGTGGAACCCCATGAGGACGTTGAAGTCATATATGACGTTGGTCCGGTAAGCTCCATTCATCCAATAGGTGACTGCTGGGACAGGCGGAAGCCCGAGGCTCATAAATGGTAGGTCTATGAGTGTGACTGAAGCAAGGAATTCCAGCGTGGCCGTGCGGTGGATGCGGGTAGGTGGATCTTTGAGCAGGAAGTCCCACCCTATACCTTGGATGTATCTCCTTATATCCTGATCCCAACCGAACATGGTTAGGATGCTGAAGTCCAACCAGAGCATAGGGTGCCAAGCATACTGGCTGATATTGGCAAACCTAGCTTGGTGTTGCTCGGTTAGTTGAGTGGGAACCTGAGGAGGGGGGATGCTCCTTATGGGTCCCCGGGAGCTCTTCCGATATGTAGACGACTCTCCACGGTCTATTACTCACCAAAGAACACTCAAAATATGCAAATGGGAGGTGATGGAGGAAGGGAGAATGCAAGAATGAGGTGCCATGAGCCATTTGGGGCACCCAAATTTATAGGCTAAAAAAACAGGGGTGGACTACCGTCTGCTCAAAGTGGACGGCCATCTGCCCCTAACGGTCACCCATGGACGGCCGCCTGGCTAGGGTGGACGGCCGTCTGCCCCCAACGAAAACCTCTGGATGACCATCTGCTCAAAGTGGATGGCCACCTCTGGACGACCATCTTCCTTAAACGGACGACCATCTGCTCTTTTATTTATTTATTTATTTATTATTTTTTGAAGGAAATAGGACCTTGTTCATCAACATCTATGCATGTAATGTTCATGATATGCAATTTATAATGCTATTTCAGTTAATTATTTTTAGAAAAGTTAACTGATGTACTCCCGATGGTGAGATTCTTCTGGTGCGACCCTCAACTGTACCATTTCTGCCGTTTTGGATTTGCCTCAACCGAAGAATGATCATGTTGAAGAGTTATTTTGTTATACTAGTATGCTTCTTCCCTTTTTTGGAATTTCAATCCTCCTATTGATTACTATGTTTCCATATTACCCAGTTAATCGCTAGAATATCATAGTGATAAGGGTCAAGAGAAAAGAAGGAAGAGGATGATTACATCAAAGGTTTGTGTTTTTAGAGGGGATTTCTTGAAACCAATGGTATTTGTAAGCACGGCTAGCCAGGGTTAGTCAAACTATTTAGGCTTAGCTTAAACAAACGTTTGTTTGCGGGGTTGCGTCTTTACTGGGTGAGCTTTGCGGCGCTTATTAAGACTGGTTGTCTTTCCTAGACCGCCCTTCGGGTTTTCAATCTAGGATGTTGCGTTTCGTCCTAACTTTTGTCGTGGTTTCTTTTTATTATGCTTTAGAAACTCTAATGGACCTTACTTTGTAACCCTATCTTTTGCCTAGGCTACCCTTTATTACTGTTCGGGTTTCCTAGCAGGTTAACCCTAACTTTTGCGTAGCCCCCTTTTGTGGGTTTCCTACCGGGTTAGATGCCCTTTCTTTTTGGCCTTCAGCTTTTATGGGCTCTCTTATTATTTTTGCAACGTTGGCAAAACATGGTTTCATTATGATGGGGTAAAACCTTACTTGTGTTCCTAATCAATCAGTTATGGTTCAATTTGTTTCTTTACTGACGGTGCACTTTCAAATTTTTAGACGCCTTTTAGAAATGTTTGCTTAAGCATGGTTATTAATGAGGCACAGACATGAATAGTAAGAAAAGAAGCAAATAGTAAGAAATATATTCTTGTATGATTAAAAGGGTAATATGTGCCCTGAAAATGCTCGGGGGTCAGGCTGGCCCCGGGGAGTAACCTCTAATAGTTGTCGCCGCCGTCAAAACGAGGCGGTCAGAGCGACGCGATAGTTCTGACTATCCAATTTTCGCATTTTTATGGGTGTGGGTACAATGCCTTTAGGTTGTCCGATAACCAGGATGAACCTAGGGGCAAGGTTTTCGAAAGAATGTTCTTGGATTGTCCGATAATCGGGCTAACCCAAGAACTAATTTTGAAGGGTTCTTATGGAGTCGTCATCGATGTTTTTACCGGAAACATTGAAAAAGGAGTAAAAAGGCATTGGTTTTGGAAAACCAACTTTGGTCGTTAAAACCAGAGTTTAGGTAAGGGAGTTAGTTACGTGTAAGGGAAGTATTAATTCCCTCACGACGCCCCTTTCGGGTTCCCTATGATAAGCCAGCTACTTAATAAATAAACTTTGTGAAAAGACGCTTTTACCCTTTTGTTTGCGGAATTAAAATAATGACTACATGGCCCTAATATCTATTACGCAATTTTAATCATAAAAATAGAAGCAATAAAGAGATAGAGAGAGTGAAGAAACCTCTGAGGCAAGCTTTCTATTAATACTCTTGAAAATTAGGGTGCGTTTTGGCAGCCCTTCACTCTTTACAACGCCGAAAATCTCTCGGAAACATTATAAAAATCTCTAAGAAACTCTCAGAAACTCCGGAAATGCTTCAGAGGGGTTCTAGGAAGAGAATTTGAAGAAGTTATAGAAGGGAAAGTGGAAGAACTGTGTGAAACGAAAGGAAAAGCGCTGCTATTTTTAGGGATTCACGCCTGTCAGGTCAAGACGGTCGTCTCGTCTGACAAGGTCAAGATGGCCGTCTCACCATTCGGGACGGCCGTCTTGCCTTGCAAAAGTGGCGAGACCGCCGTCTCGTTTGGCGAGACGGTGGTATCGACTTTTCCAGAAACGAGAAGGCCTTCTCACCAACCAGGAGGGGGGTCTCGCCATTCGTAAGTGGCGAGACGGCCAATTCGCCAAACGAGATGGCGGTCTCAACTTGTAGAAGTGGCGAGACGGCGGTCCCGAGAAGCGAGACGGCGGACTCGACCCTAAAAGGCGAAAATCCTTATTTTCATGCAGAAAATCCTTCCTATCCTAGTATGGGGCCTAATAGTCTCTCCTAGTGGCTTCTTAGGCTGCATCCATCTTCGAATAGGAGGTCTTCTGGTCTTATTATGAGGCCGGGAAAGATTAGGGGTCTACAGCTGCCCCCCTTTTACCTGACTAGTCGACTACTGGCTTGTTGTGCTAAGAAGATCGATTGGAGGGTAAAGGAGTTGACTCTCTTGCCCAGTTACCCTTTAGACGTCCCGTCTTTGCAGCAGTGGACCTTCTAAGGAAAAGTACATTGTGTACCTCCAGGATACTCCTTCTGACGGTAGCCGATCCTTTTGGTTGACACATGGTAGAACCTCAGGATGCTCCTTCTGACGGTAGCCGATCCTTCGGTTGATGGGTATAAACCCCCCATCAGGCTGGTAGGTACAACCCACTGTGCGTAGGATTGGATGAGTATGAACCCCCCATCTGGCTGGTAATTACGACTTACTGATCCGGCTCGAGTGCAGATCAGGCGCACTGCGTGCGCAGGTTGATAGGTATTAACCCCCTATCAGGCTGGTACAGTCCACTGCGTAGGACTGGTGGTGGTGGCGGCTTACTGCTTGGGAGGCTCATGCGCCGAGCGTCGAGATGCGTTCTCTTGTCTTTGTGTTTTTGTCTTTTCTGGGAATGGTCGTCCGGTCTGTGTCGGGGATTCTGTTGGTGTTTGTTGGTTCCTGGGGATTCTTTGATTTTGATCTTTTGGTGGTGGTCATCCGACTTTGCTGGTTGTCGGGCAGTCTTGTTTTCTTTGTTATTCGACTCTTGCTTGATTGCCGAAATATTTTTGATCAAAATGATTTAACTTGTTTTGATCCAACCTTTTTCCGCGGTTTTATCTCTTTTTTCTTGCGATTTTGGATTTTGGCTTTTTTTTTTTAGCGTAAGTCTTTTTACTCTTAGTTTTTTTTTGTTACGCTGACTCTTTGAAAAGGAGAGCAAAATGCATGAAATGAAATTTTATTTATGATAAAAGTTTATTACAACAGTTTATTTTCTAGGCCCTATCCCTAAGGTGGTGGACTCGAGTCTGGATACGATCCATAAGAGGGGAATTGCCGGTACAGATGTCTTTGGAATTCTGCCTGATCCCGGGCTTCGTCGCGGTACTCCTGCCGGAATACCGCCAGGTCTTGCCTTATTCCCTCTTGGTATTGGTTTAATGTCTCCAATCTCGTGTCGAAGACATCCTGCCTTAGAGACATTTGCTCTTGTCTCATAGACATCTGGTCGAATTGCTGGCGCAAATGGTAGATGTTGCGGTTGATGCCAGCAAAGTCGTCCATGTACTGCTGCTGTTGTTGTTGTTGTTGCTGTTGTTGTTGGAACTCGGGAGGTGTCAGGAGATTGTACATTACTACGAGATCCTGGAGATCCAAAGTTATGTCCAGTGAGGGGTGGAGGATCAACCGGGTCCTTTGGCGTAGCAGCATCCCCATGCTGACTAGGACCGACCCGTTGATAGTCTCGGGTCAGAGGCTGGAGGCCAGTTCCTCCCAGCCACTGCACCCCCATTTTTCTGCCAGGGGGGTAATGAGGGGAGCCATGAGGACGGGTCCCATGGGCTGGATCTCGAATTAGAGGACGAAAAGGTCCCAGGGTTGCACCGGCACCTTTGGCTCATGCAGTAGAGGACGAAGAGGTCCAGGAGGGTTACTTTACCTTGGCTCTTTTTCTGCCCGTGGATCGTCTCGGCCAGCAGCTTGTGGCAGATGCGGAGGGCGAGGGGAAGTGCAGAGCCCTTCAGTAGTGTGGGCAAAGTGTGCGCCCCGGTCAGCTCTTCCCACATCTCGCCGGCGGTGAGGCTGGTGGGGCGTGCGCAGATGGCATCCTGGTAGTCCCGAGTCAGCACGTCCTCGCGCTGGATGAATCCAATGGTCACATTGAACTCGTCCAGAGTGGTGGTCCGGTACATCCCACCCATGAAGTATGACACCATTTTTGTCGGTGACAACCCCGGTACCATGGAGGGGGTCTCAGCGTAGGAGATGGAGGCGAGGAACTCTAACACCACCTGAGGGTAGACGTGGGTGGGTGGAGACTGGAGGAGGAAGCACTACCCTATGCTGTCGATGTGCGCACGGACGTCGTCTTCCCACCCGAATTTGGCGAGAATGCCGAAGTCAAATCTTAGCATGGGGTGCCATGTATACCCCCGGATGTGCTCTAGGCGAGCCTGGTGCAGCGGTGAAAGCTGTGTGGGATCCTGCGGAGCGGGAGTTGAGGAACTACTAGGGCCGGTAGAGCCTCTTCTCTTTCTAGACTGATCTCCACGGTGCATTTTTTATAGTAGGATACTTCAGCTTGAGAGAATAGAAGGTAGGAGTGCAAGAGGAAGTGTGGAGACCCCCCCCCCTAGGCCCCTCTATTTATAGAAATTTTTTCAGATTCGGGACCGCCGTCTGGGAAGTCGAGACGACGGTCTCGATTCTGCGCTATCCGGGACGGCCGTCTGGAACCTCGAGACAGCGGTCTCGACTTTGGCCTTAAGCGAGACGGTCGTCTCGTCAAGCGAGAAGGCGGTCTCGTTTTTGGTTAAGTCGAGATGGCGGTCTCGTTTTGCTGAAAATCGAGACGACAATCTCGTTTTGCTGAAAATCGAGACGACAATCTCGTTTTGCTGAAAATCGAGACGGCGGTCTGGAAATATGGGACGGCGGTCTCGATTTTTAGAAGTTTTTTTTTTCTTTTTTTTTGAGTAAAAATAGGACCTAGTTCAAAAACATTTTATGCATGCAATGTTTTCATGTTTGATGTCCTATAATGCCTATTTCATTTAGTTTTTTAGAAGGATTTAACGGACGTGTCTTGTAGCGACAAGTATCCTTTGATCTGCGTTCTTGTATTTGGCTGTATCATTCCGGACTTCTTGTGACCGAAAAATAATTTGATTTTTCTTTCTTTCTTTCTTTCTTTTTGCTTTTTCGTTTTCTCTCTTTTTTTGGTAGAGTACACTTGGCCATGTTAGTGTCCTTTTCCTTCACTTTAGGGATTTCAATCCTCTTGTTGACTATACGCCTCCATATTCCCAAATTAATTATTAGAATATTGTTGTGAGGGTCAAGAGAAAAGAAGTAAGAGGACAAATTCAATGGCTTGTGTTTTAGACGGTTAATTTTTATTTAGAAAAAAGTTTTTGTAAGAATGGCTGGCTAAGGTTAGGCCTAGGTGTTTAAGCTTTTGTCTAAGCAAATGTTTCCCCTTTTCGTACTTTCACCTTAGCTTATTTCCATTGCTTTTTATGACTGGTTGATTTCCCAAGATCGTCCTTTGGGTTTTCAAACTAGGATATTGTGTTTTGGCCCTATCTTTTGTCCAGGTTCCTTCTTTTTGCCTTTTTTTAGGGAATCCTAGCGGACCTTATTTTGTAACCCTAATTCTGCCTAGGCTACCCTTTATTTTTGTTCAGGTATCCTACCGGGTTGACCCTATCTTTTGCGTAGCCCCCTTAGTGGGTTTCCTACCGGGTACTTTGCCCCCTTTTTTTTTTTTGGCCTTTGGCTTCTATGGGCTTTTCTTTTTTTTTTGTATTTATTTTCTTTCTTACAATATTGGCGAAGAATGACTTTCTTTAAGCTGAGATAAAGCCTTATTTTGTGCTTCTAATCAACTAGCTTGATTGTAATGGCAATGCCAAGTTTTGTTTATTTGGATGCACTTTTTATTCTTCTACCTTTTTTTGTTTGTTTACTTAGACAAGGTTATTGCGAGGTTTAGTCATGAAACAGCAAGAAGAGAAGCAGATAGTAAGAAGTGTATTCTTTATTAATTAATAAGGGAATATGTGCCCTAAAATGCCCGGGGGTCGGGCTAGCCCCGGGGGATAATCTCTAACAATCATGGGGTTTACATCCCTTAAGTGAAGAAAAAGATCTCCTAATGACTAGGGTAGCTCTGGACGCTTGCATCCCTCCACTTCGGAATATCTGTTTGAGTGTGCGGAGGGGAGACTTCCCTTTTCTTCCTTCTGTTCGGCCCTTTGTAGGGTCATATCCTAGGCCGCACTTGAAAGGATTATCTTTGAATTCCGGGGGTTCCCTCATGCCTTGGGAATCTGCCCCCAGTCCTTGGCCAGGATGGTAACCATGTTTCATCATCATGCGGGATACTCTACGTTGGCAATTTCGAGCGCTTGAAAAGATGTTTCAAGGGCCTCTTCAGCCGCATCCATGTAAGGTTGGGTGGATGGTCCACTGATCATGATATCGTCTTCTGCTTGGACCGTGACTAGCTTGTCATCCACTATAAACTTGAATTTTTGGTGGAGCATCGAAGGTACTGCTTTAGCGTCATGAATCCAAGGCCTGCCTAGGAGACAACTATATGTCGAAGTAATATCCATTACATGGAAATCGACGTTGAAGATAGTGGGTCCAACTTGGATTGACAAATTAACTTCTCCCACTACTTCTCGTTTTGATCCGTCGAAGGCTCGAACGATAGTGCTACTTGGGCGCAGACGAGTTCCTTGGATAGTCAACTAGTCGAGTGTGCACTTGGGCATCACGTTCAAGGATGACCTGTTATCCACAAGAACTTTGGCAATGAGGTACTCCTTGCACTTAATGGAAATGTGCAAGGGCTTGTTGTGGTTTGATCCCTCGAGGGGGAGTTCTTCCTCTGTAAAGGTGAGGTGATCGCTTGCCGTAATGTGACCGACGATCCTCTCAACCTTTTCTTGGGATATGGAGTGAGGCACATGCGCTTCGCTCAAGACCTTCATCAGGGTATTTCTGTACGGTTCCGAGTTCATCATTAGAGATAACAAGGTTATCTTTGCAGGTGTATGATTGAGCTGGTCTATAATGGAATACTCGCTTTGCCTTATAAACTGGAGTAATTCCTCTGTCTCCTCCTTGGATTCTTTATTTTCTTTTTCTTCAGTCTTTTTATGTTTTTCCTTTATTCTTGGGGACGTCTTCTTGTGAGGACCAACGGTCGAGGCTTATTGTCCTCTTATGGTGAGTCAACTGTTGGAGAAAGCTTGATTAGGAGTGACTTTCTCTCCATTCTTCTGATTTGGAAGACGTGTCAGTTAATCCTTCCTTTTTATTATCTTATTTATTAAGAGTGAAGGAGGGGAAATTAAATATGCAAATGAATGATATGCATGCAAGTAGACAATTGTTGAATAAAGAAAAATTTCATTTATCCGTAGAAGGTGTACATTCCCCTATTCCATACTACGAAGCAAATTTTGACAGAAACGGAAAAGCCTAAAGAAACCCACAGATGGGTCTTGATCTCTATGTAATTCCCTTTCGGCTTCCCGGACATGACGAGCAAGTGCTTCGCTTTGCTTCTGGACTGCCTGGCTCATATCTTCACTGTACTTTTGAGCCTCTTTGATCTTCGCCTCTTGATGGATGACCAAGGCTTGTAGCTCATCGAGTTTTGCAAGGGCTCGGTCCTTTTCTTGTAATACTTGGTCGTACTGAGCTAGCCCGTCTCTTTCTTTGCAGCGTAGCTCAGCGAGACTTTTGTTGAGTCTCCGATTGGCTTCTCGCTCTTGGCGTATTTCTGATCGAGTCCTGGTGAGGTCTTGCAACAAGTCCTTGATCGTTTGAGCCTGTTTTGCTGATTCGGCCTCAAGGCGTGTTGATTTGGCAGTTATTTCTTAAAGTTGGCTATCCGAGCTGGTTCTGGCAGCTTTGGATGCTCGGATAGCTTGCTCGTTAGAATCAGCACACTGATCCTTGAGGCGCTCTATTTCATGATCCTTTTTCTTGCAGTGCCTTTGTAGACCATCAATGGTGAGGATAGATTCTTGTTCTCTTTCTTCAAGGGCCCTCATCTGGGCTCCCATGATTTCTATCCTCTGGGTTAAGGCGTCGACTTGCGCTTGTAGCTCTTCACTATTGGCGCATGTAATGAGTGAGGTGGATGGCTGAGACATCCCTTTTCTTTTTCTCCACACCTCATAGTCACTGGAGACAACCACTCGAGCTTTTCCTAGCTCTCTATCTCCAATGAAGACTGGTCTCTCCCATGATCTTCTTACGGCTAGTGAGTTAGCAATTGTGCATGGGTCTCCGAAGAAACACAGTCCTCCGAGTTCCCCTCGAGAAATTGTAGTTTGAGTCCTCATGAGTTGTCTCATAACTAATCTAGGTGAATAGGCTATGCAACCCCTGAGTCCTATCAAGGGTACATTCGGATAATCTCCACATCTGATGAGGACTGGACCGGGTTGGAACTAAGGGCAGACCCAGGATAAATGGTTGGCGTCCCATTGTTCCAATTCGTCCTTCCATTCTGAAGTTAAGCGTCGTTGGAGAGGGATTTTGGAGAAGCTCCTCAAAGGGTCGGGGAACATCCCCATGTGACTAGAGGCGTAAAAATGTGTGATGCCCCACACAAAGAGTAGTGAAGAGCAACAACGAAGTGTTTTTCCTTGCTTCTGGTGGAAAAATTCTACTGAGAGCAAGGTGTCAGCAAGTATTACGGGCAAGGGACTCTTCGAGTTCACGTCCCAGGCGAAGAAGGCGTCCATGACGGCTTGATCCACTGTGTCGATGTGGAAGAGAAACAAGATTTTTACAAATATAATTAAGGCCAGGGTTTTGTTAAAAGCGACCCATTCTGCCATTTCAGCCAAATTGGACAGATGTTCTTCTAACATTGAGACATTCCAACCCTAGATGTTCCCTTTTTCTATTAGGGTAGTCTGCCGGAATGGCAATCGGATGATGGAAGCGACTTGTGCTGCAGGAGTATATGCCCCGTGGCGGATATGGACCCCAACTGATTTGGGTCATTTCAGCATAATCTCGTACTCCTCCAAGGTGGGCACCATGTCGAACTGCGGAAATTTGAAACAACACAGACTGGAGTTCCAAAAATGAACTAGTACCCTGATGAAAACTTGATCGACATAGATTTTCAGAAGGTCGAGAATCCGTCCATAGGATTTTTCGAAGTCGGAGCGGACCTCTGGTGGCATTATCGCGCAAAGTCGTTCCAACTTCTCAGTATGGTACCGGGGAATGTCCACTTTCTTCAATTGTCTACTAGTCCCCTCCATTTTCTAAAACCAAAATGCATGCTTTATGAATATGATGCTTATTGTAGGTATGAATGTGAGTGTTTATTTTCCTATTTATCATGTTTTATTTCTACATGATGTATGGTATTTGCGTATATATTTTTAGAAAATAAACTACCTATATGAATGATTTATGAGTATAACGTTTATGAACAAGGTCCCATTTATTGTTTTGAATTGGATTTTTTTTTTAATTATTATTTTTATTTTATAGCCTTTTATCTCTTCTGTCGGACTGAGTGGCTACTTAGCTTACAAAGAGCCTAAAACCAAGCTAGCTAAAAGGCAGACTGTCCGAGATAAAAAATGGCTTTATGCGAAAGAATAATATTTAGCATCCCTTATCTCTTCTGGCGGACTGCGTGGCTACTTAGCTTACAAAGAACCTGAAGCCAGGCTAGCTAAAAGGCAGACTGTCCGAGATAAGGGTGTTTATTGCAAAAAAAAAAAATTTGTGATTTTTTCTGTTGTTTGGTTATGCTATGCAACAAACAAATGTGCTTACAATTCAATCATCCGCGAACAGGCAAGAAGTTGTTTTAATCACGAGATAGGGTTTTCTTGCAGAAAAGTGCTTTGGCAAAGGTAGGTTCTAACCGTTCTCACCAAGGCTAAGGCCCCCAAGGTGCTCCCATTATAGGGTCCCCACTCTCCAGCCTTCCGACCATGCTTAGCACTAAGGCCATAGTTAGTCTTTGTGCCAAAAGAGGAAGGTTATCACCTTGAGTGGTGGTTTCCGATCACATTGGTGGGCACAAGGCCATCACTACAGCAAACCGTACCTGCCACCCACTCCCTATGGATTTCTCACTAGCCCCCAGGAATAGAGGGAACTGTTGTGTGCAAGGGTTTGTGTACAGTTTGTATTTCAAACAATTGCGTAAATATAAACAAACAACAATTATTAAAGCCAAGCATTAAAACATGTTATAATACAAGGTAGGGTAAAAGCGTAATTTCTTGGTTTATTTATTTAAGCTGGCTCATCACTAAATGGGATAAACTCTCTAGGCTTCCCCAGTGGAGTCGCCATCTATCGCCGCCATCAAAACGAGGCGGTCGGAGCGACGTGATGGTTCCGACAATCCAATTTTTGCGTTTTTATGGGTGTGGTTACAACGCCTTTAGGTTGTCCGATAACCGGGATGAACCTAGGGGCGAGGTTTTCGAAAGAGTGTTCTTGGATTGTCCAATAACCGGGCTAACCCAAGAACTAATTTTGAAGGGTTCTTATGGAGTCGCCACCGATGTTTTTACTGGAAACATCAAAAAAGGAGTAAAAAGGCGTTGGTTTTCGAAAACCAACTTTGGTCGTTAAAACCAGAGTTTAGGTAAGGGAGTTAGTTACGTGTAAGGGAAGTGTTAGTTCCCTTACGACGCCCCTTTCGGGTTCCCTATGATAGGTTAGCTACTTAATAAATAAACTTTGTGAAAAGACGCTTTTACCCTTTTGTTTGCGGAATTAAAATAATGACTACATGGCCCTAATATCTATTACGCAATTTTAATCATAAAAATAAAAGCAATAAAGAGATAGAGAGAGTGAAGAAACCTCTGAGGCAAGCTTTCTATTAATACTCTTGAAAATTAGGGTGTGTTTTGGCAACCCTTCACTCTTTACAACGCCGGAAATCTATCGGAAACGTTATAAAAATCTCTAAGAAACTCTCAGAAACTTCGGAAATGCTTCGGAGGAGTTCTAGGAAGAGAATTTGAAGAAGTTGTAGAAGGGAAAGTGGAAGAACTGTGTGAAATGAAGGAAAAAGCGTTGCTATTTATAGGGATTCGCGCCTGTCAGGTCGAGACGGTCGTCTCGTCTGACAAGGTCGAGACGGCCGTCTCGCCATTCGGGACGGCCGTCTTGCCTTGCAAAAGTGGCGAGACCGCCGTCTCGTTTGGCGAGACAACGGTATCGACTTTTGCAGAAACGAGAAGGCCTTCTCGCCAACCGGGAGGGGGGTCTCGCCATTCGCAAGTGGCGAGACGGCCGTCTCGCCAAATGAGATGACCGTCTCGACTTGCAGAAGTGGCGAGACGACGGTCCCGAGAAGCGAGACGGCGGTCTCGACCCTAAAAGGCGAAAATCCTTATTTTCATGTAGAAAATCCTTCCTATCCTAGTATGGGGCCTAATAGTCTCTCCTAGTGGCTTCTTAGGCTTCATCCATCTTCGAATAGGAGGTCTTCTGGTCTTATTATGAGGTCGGGCAAGATTAGGGGTCTACAATAGTCATTGGGTTTACATTCCTTTAAAAAATGGAAGAACAACACCTAATGACTAAAGTTGCTCTTGACGCCTGAATCCCTCCGCTTCGGAAGATCTGAATCAATGAGCGGAGGGGAGACCTTCCCTTTCTTCTTATATTAGGGTCGTACCTTAGACCGCGTTTCAAAGGATTGTCCTTCAAGTCTGGTGGCTCCCTTATTCCTTGGGAATTCGTATTGAGTCCTTGGCCTGGGCGGTACCCGTACTTTGTCATCATATGTGCCACCCTCATGTTGTTTGGAAGTCTTTCAACATTGGCAATCTCCAACGCAAGGAAGTTTCGAGGGCCTCTTCTGTTGCATCCACATAGGGTAAGGTAGACGGTTTGTTGATCAAGATGTCATCTTCGGCTTGAACTGTGACCAATTTGTCACCTACCACGAATTTGATTCTTTGGTGGAGCGTTGATGGGATTGCTTTGGCGTCGTGAATCAAGGGTCTGCCGAGGAGGCAGCTGTAAGCAGGAGTGATGTCCATCACATGGAAGTCAACGTTGAAGATAGTGGGACCTGAAAGTGATAAGAATCTTATTGAAATACTCTGACAAAGATCTTGTTGATTTGATGAAGTCAAAGATAAAGTCAAAGTTAACTTTATAGCGGTCAACAATCACTTAGATAAAAGAGTAGAGAGATTATTGTGTGCGCAGCTATGCTTAGGTATAATCATTTTTATCTTTTTTGCTGCATAAGGTTTCTTCACTTAAAAGATTTTGCAAAATGCCTCTAAAAACATTTAAACAGTTAAAAACAAAGTATTTTAACAAAAGTTTTCTTAAACAAGTTTTTAACTGATATAATTTCGAAATAACCGGTTGTTTACATTAAAGAAAGTTTTGAAAACCTTCTGTCAGTGTTTTAACTAATAAAGCTTCGAAATAACCGATTAAAATCACTTAAAATGTTAAGAGAAGTGTTTTTGCAGTATTTTAATCGATACAACTTGGTTTTAATCGATTAAATCCACTTAGTGTTCAGTATGATCGATCAGAATGCAATTATGACCGATCAGAATAAGAAATGATCGATCAGAATTGAGTTATGACCGATCAGAGCTTTTTCAATCGATTAAAACATGTTTCAATCGATTAAAACAACTTAGAAAATTTCTTCACAGCGTTTCAATCGATTAAAACTTATTTTTATCAGTTAAAATCACTTGGATAAACTTACAAGAAAGTTTTGCAGTATATTAATCGATTGAATCACGAAACAATCGATTAAAACAAATTAGAAAATTTTTTGTAAAGAGTTTTAATTGATATAAACGTTGTCGTATCAGTTAAAACAAATTTGTTAAAGAATCAAGAATGTTTTAATGGATTAAAAGAAGTTTTAACAGATTTAAAACTACACTTTTAACAGATTAAAAGATTATTTTAACAGATTAATTAAACCAGCAGTTTTGAAATCTTCTATATAAACAGAGTTGCTTGAACTTTTTAAATATCAATCTTTTACACATCCTTTAGCAATCAAGCAAGCAGACTTTAATACTCTTTTCAAGAAAGATTCGCACTAGCTTTTTGAAGTTCTTTGAAATTCTTTCTTGAGGCAAATTGCTTTCTTTTGAAGAAGAAACACACTGCAGAATTGTATAAAATTGGTTTGAGCATTCTAGTTTCTTCTTTTCATTTCTTTTCTTACTTTTACTGTATTGTTTGGTGCCTGGAATTGTGGGCACTGGTTTCTCTGCAGCTGGAATTTGGTTGTAGAGGTTGTCAAGAACTGGTATTTGGTTCTTGGTGAAAGGTTAGATGCAAGAACTGGAATTGTGGTTCTTGTGGTAGATCGAGTGTAAGATTGTAATCTGTAAAACATGTGATCTAGTGGAACCCAGGTGGAATTTGGCTGGAGACTGGACGTAGCCCTGGTATTGGGTGAACCAGTATAAACACTGGTGATATCTTTCTAAACCTCTCTCCTCTTTTAATTTTGTTGTTGTGTTTATTGTTGATTGATTGCTTTGTGATTCAAGAACAGATCTGAAATCTTATTTTTACAAAATAGATAATCTGTTAATTGCGAAAATCTTTCAAAGATCAATTCACCCCCCCTCTTGATCTCAGCCTACTTTTTTAACAATTGGTATCAGAGCGAGGTTCTTGAGAGTTATTCAAGTTCTTCGATCCATGGCTAAAAACATATTACCGTTTTCTGAGGGAGCTTCTATTAACAGACCTCCACTATTTTGTGGAATAGATTATCCTTTTTGGAAAATTAGGATGAAGATCTTTATTGAGTCTATTGATAGAAATGTTTGGGATGTAATTGCTAATGGCCCTTTAATTACAGAAAAAGAATGGTCCAATTTAAATGATGAGGAAAAGAAAAAAGTTCAAAATGATTGCACTGCTAAAAATATAATTACTTCGCACTTAACATGGATGAGTTTTTCGGGGTCTCCCAATGCAAATGCTGCCAAGGAGATGTGGGATGTTCTTGAGGTTACTCATGAAGGGACAGCGGATGTAAAGAGAGCAAGAAAGCATACTCTCATAAGAGAATATGAGTTGTTCAAAATGCAAACTGGTGAAAGCATTGCAAATGTGCAGAAGCGATTCACTCACATCATTAATCATCTAATGGGACTAGGTAAAACCTTTGATAAAGAAGAATTAAATATTAAAGTCTTGAAATGTCTTGACAGGTCATGGCAGCCAAAGGTCACGACAATTTCGAGTCAAAGGATTTGTCCATCATGACAACGACTTCTTTGTTTGTCAAACTCGGAGAACATGAAATGGAAATTAACAGATTTAATGAACAAGAAGTCTACGAGAAGAAAAGCGAAGTATAGCACTCAAAGTTGAAGAAAGAAATCAAGAATCGAGAGGAGGAAAGTGAGAATCTTGGACTGCTTGTCGAGAAAATTCAACAAATTTCTCAAGAAAAAGATTCAAGACAGGGAAAAACATAAAAGGTATGAGAAAAAAACTTATTCTTCTAACTTTAAATGCTATGGCTGTGGTAAGCAAGGCCATGTAAGATTGGAGTGCCCAAAAAAGAACAAATATAATGACAAGAAAGAAGAGAAAGTCAAAAGAAGAGCCTATGTAGCATGGGATGACATTGACACTTCATCAACAGACAATTTTGACAATGAAGAAGCCAACCTGTGTCTAATGGCAAATCAAAACCTTCAATCCAGGAGTGTAAGTTCTAATTCTTCTTCAAATTTAGTGAAATATAATTCATTACAAGAAGCATTTAATGAAATGCATGAAGAGGCTAAGAAACTACAAAAAGAAAATGATAGGTTAAAAGGATTGAATAATTGGCTAGTAAATAAAGTAGACTCTCTTGAAAAGAAAATTCTTGAAGATGAAACTGATCGTGATTTCTTAAAATTAATTCATGATAATTCTGATTGTGCATGTAATAAACCCTGTAATAATTGTTCAGAATTACAAAAGAAAATTGATTTTTTATCACAAACCGTTTCAAGATTTACACAAGGTCAAGCTAATCTTGACGTTTTACTTGGGTCACAAAAACTAATTTTTGACAAATCTGGAATAGGATTTAAATCTAGGATGAATGTCAGAAAAACAAATGTAAAGAAGAAATCATACTCTGTGATTAAATGTTCTTACTGCATGAAAAGAGGTCATTCAGTGAAATACTGTAGAATTAAAAAGTATGCTATTTCTAGAGGAAGAATGAAATGGATTCCAAAGTTAAAGTCATTTCAAATAACCTAATTGGACCCAGTAATTATAAAGGGTACCAGAAACATGTTAAATTTGTTTTGCAGGAACAAAATCTGGGAGTCCCTTGGTATTCAAAACAGAAAATCAGGTTTTGTTTTCATAAAGTGATTGTTTTAATTGATATAAAACAGTATCAATCGATTAAAATAACTTACAGAGGATATCAGAAAATTTGTCTGTACTGTTTTAATCGATTGAAATACGAATTAATCGATTAAAATGTTCTCAGGATTTGAGTTTAGCTGTTTTAATCGATTAAAAAGAATTTATATCAACTAAAAACACTAAGATGTCAAAATTTAATCAATTCTTTTTCGTTTTAATCGATTCAAATTCTGTTATCATTTTATTAATTTCATCCTGTACAAGACTAATCGATTCCTTTATGAATTAATCGATTATTTCACTGTAGCATTTTCAAGCCTAGTATTAAAGATCAAATTAATAGGTTAATTAGTTGGTAAATCGATTAATTTGTTTCTGAAAATTAGTTTTATAACATCCAATTGAAAATTGGTAAGCAAATCAAAGTCAAAATCCCAAATTTTTATGGTAATCAAAATTTGCATAATACTTTTAAATATTCTTTGACCAAGTCAAACATCTTCCCAAGAACAGTTAAGCTGATACACCCAGTGTCCAAGAATCTATGCATCTGTTCTCAGTCAAGGGGACATATGCAATTAAAGCTGATTTTGCAGGTTCTGTCTAAAGTAAACTGCAATTCACAAAAATTGACATCCGTGATTCTTCAGTTTGCTCCCGTGTAGCTCATTACTCTTAGTCTTATCTTCCTGGTTCAAAGTGCTCCTCTCTTCTTTCCTTTTACACACGTCTCTGAGACCCTTCTCTGAAAATACAACAAGATGTTGAGAAGATCTAAGTCAAGAAAGAAGCAAAAAGGGGAATCTTCCTCTGCTGCAAATCCCGGTGGCCATCTGGAAGCCTGGTTTGATGGAGATATAGGAAAGATGAACACCTTCATATCTGAATTTAGTCAGAAACAGATTGTTATTCCAAACTTTATCAAATTTAGGTGGCTGGGCGAAGAAGGATTTACCAGTCTAAGAAGAAAGTTAAAAAGTCAAAAGTTGAAAACTTTCATGGAGCTTACTGGGAACATTCAACCTGATTTGGTTTGGGTTTTTTACTCCAATTTAACAGTAAATGGGTCTACAATCAGATCTCAGGTAAAGGGAGTAAACATGGAAATTACTCCTGCTGTTTGGGAGCAAATTGCTGGCCTTAAGGATAGAGGTGTCAAAGTCTCAAGGGGGAATATTTCTGAGATTCCTGAGTTCAACAAGATTCAGTTTTTCCGGTCTTGCCTTAAGGATCCAAATGATTCGGTAAGAATTCTAAATGCCGAAAAACTTGCACTTGAACATAGAGTACTTTCTTTTATTGTGGCATGGATGCTCACTCCAAGAAGGAGTAATCATGCTATTCTTAATGAGGGAGATCTTGCCCTCATGTATTGCATTTTTAACAATATTCGGGTAAACTGGGTGTATGTGATCAAAGATCACATGTTAAAAGCTAAAAGGTTGGTAGATTTCAAATTGCCATATGCTATGTTAATCAATAATTTCTTTAGATATTTTGAAGTTGATCTTTCTGGGGAGAGCATAGAAACCCCCAAAGCATCAAATGAAATTGACGACTCCACCCTTAGAAAAATGGGATATATAAAAGTTGATGATGAATGGGTCTCCAAAATTGATGCTGGGATGTCTAAGGGAGAGGAAGAAGATGAAGATGAAAATGAACAAGGCCAAATTCCTCCCTCTCCAGCTGCTGCAGAGGTTCCTGAGTCAACCAGTGGTCAAGCCTCATATGAGAATATGGAAATTATTCCTTACATGGAGCGGACTGACCGTGGGACTCCTTTATCTCGGTTTGAAAGAACAATGCTTTCTCAAATGGTCTGTTGTGCAGGAAAATCGGAGAAAGCATATGCGGATGACATTCCAACACTTCCAAGCAAACAAACAATCAATTCGCATCCCTTGGAAACCAAATTGCTTGATATCTACACCAAGTCTGGAAGATATGCAAGTTGAACCAAGGAAATTGGGATGATTGATTTTATGGATTAAAAGGGTCCCTTCTTATCTTATCCTTTATTTCTTATTTCTTTTGATGCTAATTTCAATTTACAGTGCGTAATATTTATTGGTTGTATACCAGGTACAATCTCTTTAGCTTTGATCAATATAATGTAGGTTTTAAATCAAATCAAACTAGTCTAGATAGAATTCAACATAGATCCCGGATATTTTTAGCTGATACAAAATGGTTTTAATCGATCAAATCGATTAAAGGAAACACTGTCACAACAAAATAATCGATTAAACTTCAGTATCAATCGATTAAAATCTATATAAACAAGTTTACATCGGTTAAATTGGCTAAATAAGATTTTATCCTAATTTTGATGGATCGATTGGTTAAAATCTAAATCGATGTAGTTGATATTATTGTAAAACATCCTTCTAAATGATCGGTGTTACAAAACTTACACTGGATTAGACATGATAAATTCGCATAAAACATTACTTAGTTTGCAAAACTGGTTGTTTTAATCAATAAAAAATCTTTTAAATCGATTAAAAGAATTTATACAACATTTTTTTTTACTATTTTAATTGATTAAATGTCGAATTAATCGATTAAATGCACTTATGTTTCTTACTTTCGAAGTCCTTCACTGTTTTAATCGATTAAACCTTTATTTCAATCGATTAAAATCATTAAACAAGAACTTTTTAATCGATTTTGTGTTGTTTTTAATCGATTTTTATTCTAGAAAGAAAAATTAAAGGCTTTAGTTTATGGCTGTTCTTGTAACATGCTACTAAAGCGTGATACCCTTATCTTTACACGTGTTAATAAAGATAAGTTTGAATCAACTTTGATTAATCTTTACATGAGTAAAATATCGTATTCATTTTTTTCTCTATTTTCAAAATCTCAAACTTATTACATACCTTTGCATTGTTTCTCTTCTGATCCCTAATTTTGATTAAGTCAAAAGGGGGAGAATAGTTGCTTTACTTTTGATCAGAAATGATTCTTTATTTAGGGGAAGCAACAAGTTAGGGGCAGAAATTGGAAAATAATTCATTTCTTTATTACTCACTAATATGTATTATCAAGTGACTTCTTTTGCAAAGTTTTTATTCAAAGTGGTGTTTGTCTTCATCAAATAGGGGGAGACTGAAAGTGATGAAGATCTTATTGAAATACTCTGACAAAGATCTTGTTGATTTGATGAAGTCAAAGATAAAGTCAAAGTCAACTTTGTAGCGGTCAGCAGTCACTTAGATAAAAGAGTAGAGAGATTATTGTGTGCGCAGCTATGCTTAGGTATAATCATTTTTATCTTTTTTGCTGCATAAGGTTTCTTCACTTAAAAGATTTTGCAAAATGCCTCTAAAAACGTTTAAACAGTTAAAAACAAAGTATTTTAACAAAAGTTTTCTTAAACAAGTTTTTAACTGATATAATTTCGAAATAACTGGTTGTTTACATTAAAGAAAGTTTTGAAAACCTTCTGTCAGTGTTTTAACTAATAAAGCTTCGAAATAACCGATTAAAATCACTTAAAATGTTAAGAGAAGTGTTTTTGCAGTATTTTAATCGATACAACTTGGTTTTAATCGATTAAATCCACTTAGTGTTCAGTATGATCGATCAGAATGCAATTATGACTGATCAGAATAAGAAATGATCGATCAAAATTGAGTTATGACCGATCATAGATTTTTCAATCGATTAAAACACGTTTCAATCGATTAAAACAACTTAGAAAATTTCTTCACAGCATTTTAATCGATTAAAACTTATTTTTATCAGTTAAAATCACTTGGATAAACTTACAAGAAAGTTTTGCAGTATATTAATCGATTGAATCACGAAACAATCGATTAAAACAAATTAGAAGATTTTTTGTAAAGAGTTTTAATTGATATAAACGTTGTCGTATCAGTTAAAACAAATCTGTTAAAGAATCAAGAAGGTTTTAATGGATTAAAAGAAGTTTTAACAGATTTAAAACTACACTTTTAACAGATTAAAAGATTATTTTAACAGATTAATTAAACCAGCAGTTTTGAAATCTTCTATATAAACAGAGTTGCTTGAACTTTTTAAATATCAATCTTTTACACATCCTTTAGCAATCAAGCAAGCTGACTTTAATACTCTTTTCAAGAAAGATTCGCACTAGCTTTTTGAAGTTCTTTGAAATTCTTTCTTGAGGCAAATTGCTTTCTTTTGAAGAAGAAACACACTGCAGAATTGTATAAAATTGGTTTGAGCATTCTAGTTTCTTCTTTTCATTTCTTTTCTTACTTTTACTGTATTGTTTGGTGCCTGGAATTGTGGGCACTGGTTTCTCTGCAGCTGGAATTTGGTTGTAGAGGTTGTCAAGAACTGGTATTTGGTTCTTGGTGAAAGGTTAGGTGCAAGAACTGGAATTGTGGTTCTTGTGGTAGATCGAGTGTAAGATTGTAATCTATAAAACATTTGATCTAGTGGAACCCAGCTGGAATTTGGCTGGAGACTGGACATAGCCCTGGTATTGGGTGAACCAGTATAAACACCGGTGATATCTTTCTAAACCTTTCTCCTCTTTTAATTCTGTTGTTGTGTTTATTGTTGATTGATTGCTTTGTGATTCAAGAACAGTTCTGAAATCTTATTTTTACAAAATAGATAATCTGTTAATTGAGAAAATCTTTCAAAGATCAATTCACCCCCCTCTTGATCTCAACCTACTTTTTTAACAGGACCTACCCGGATTGGTAGATTGATTTCCCCTACCACCTCACATTTTGATCCGTCGAAGGCTCGAACGACGGTGTTGCTTGGACGCATATGGACTCCTTGAATTGCCAATTTGTCAAGCGTGCACCTAGGCATGACTTTCAGGGATGACCCATTATCCACCAGGACTTTGGCGATGAGGTATTCTCTACACTTGACGGATATATGTAAAGGCTTGTTATGGCTTGACCCTCCAGGGGGAAGTTCTTCATTGGTGAAGGTAAGATGATCACTGGCTGTGATATTCCCAATGATTCCTTCAAACTTCTCTTGGGATATGGTGTGTGATACGTAGGCTTCTGATGGGTACCAACCCCCACCTGGTCCGAACCCCGTTCTGCAAGGCTCTGATGGGTACCTACCCCCACCCGGTCCGAACCCCGTTCTGCAAGGTTCTGATGGGTACCTACCCCCACCCGGTCCGAATCTCGTTCTGCAAGATTCTGATGGGTACCAACCCCCACCTGGTCCGAACCCCGTTCTACAAGGCTTTGATGGGTACCAACCCCCACCTGGTCCGAACCCCGTTCTGCAAGGCTCTGATGGGTACCTACCCCCACCTGGTCCGAACCCCGTTCTGCAAGGCTTTTAAAATGACTTTTTGATAGTTAATCCTGTGGTCATCTGGTTTTAGAGATGTGTTGGCGACTTATTGTTTCTGTTCATGCGCCTATTCCGTGTGGAATATTTGATTTGACTTTTTTGACTTTTCTGTTAGTCATCCGGTTTTACCGGGGATTCTTTGTTTTTGGCTTTTTCGTTTAGCCATCCGGCTTTTGTCGGAGATTTCATTGTTTTGGCCTTTTCTTTTAGCCATCTGGCTTTTGCCGGGGATTTCATTGTCTTGGCCTTTTCTTTTAGCCATCCGGTCTTGACCAGGGATTCTTGTTTTGGCTTTTTCTTTTAGCCACCCGGTCTTGGCCGGGGATTCTTTGATTTTGACTTTTCCTTTTAGTCGTCCGGTCTTGGCCGAGGATTCTTGTTGATTGCCTCTTTTTAGGCGGGAATCCTCTGGGGATTTTGTATTCTCTTTTTGATTGTGCCTCTTGATTAGGCGAATGCTTCAATTTAGTGGTGAAGACTTTGAGGGTTTGGATTGCCTCTTGCATAGGTTGATTTCCCATTTCTTGGGGATATTAGTTTTTTTGCTTGCTTTGTTGTAAGTGAAGGCTTTTGTGCTTCACTATGGATATCCGTCTTTGGGCGTTACGAGCGATTAACTCCCTGTGGATATAATTTTGTAGTTTGCCTTTGTCGTAGGCTCACTGGGGTAGTTTTCTTGTTGGTGATCCACTGGGGGATTAATTTCATTCCAGAGATCTGTCTTGAATTGTCCCTCTAGGGAGAAATGGAGTTTTTTGACTCTTTATTGGCTGCTATTGTTTGAGCTGGTTTTGCCTAAGCTCTTATTTTGCTGGAGAATGGGTTTTTATCCTTTTTTCTCGCGATTGTGCTTTTTCGCGATTTTGGATTTTTGATTTTAAATGCGTGTGCCTTTTCCCTTTTGTGCATGCAGGCTTTTTATCATCTGCTGGGGATGAAGAGGTTTTCTTTTCTTCTCTTTCCTTTTGTAGCGGCCCTGGGGAATTTGTTGGCTTCCTGGGGGTATGATGGAGTCTTGGCTCCTGATTTTTTTTTTTTTGAAAAGCTCTTATTTGAGCGGAGTGAAGATATTTTCTTCTTTTCTTCTTTTCTTTTTGTAGATTTTTCTTGATATGTTCTTCTTGGGGATTTTCGTGTGGCCTTTTTCTGTAGTGGCCTCCATTAGGGGATGAAAAGTTCTTCTTTCTTTTCCTTCTATTGCCCCCTGGTGATGTGGAGGATTTGACTCCGTATTTTCTTTGATGGATTCTTGAGTAGTCCTTATTCTCCTTTGGGAAATGAAGTGGAGATTCTGGATGAGCTTGCTTGTTGACTCATGTGGCGATGTAGCTGAGTCGTGAGGTAGTCTTTTTCATTTTGCCTTTGGAGTAGGCATGAATCCTCTTGGGGATAATCAAGCCTTTCCGTTGGCTTTTTATTTTGATGGTTTCCTTTTTTCTTAGATGAAAGGATGTTGATTAGAGCTATTTTCTTTGAAGCTCTTTATTTTGCTGAAGTGGTTTTTGATTTCGTCTTTTTCGATTTTAATTTTTATATGGAGACTGGATTCTGGTGCCTCCTGTTTCCAATCACAAGCATGGAGACTATCCTCCTTATATGCATGTTTATTTGTTTGAAGAAATTTATTTTTCTTGATTTTGACAAAGTCGTATTATGCAACTATTTTGTGTGTGGATGACCTAAATGCAATCTATTTGTTTATTTATTTTTGATGCATTTAGAAAGTAACTGGCCTTCTCCTGCTGGCTTCTTAGGAATACGCCGATGGATCCCTCCTTTATGACCATGATGATGGGCTCATCTTTTATTCATCTTTTGGTTCTAGCCCTATCTTTTGCCTAGACCGCCCTTTACGGGTTTTCAATCTAGCGGGCTGCCTTAATTTTTGCCTAGAATATTTTTAGGGGGCTTTTGCCTTATCTTTTGCCTAGACCATTCTTTTGGGATTTCCGATCTAGCAGGCTACCCTGGTTTTTACCTAACAATATCCTAGCAGGCATTTGTTATTTTCTTATTATTTTTATGCTTCCTCTTTTTAGATGCATGCTTGATCTTTGATTAAAAGTCTTTGCGCATATTTATGATTTATCAATAAAGAGGCATTTCCATAATATTTGGTCAAGAGAAAGGAAATGAAAGGGAATTTTATTGATAAATGAGCCAAAGTTTATTTCTTTTACAGAAGAATTTCAAGAGGTATTTAGAAGAATGGGTGGTCGGGGTTGGCTGTACTGTTTAGGCTTATACAGTCATGTCTATGATATCTGCCCCCTGGTTCTCCTAATTGCTTCAGTTGAGATGCCTGAGCTCAGAGTGAAGACTATGCAGACTGCTTGCTTCTGGAGGAATGTTACTTTAGCCGCCTTTTCGGTTTTTGACTAAAGTAACCATTGCTCTTAGTTAACTTTTTTTTTTTTACCTCTACTTTTTGCCTAGGACGTATCCTAGCGAGGGATATAGACCCTATCTTTTGCCCAGGGATGCCCTTTGCGGGTTTTCATTCCTGACGGGTCTTGAGCAATGTTTTCAAGCATAATACTTCTTCACCGCATCAGAATTGATTGGGTGCCGAAGTTCCTCTCCGTCCATATTGGTGAGGATAAGTGCCCCTCCTGAGAAAGCTCTTTTGACCACAAAGGGTCCTTCGTAATTTGCTGCCCATTTACCAATTTTATCCTTCTGGGCCGGAAGCAGTTTCTTTATCACTAGATCCCCTTCTTGATAAGTATGAGGGTGGACCTTTTTATCATAAGCCTTTTTGATCTTCCTTTGATAGGCTTGTCCATGGCATATAGCATTCAATCGCTTTTCATCGATAAGGTTTAATTGATCGTATCGACTTTGAACCAATTCGGCTTCTGTTAATTTTGCTTCCATTATGATTCGCAATGAAGGTATTTCGACCTCTATTGGTAACACAACCTCCACACCATATACCAGGGAAAATGGAGTAGCCCCTGTTGAAGTCCGTACAAATGTTCGATAACCATGAAGAGCAAAGGGCAACATTTCATGCCAGTCCCTATAGGTTTTAACCATCTTTTGAACAATCTTCTTGATGTTTTTATTGGCTGCTTCTACTGCGCCATTCATTTTGGGCCGATAAGGAGAAGAATTATGGTGTTGAATTTTGAAATCTTGACATAGTTCTTCCATCATCTTATTATTTAGATTAGACCCGTTATCGGTAATGAGACGATGCGGGATGCCATATCGACATATGATATTCTTCTTAACAAAGGCGACCACTACCTTTTTAGTCACATGTGCATAAGATGTAGCTTCTACCCACTTAGTGAAGTAGTCAATGGCTACCAAAATGAATCGATGACCATTGGATGCCTTAGGTTCAATAGGTCCAATAACATCCATGCCCCACATAGCGAATGGCCAAGGGATAGCCATAACATTAAGAGGTACCGGTGGAACATGTACATTGTCTGCATGTACCTGACACTTGTGACATTTTCTGGCATGTTGATAACATTGTCTCCTATTAACATTGTCTCCTGACACTTGTACATTGTCTCCTATTAACATAAACCCTATGGCCCTTTTCTGAATGATTCTTTTATCATTGTCACTGATTCCCTCGGGGTATTCACCCTTTGTTAAGTATCACCTTATATCATGATACCAAGGGTTTTCATCTTTTCCACTGTTTATCATCATACAAAAGGCTTGCTTATCATGCCTTTTGACCTGGATGATGGGCATCTCATGTTCTTGTCCTAATGCAAACATAGATGATAATGTTGCCAGCACATCTGCGATCTGGTTATCTTCCCGAGGGATGTACTCGAAACTGATGTTTTCCAGTCTTGAAGTCATATTACGGATGTGTTCCAGATAAGGGATTAATTTGGAATTTCTAGTTTCTCATTCGCCCTTGAGTTGGTAAATAACAAGGGATGAGTCACCGAATACTTTGAGTTTAGTCACCCCATGATCCAGAGCTGCTTGAATACCCAGAGTACAGGCTTCGTATTCAGCCATATTGTTTGTGCAATCAAAATTTAATCTGGTCATTCTTGGGATATACTTCTTTTCGGGAGATATTAAAATAGCTCCGATCCCATGTCCCAATAAGTTTGAAGCTCCATCGAAAAACATGATCCACTTATTATTTTCGAGCTCTTCATGTTGGATGTGCATTATGTGCTCATCTGGAAAATCATCTTGGAGGGATTGATATTCATCAGTTGGCCCATGTGCCAGATATTCTGCTAAAGGACTGCCTTTGATAGCTTTCCGAGTGACATGAATAATGTCGAATTCCGAGAGGAGTACCTGCCATCCGGCTATCCTTCCAGGTCAAGACGGGTTTTTCAAACAGGTATTTGATTGGGTCCATTTTAGAAATCAACCAAGTTGTGTGTCCGACCATGTATTGTCGAAGGCGCTGAGTTGCCCACACCAATGCACAACATGTTTTTTCGAGTGGTGTATAACGGGTCTCATAGTTTAGAAATTTCTTACCGAGGTAATATATGGCTTGTTCTTTCTTACCCGTATCATCTTGTTGACCGAGCACACATCCCATGGACTCATCGAGTACCGAAAGGTAAAGAATCGGGGGCTTTCCTTCCACAGGTGGTACCAGTACTGGGGGATTAGTTAGGCATATTTTGATCTTTTCGAAAGCTTGTTGACATTCATCATTCCAAACTTTTGGTTGGTTTTTACGCAATAACTTGAAGATGGGCGTACATTTGTCCGTTAATTGCGCAATGAACCGTGCGATGTAGTTTATTCGGCCCAAGAACCCTCTGACTTCTTTTTCTGTTCTTGGTGGGGGCATTTCTACGATTGGCTTTGTTTTATCAGGGTCAACCTCAATTCCTCTTTTACTGACAATAAACCCAAGGAGTTTTCCTGATCGTACTCCGAATGTCCATTTAGCCGGATTGAGCTTAATCTGGTATTTTCGAAGCCGATTGAATAACTTCTTTAAGTATTGGAGGTGATCTATTTCGTTTTTGGACTTAGCGATCATGTCATCCACATATACTTCGATTTCTTTGTGGATCATATCATGAAATAATGTAACCATAGCCCTTTGATAAGTAGCCCCTGCATTCTTAAGTCCAAAAGGCATTACTCTATAACAGAATGTACCCCACAGTGTAATGAAGGAAGTTTTTTCTCTATCTTCAACAACCAATTTAATTTGGTTATACCCTGCGTATCCATCCATGAAAGAATAGAGAGTATTTGTAGCAGTGTGATCTACCAACATATCGATATGTGGTAATGGAAAATCATCTTTTGGACTTGCATGGTTTAAGTCCCGGTAATCTACGCATACTCTGATTTTTCCATTTTTCTTTACAACTGGCACGATGTTTGCCAACCATTCAGGGTATTTTGAAACAATTAGGAAATTGGCATCTAATCGCTTTTCTACTTCTTCCTTAATTTTTAAGGACCATTCTGGCTTTACTCTTCCGAGTTTACGCTTAACCGGCCGAAATCCCTCTTTTAGCGGTAATCGTGCTCCACTATACTTTTATCGATTCCGGGCATATCATGGTAGGACCATGCAAACACATCCACATACTCTCTTAGTAATTGTATTAGTTTTTCCCCGACATCATCGTTAATTTGGGTTCCAATATTTACTTCTTTTTTATTATCTTCTTGTCCCAAATTGATGGCCTCGGTTTTTTCCCGATGGGGCTGTATTGATTGAGCTTCTTTTTCTAGCAGTCTTTGCATGTCCGGGAAATGGTCCCCTCCTCACTATCTCGACTCAATCCATTCGTCTTTAGCTTTCGGATCTTCCAGGGAGTTTTCAATCACGGACATGATCGTTATGGTTATGCTTTGTTTTAGATTTCTTTATTAAATGTGTAAGAGGGAAAAGAATAACGAGAGAATATGAATATTATGAAAAAAATGCCTCATTGTATTGATAGAAAGAAAATATTTACAAAGCCCTTATTAACAAAAAATCTCGTGATCATGGGCGGGGATCATGAGGAGTACATCGGAAGCTTTTCGATATATTTTTATATATTTTTTTATTACATTTTTTAGAGATGGTAAAAATGATGAGCACTAAATTGCTGGTCTTCCTTATCCCGTCTTTCATTCGGGCTTTGATAAGGGCTGGTCGTCCACTTTTGGAGTTGATGCGTCGAAAGTAATCCATCCTGCGTCTATTAAATCTTGGACCTTATGCTTTAAGGCCATACGAGTTATCTACAGAATGTCCCGGAGCGTCTGAATGATAATTGCATTTTTCATTTGGCTTATACCATTCTGGATATGGTGGCTCCATTTTCTTGGGAGGGACGCGCACTAGGAGTTTGGCATCCAACAATTTTAGCGGTAGGCTTCCATAGGAAGTGGGTATTGGGGTGAACTTCCTTTCCGACCTGCGTGACTTGGTCTCGCTGCGAGGAGGACGAAGGAGTGGCGAAGTTGATAGCATTCACGTCTCCTTCCTTCTTCTTTCCAAAGTTCTTTTTAAAGTTTTGAGTAGAGGAATTGGAGGAGGTTTGTTGTGCAATTCTTCCACTTTTTAGACCTTGCTCTACTCTTTCTCCTATAATGACTACATCCGCAAAGAGTGTTGATGTGTTCCCTATCATTTTGTCGTAATAGGGACCAGTCAGAGAATTGATGAACATGGATGTAGTTTCCTTGTCAGACAGAGGAGGTTCCACTTGTGCTGCCAATTCCCTCCATCTTTGAGCATATGCCTTAAAAGATTCGTCGTTTTTCTTTCTTAGTAGTTGTAGATCTGCTCTTTCAGGGGTCAGATCAATATTGTATTTATAGCGACGAAGAAAAGCATCTGCCAGATGTCTCCAGGTTTGGACTTGCCCCCCTTGTAGTTGCATATAAGGGCTGATTCAGCTAAGCTCTCCTGCAATGGATCAGGAGCTTCTCATTTTCAGCATATGCAGCCATCTTACGGCAATACATCGTAGGATGGCTTTTAGGGCAAGTTAGTCCCATGTATTTTGGGAAGTCCGGAGTTTTGAACTTGTTAGGGAATTGGATATTTTTGACGAGGCACATATCAGCTGCCTCTTTAACATCAAAATTATGCCCCTCCATGGCTCTCAATCGCTCTTCAAGGTCAGTCAGTTATTGTTTTGATACTTCTGGTGCATGAATATGCACTGCCCTTGTATCAGATTGGGCTTGTTCATCATTGGGTCCCTCCTCTTCTTCTTGGTGAGAGGCTTGTCCACTTTGAGGACCCTCTTTATGGAGATTCTGCTGATGCATCATTTCTAACATCTGTGTCATTTGCTCTTTTAGCGTATTAAGCTCAGTAGTGAGCTTTCGATTTTGTTCCTCCAGATGTTCCATCTTCTTGGCTTTCTGAGCACGAGTGAGGACGGGCGGAAGACCAGCCACTTTCTAAATGATTTTAACAATTTTTATTATAGCTTTTTAAATGATTGGTGTATCCCGGAATGAATATGTTTATGTATGAGAGATTTTATTATGATGATGTTTATGCATACCTTTCTTAGTGCATTTATTTTCTCTCTTAATTTTGTCACTTATTGGATGATGTGGTATGAATGATACGACTTTGCCAAGAATTTTTTTATAAAAAAAGTTTTATTTGTTTAAAGTTGTTTTTTTTTTATGACCCTTTATCTCTTCTGTCAGTCAACGTGGCTACTTAGCTTACAAAGAACCTGAAACCAGGTTAGCTTAACTGAAGACTGTCCGAGATAAAGGTCTTTTATCACTTTTTGATTTTTAGGGTTTTTTCATTTTTTTGTTTGTTATATGATTAACCTATGCTAATGCATCAATACAAATGCAGCAAACGTATGCACACACAATTCATACATCCACGAGCAGAGCCATGCTTATTTAATCACGAGGTAGGGTTTTCCTGCAAAAACGTTCTTGGTTTAGGCGGTTCTAACTGTTCTCACCAAGGCCAAAGGTCCCCAAGGTGCCCCCATTATAGGGACCTCTCAATCTCTCAGTCCTCGGGTCATGCACGGAACTCCGTGGCGACATCCTTAGACCAAAAGAAGAGAGTTATCACCTTGAGTTGGTGGTTTCCGACAACAGTTGTAGCCCCGTGTGCCAACAAGCCGGTCGTATCTGCCACCCACTCCCTATAGGTATTCACTCTTGCCCCCGGGTATAGAGGGACTGTTGTGTGCAAGGGTTTTTGTGTGCAATTTATATTTCAAACAATTTTCAGAAGTAATCATACAGCAGTTATTAAAGCCATACAATAAAATACAGAAAAGGGTAAAGGCGTAATTTCAAATCTTTACTTAGTTTGAATTTTATTCGTCACTAAATGGGATCAACTCTCTAGCTTCCCCAGTGGAGTCGCCATCTGTCACCGCCGTCCGTTCTGACGTCCTGGGATGTCTCGAACATTAATGCGAGCGGTCGTGAAAAGATGGTTGAGACTCGCGTTTTTTGTTAAAAATATGTTCATTGCTTCCGAGGCGCTCAACACTGAACTATCCTCTAATAGAAGCAAGGTTTTCGAAAAGGGTTCTTTTGGAGTCGCCACCAATGTTTTAACCATAAACATTGGAAAAGGAGAAAAAGGCATTGATTTTAATAAAAACCAAACTTGGCCATTATAACCAGAGTCGGGTAAGGGAGTTAGTTACGTGTGGGGAAGGTATTAGCACCCCACAATGCCCTTTTCGGGTTCCCTATGATGGATTAATTCATTTAAGTAAAGATTACAAGAAATTACGCTATTACCCTATTTTATTCGTACAGTATTTAAATATGGCTATCTACATGATTGCATACAGAAAGCAGTAAATAAAGCAATAAAAGGGAAGAGAATTGAGAAAAACCTCCGAAGCAAGCTTTATATTATAAGTCTTTTATACAGAGGACGCTTTGCGGCAATCCTTCACTCTACAACGACTCTCCTCTCGAATAAACTCGACTCGACTAAAATTTTCTATAAGAATCGAATGCCGGAATACAAGTTCCTTAACTGATTGTTACCTATTAAAGGCAATCAGAGAGATCATTCGAAGGAGGGAGAGAAGAAGACAAGTCTTGGAGTTGTCTGGGGTCTGGAGAATGACAAATGAGGCTCCTATTTATAGATTTCGCAGCCTGGACATCTGGGACGGCCGTCTGGGTTAGGACGGCCGTCCCAACTACACATTTTGCACTGGGCCAAGCTGGGGGGAGAGTGGGACGACCAGTTTGGGTTGGGACGGCCGTCCCACTTGAAATTTGGGGTTTGGGACGTGCGTCCCAAAGGTGAGACGTGCGTCTCACTTGCATTTTGCTGTTTTGGATGGCTGTCCCAGTTTGAGACGGCTGTCCCAACCTGTCTTGGCCTGTTTTCGCGTTCTGGGACCCCCAGGAAGCTTTCCTTTCCTTTTTCGGACGTAGATTGATGCCGATAGATGTCCGTTGAAGCTTGATCTTCATATAGGTAGTCTTCTTGGCCTTTATTAAGATTCCGGGCGAGCTTTATCTTCGCGTAGGAAGTCTCCTTAGTCTTTATTGTGTGGATGGGTGAACCCCGTCTTGTTGTGGGAGGTCTTTCTCGATTTTTGATATGAAGCTGGGTGAACTTTATCTTTGTGTGAAGTCTCCCTAGCTTTTATTGAGAGGCCGAGCAAAATTAGGGTTCTACACTTGTGAATCCTTGGGAGAGTATATTCGTCCGCTTCTTGTCATGCCCCCAATATTGGCTATATTGGAAACATCTTTGTTTACTGCGTATTTCCATGGTACAACTTTATTCGATTCGTACGGGAAAGGACGAGGCATAAATAGTCTCAGCGGTGTCCTAACCCCCTCTTCTCTGTTGATCGCGATAACCAGTGGTTGATGCTTATTGTCCGTTTTGGGTGGCTCCACCGTTGAGGAAAGACTGATGATGAGTGGTTTCCTTTCCATTCTTCTGATTTATGAAAACACATCAGTTAACCTTTCTTTTTTATTATCTTATTAATTTTAAAGTAGGGAGAGATATGGGAATGAATGCGAGATGAATGCAATAAATAGTTGTATAGATAAACAAAACGTGGTTCTATTTATCCAGAAAAAGTGTACATTCCCCTAGGCCATGCTACGAAGTACATTTTGGCAGAAACGAAAAAGCCTAAAGAAACTCACAGGCGGGTTCTGGTTTCTATGTAATTCCCCTTCGGCTTCCTGTACATGGCGAGTAAGTGCTTCAGACTGACGATGGACTGCTTGGCTCATATCTTCACTGTATTTATGAGCCTCTTCTATCTTTGCCTCTTGATGGACGACCAAGGCCTGCAAGTCATCAAGTTTCTCAAGGGCTCGGTCTCTTTCTTGCAGTACTTGGCTGTATTGAGCTAATCTGTCTCTCTCCTTGCATCGTAGCTCAGCCAAGTCCCTATTAAGTCTTTGGGCGGCTTCCCTCTTTCGTTGTGCTTCAGACCGAGTCCTTTCGAGGTCTTGTTGCATCATCTTGGTCGCCTGTGCCTACTTTGCAAAGTCGGCCTCAAGGTGTGCTAATTTGGCCGTCATTTCCTGGATTTGATTATTCGAGCTCGCTCTAGCAACTTTAGATGCTCGGGCAACCTCTTTGTTGGAGTCAGCACACTGGTCCTTAAGACGCTCTATCTCTTGGTCCTTCTTCTTGCACTGCCTTTGCAGACCATCAATGGTAAGGATAGATTCTTGTTCCTTCTCCTCAAGGCCCCTCAATTGGGCTCCCATAATTTCTTTCCTTTGGGTCAAGGCGTCAATTGGGCTCCCATAATTTCTGTATTTACTGATGGCATGGGGGATGGAGCGGGTGGATGTGGCACCCCTCTGTTCTTCCTCCATTCTTCAAAGTCACTGGAAACCGCTACTCGAGCCCTGCCAAGCTCTTCGTCCCCCAAGTAGACTGGTTTCTCCCATGCTCTTCGGATTGTGGGAGCATCCTTGAAGCTGCTGGAACTGCAGAAGAAACACAATCCCCCAATTTCTTCCTGTGTTGGCGTGGTCTGGGTCCTCATGAGTTGCCTCATAGCTATCTTCGGAGAATAAGCTATAAAACCCCTAAGGCCTAGTAACGGTACACTGGGGTGATCTCCGCATCGGATAAGAATGGGACCAGGTCGGAACCAAAGACATGCCCAAGATATGTAATCTATGTTCCAGTGCTCCAACTCAGTCTTCCACTCCATGGCACCATGATGATGGAGGGGGATCTTCGAGAAGCTCCTCAAAGGGTCTGGGAATGCTCCCATGTGACTTGAAGCATAGAAGTGAGTGATGCCCCAAACAAATAGTAATGTAGAACAACAACGAAGAGTTTTTCCTTTATTATGACGACAAAATTCTACTGACAGCAAGGTATCGGCAAGAAGCGTAGGCACGTGACTCTTCAAATGTACGTCCCAAGCAAAGAAGACATCCATTGCGGCGTGATCCACGGCGTCGTTATGGAAAGGGAATAAAAAAGTCCCAAACATAATTAGTGCCAGGGTCTTGTTGAATGTGGGCCAATCTCCTTTTTCAGTCAGAGAGGATAAGTGGTCCTCTAAAAGTGATATCTTCCACCCTTGAATGCTCCCTTTTCCCTTCGGGGCAGACTGTGGAATTGGTAAACGGATGATGAGAGTGACTTTGTTTACCGAGACGTAAGCCCCCTGGCTAATGTAGACCCCGACTGACTTTGGCCATCTGATCATAAGCTCGTACTCTTCCAGGGTCGGAACCAAATCAAACTGAGGGAACTCGAAGCAATGCAATCTGGAGATCCAAAAGTGGATCAAGACCCTGACGAACACGTGGTCAACACATATTTTCAAGAGGTCCAAGATCCGTCGGTAAGATCTCTCGAAGTTGGATCGAACCTCTGATGGCATAAGCGCGCACAACTGCTCCAACTTCTCAACACGGTAGCGAGGAATATCCACTTTTCCCAACTGTTTACTACCTAATCTCTCAATTTTTCTAGGAATGACAGAAAATGCATGGTATGAGTATGATGCTTTCGTATGCATGAAAATGTTTATTTTTTCCTAAACATTATCATGTTTTATTTTCTACATGGTGCACCATTTTTTTTGTATCTTTCGAAGAATAATGAAACTACCTATATGATGGATTTTATGCTTAACACCATGAAAAAGGCCCGATTTCCTTTCATTATGGTAATTATTTTGATTTATTTTAAAACCTTTTATCTCTTCTGTCGGACTGCATGGCTACTTAGTTTACAAAGAACCTGAAATCGGGCTAGCTAAAAGGCAGACTGTCCGAGATAAAAGTGGTTATTGCGAAAGAATGATTTTTAGCATCCCTTATCTCTTTTGTCGGACTGCGTGGCTACTTAGCTTACAAAGAACCTGAAACCAGGCTAGCTAAAAGGCAGACTGTCCGAGATAAGGGTGTTTATTGTGAAAATATTTTTGAGATTTTGTTTTATGTATGTATTTTTTTTTCGCTGTTGTATGATTATGCTATGCAACAAACAAATGCAACAAACAAATGCACAACACAATTCACTCATCTGCGAATAGAGTGACGTTTAATTACGAGGTAGGGGTTTCCTGCAGAAAAGTGCATCGACAAAGGTAGGTTCTAACTGTTCTCATCAAGGCCAGGCCCCCAAGGTGCCCCCATTATAGGGACCCTTCAATCTCCCAGTCTTCGAACTGTGCACGGATGTCCGTGTCGACGTTCTTAGACCGAGAAAAGGAAGGTTATCACCTTGAGTGGTGGTTTCCGACAACGACCTGCTGGCACTATGGCCATTACCATGGTCGGTCGTACCTGCCACCCACTCCCTATGTGTATTCTCTCTTGCCCCCGGGTATAGAGGGACTGTAGTGTGCAAAGGTTGTGTACAGTTTATTTCAGACAATTGCAGAAAATAAGCATACAACAATTATTAAAGCCAAACAGTAAAGCATGTTATAAAAGCAATGTCGCCGCCGTCAAAAAGAGGCGGTCGGAGCGACACGATGGTTTTTTGACCCTCTCTTGCTTTCGCGTTTTTTATGGGTGGTTACAACGTCCTTAGGTTGTCCGATAACCGGGCTAGCCTAGAGACGAGGTTTTCGAAAAGTGTTCTTGGGTTGTCCGATAACCGGGCTAACCCAAGAACGGGTTTTGAAGGGTTCGTGGAGTCGCCACCGATGTTTTTACCGGAAACATCGGAAAAGGAGTTTAAAAAGGCATTGGTTTTCGAAAACCAACTTTGGTCATTAGAACCAGAGTTGGGTAAGGGAGTTAGTTACGTGTAAAGGAAGTGTTAGTTCCTTTACGACGCCCCTTTCGGGTTCCCTATGATAGGCCGGCTAATTTGGATAAATAATTAAACTGGAAAATTGCGCTTTTACCCTTTTATTATACGATATTTAAAGATTATGACTACATGGCCCTAGAGTCTATTGCATAATTTAAATGGAAGCGGTAAAGTAAATAAAGAGGTTTATGAACCTTTGAAGCAAGCTTTCTTATATCCTTTGAAAGAGGGTGCTTTGTGGCAGCCCTTCACTCTACAACGCTCAGAAACTCCGGAAATGCCTCGGAGGGATTCTAAAGAAGATTTAGAACGCTCAAAATTCTCCTAAAGACACTCAGAAACTCCGGAAATGCTTCGGAGGGGTTCTAGAGAGAGAAAATCTAGAGAAAAGGAGGAGGAATTGTGTTTTTGTGTCCTAAAATGAGGGGGGGAGAGCCCCTATTTATAGTTTTTCGCGCCTGACAGGTCGAGACTGCCGTTTCGTCTGACAGGGTCGAGACCGCCATCTGGACAATCCAGACCGCCGTCTCGACCATGGCAGGGGGTCGAGACCGCCGTCTGGATAATCCAGACCGCCGTCTCGTCCAGGCAGAAGTCGAGACCGCCGTCTGGATAATCCAGACGGCGGTCTCGTCCCTGGCGTGAGGCGAGACGGCGGTCTGGTCCTTCCAGACGACGGTCTCGTCCCTTCAAGGCGAGAAACTTTATTTTTCGGGCCAAAAAACCCTCCTATCTTAGTACGGGGGCCTAATAGTCTCTCCTAGTGGCTTGTTAGGCTTCAGTCGTCTTCAAATAGGGGGTCTTCTGACTTTATTTGGAGGTCGGGCAAGATTTGGGGTCTACAGCTGCCCCCCCTTTACCTGACTAGTCGGCTGTTGGCTTTGTTGTGCCAGACAGGTAGACAGGAAGGTAAAGGAGTTGACCCTCTCGCCCGGCTACCCTTCGGACGTCCCATCTTGTGGCGGATGATCCTCTGGGGGTATGTTGTGTTTGTGCACCTCTGGGATACTACTCCTGACGTAGCCGATCCCTTTGGTTGACACGTGGTAGAACCTCCGGATACTACTCCTGACGTAGCCGATCCTTCGGTTGATGGGTATAAACCCCCCATCAGGCTGGTAGTTACAGTCCATTGTGTGGGACTGGATGGGTATGAACCCCCCATCAGGGTGGTACGGTCCGTTGTGTGGGATCGGATGGGTATGAACCCCCCATCAGGGTGGTACGGTCCGTTGTGTGGGACTGGATGGGTATGAACCCCCCATCAGGGTGGTAGTGGTGGCTTACTGTTCAGGTGGCCCATGCGCCGACTAGGCACTTCTGGTATGCTGGTTGATAGGTATAAACCCCCTATCAGGCTGGTAGTTACAGTCCGTTGTGTGGGACTGGATATGTATGGCCCCCCCATCAGGGTGGTACAGTTCACTCTGGTGAATTGGTGGTGGTGGCGTCTTACAGCTCAGGTGGCTCATGCGCCGACTAGGCACTTCTGGTATGCTGGTTGCACTACTAGAAAATATGCTTTCAACGTCGCTGTTTAACGTCGGTTACATCCTAGCCGACGTTAAATATGCTTTCAACGTCGGTTGTTGAACAACCGACGTTGAAAGTCGAATTTTGGCACATTCAACGTCGTTTAAGCAAGTCTGACGTGGAAAGTAGGCTTTCAACGTCGGTTATGCCCTCACCCGACGTTGAAAACCCTTCTGCATGGGCTTTCAACGTCGGGTGGTGGTATAAACGACGTTGAAACCCACAAAAACTCACACACTTTAGATAGCGGTTCTAAGGGAACCGCTATCTAAAGTGCACTTAAGATAGCGGTTCTGAGGGAACCGCTATCTAAAGTGTTATATCCTCTCCATTATGATCGATCATTTCAAGTTATGATCGATCAGAACCTTATTTCGCTCGAGCGAGAGTAGTGTCGCTCAAGCGAAATACAACCCGAGAATGCTAATTTTGTGCAGGGGGCGTTTCGCTCGAGCGAGAAGAGTGTCGCTCAAGCGAGTTACACTTGAGATAGCGGTTATAAGGGAACCGCTATTATATCCTCTCAATTATGATCGATCATTGCGAGTTATAATCGATCAGAGTCATATTTCGCTCGAGCGAGGGTAGAATCGCTCAAGCAAAATACAACCCGAGAATGCTAATTTTGTGCAGGGGGCGTTTCGCTCGAGCGAGAAGGGTGTCGCTCAAGCGAGATACATTTTAGATAGCGTTTCAATCGATTAAATCTCGTTTCAATCGATTAAAACAATTTCTGCACAGCGTTTTAATCGATTAAAACTTATTTTTATCAGTTAAAATTAGTTGAAAAGCTTTACGAGAAAGTTTTGCAGTATTTCAATCGATTGAATCGCGAAACAATCGATTAAATCAACTTAGAAGATTTTTTGTAAAGTGTTTTAATTGATATAAACGTTGCAGTATCAGTTAAAACAAATCTGTTAAAGAATCAAGAACGTATTAATGGATTAAAAGAAGTTTTAACAGATTAAAACTGCACTTTTAACAGATTAAAAGAATCTTTTAACAGATTAATTAAACCAGCAGTTTTGAAAATCTTCTATAAAAACAGTTTGGCTTGAACTTTGGGGTTCGATGTCGCCAGAGTTGGGGTTCGGCCTCGAGTTCGTCGAGGTAGGCTGGGGTTGAGATTCGAAGTTGCTTGGGTTTTGATTGGGTGTTTTGGTCACTCAGATTTGAGATTCAAGGTCACTGGGTTGGATTTCAAGCTTGAGGTCAGGTGATGCATGCTGGGTTAAAGATCTTCGAAGCTGAATAGAAGGGTGGAGGATTGGGGTTGGAGAGACGAAGGTGATTAAGCTCGAACAATGGTGGATAGTCACTGGTACAAGGTCACAAAGAGGGAGTGAAACTGTGAGCGAGAAGGTGAATTTGGGAGGGCTGTCAGCATGAAGAACACAAAATTTTGGAGGATTATCAGTGCGAAGAAGATGAAAGTACTGGGTTTATTTGTATATATTTACACGGATATATATTTATTTGTATATAAATATAATTTATTTGTAAGTTATTATCAAAAAATTCAAGTAGTTTAGTGGTTGGAGTATCAGCCTCCAACTCTAAAGTACTGGGTTCGAATCCTGCCAATGACAATTCTCTTAAAAATTAAAAATATAATATAAAGAGATGGAGGACCTAATAAAAATATAATAGGAAGAGAGGGGAGACTTCTAGATAATAAAAGGGGGGGGGGTAATGGGGTTGTAAATAAATAAAAATTATTAATTTAAAAAATCATACTTTCAACATCGGTTCAAAAAAACCGACGTTGAAAGTCGACTTTAGATAGCGGTTCCCTTATAACCGCTATCTAAAGTCGACTTTAGATAGCGGTTCCCCTTATAATCGATGTTGAAAGTTACGACTTTCAACATCGCCTGATACAACGTCGGTTATTAAACCGACGTTGAAAGCCTTCCAGAACCGACGTTGAAAGCATATTTTCTAGTAGTGTTGATAGGTATAAACCCCCTATCAGGCTGGTAGTTACAGTCCGTTGTGTGGGACTGGATGGGTATGGCCCCGCCATCAGGGTGGTACAGTTCACTCTGGTGAACTGGTGGTGGTGGCGTCTTACAGCTCAAGTGGCTCATGCGCCGTCTCACTGGGGAGTGATTTCTGTGTTGGTAGATGTTCTTGGACTTCTTGGATGGTCGTCCGGGCTGCGCTGGGGATTTTGTTGGTTGTCCATCCAGCTTTGTTGGTTGCTGGGGATTCTTTGTTTTTGCTCTTTTGGTGGCGATCATTCGACTCTTGCTGGCTGGTCGGGTTCTTCTCTTCTCTTTTTGTGTTTGACTTTTGCTTAGTAGTCGGAGTTTTGTTTTAATCCTGCCTTTTCTCGCGGTTTTATCTCTTTTTTCTCGCGATTTTGGATTTTGGCTTTTTTTCTTGAGCGTATGCCTTTTCTCTTTTAAGTTTTTTTTTTGTTACGCTGACTTTTGTAAAAGAAGGCAAAGAATGCATGGAATAAAATTTTATTCATGGGAAATTTTATTACAACAACTTTTATTTATGCCAGTATCGTCCCTAGGGGCTATCATCAGGGGAATCAGGGTAAGGGTATTGTTTGTACACGTGATACCGGAAGTCTACTTGCTCTTGGACTTCGTCACGGTAGTCCTCTTGGAATGTTGTCCATTCCTGCCGCAACCTCTGCTGCTCCTGGTAGATCTCGTCCTGGCGAGCTTGATAGGCCTGTTGGCGAGCATCGTGGGCCTGTTGCCACTGGGTCTGCTGCTCTCGCCATACCGCTATTTGGGCGAACTGCTGGCTCAGATCATTCATGTGTTGGTGCATGCCAGCAAAGTCCTCTGTGTACGGTGGTGGTTGTTGTTGCTGCTGTTGTTGCTATTGGGAGCCGGGGGATGTGGGCATATCCTACATCGCCACAATCCCCTGGAGGTCCAGCTCGAAGTCCAGGGAGGGGTGCAGGGCGAACTGGTTTCCCCGACGTATCAGCATCCCCATGCTGACCAGCATTGGCCCATTGATGGGCTCGGGTCGGAGGTTGCGGGCCAGCTCTTCCCGGCCAGGGCACCCCATTCTCTCTGCCAGAGGGGTGATGAGAGGAGCTATGAGGATGGCCCCTGTGGATCTGCTCCCGAAGTCCTTAAGGGCCCTTAGGAGAAAGTATCCGGGGTTGCAGCGCCGCCTCTGGTGCATGCAGTAGAGGACAAAGAGATCAAGGAGGGATATCTTACCCTGGCTCTCCTTCCTCCCATGGATTGTGCCTGCCAGCAGCTTGTGGCAAAGGCGGAGTGCCGGTTGCAGTGCGGAGCCTCTCATCAAAGTGGGCAGTGTGGTTGCTCCTGTGAGCTCATGCCACATTTCCCCAGGGGTGAGGTTGGCGGGCCGAGAGCAGATGGCCTCTCGGTATTCCCGGGTCAGTGCTTCCTCGGGCTGGATGAATCCAATGGACACATTGAATTCTTCCAGGGTGGTGGTGTGGTATTGCCCCCCATGAAATAGTTGACCATCTTGGTGGGCTGCATGCCTGAGGCCATGGAGGGGATCTCGATGAGAGAGACGGAGGCCAAGAATTCTTGTACCGCTTGGGGGTACACATGTGTGGGTGGGGTTTGCAGCAGAAAGCCCCACCCAATACTGTCGATGTGGGCTCTGACGTCTTCTTCCCATCCAAATTCGGCCAGAATGCCGAAGTCCAGTGTCAGCATGGAGTGCCACTGGTAGTTCCTGATGTTGTCCAGGCGGGCCTGGTGCTGTGGTGACAGCTGAGAAGGATCTGAGGGTGGCGGTGGTGCAGAACTACTAGCACCAGCGGTGCTCCTTCTCTTCCTGGAGGCGCTTCTGCTGAACATCTTGAGCAGGGAAGGCTTGGAGGAGTAGAAATATGAGTTTTGGAGGCTCTGGAGGCTTAGGAGGCAAGGAGAGTTGTGAGAAAACCCATCCAGGCGCGCCCCCTTATATAGGAAATTTTTCAGATCGAGACCGCCGTCTAGGAAGTCGAGACGGCGGTCTCGTTTGGGTTGCTGGTCGAGACGGCAGTCTGGAGGTTCCAGACGGCAATCTCGACTTTGCCTAAGTCGAGACGGCGGTCTGGTTCCTCGAGACGGCGGTCTGGAATGTCCAGACAGCGGTCTCGAATTTCTGGTTTTTTTTTTTTTTTTTAATAAGAAATAGGACCTGGTTCAAAAACATTTTATGCATGCAAATGTTTTCATGTTTGATGTCCTATAATGCCTACTTTAATTAGTTTTTCAGAAGGATTTAACCAACGTGTCTTGTTGTGCTGAAAGGCTTCTGATTCGCTGTGTTTGCTTTTGGTTGTACCATGCCGGACTTCTTGTGACCGAAGGGTAATTTCTTTTGCTTTCTTTCTTTCTTTTCTTTTTCTTTTTTTTCTCTTTTTGTAGAGCACTTTTGTCATGTAGTGTCCCTTTTTCCTTGCTTTAGGGATTTCAATCCTCTTGTTGACTATAGGCCTCCATATTCCCAAATTAATTATTAGAATATTGTCGTGAGGGTCAAGAGAAAAGAAGAAAAGGGGTAAAAATCAATGGTTTGTGTTTTAGAGGGTTGATTTTTATTGATAAAAGGATTTGTAAGAATGGTTGGCTGAGGTTAAGCCTGGGTGTTAAAGCTTTGTCCAAGCAAACATTTTTCCTTTTTTTTTTTTTTTTTGTATTTGCGCTCTTTGGTTTTATCTCCATTGCTTTTTGTCGCCGCCTCCCAAAAGAGGGGCGATCGGAGCGACGCGATGGTTTCGACCCTTTTGTTTTTTTTTCGCGTTTCTTTATGGGTGGTTACAACGTCCTAAGGTTGTCCGATAACCGGGCTAACCTAGAGACGAGGTTTTCGAAAAATGTTCTTGGGTTGTCTGATGACCGGGCTAACCCAAGAACGAGTTTTGAAGGGTTCGTGGAGTCGCCACCGATGTTTTTACCGGAAACATCTGAAAAGGTGTTTTAAAAAGGCGTTGGTTTTCGAAAACCAACTTTGGTCATTAGAACCAGAGTTAGGTAAGGGAGTTAGTTACGTGTAAAGGAAGTATTAGTTCCTTTACGACGCCCCTTTCGGGTTCCCTATGATAGGCTGGCTACTTTGAATAAATAATTAAACTGGAAAATTGCGCTTTTACCCTTTTATTATGCGGTATTTAAAGGTTATGACTACATGGCCCTAGCTTCTATTGCATAATTTTAAATGAAAGCGGTAAATTAGAAAGAGAGAAAGTGCACCTCCAAAGCAAGCTTTTTGTATTTTCTCTTTAAAGAGTAGGTGCTTTTTGGCAACCCTTCACTCTACAACTCTCAAAAACTCCGGAAATGCCTCGGAGGGATTCTAAAGAAGATTTAGAACACTCAATTTATGCCTAGAGACACTCAGAAACTCCGGAAATGCTTCAGAGGGGTTCTAGATAGAGAAAATCTAGAGAGAAGGGAGAGCTACTGTGCTTGGTGTCTGGAAATGAGGGGGAAGAACCCCTATTTATAGGTTCTCGCGCCTGACAGTGGCGAGACCGCCAGTCTCGTCTGACAGGGTCGAGACCGCCGTCTAGACAATCCAGACCGCCATCTCGACCATGGCAGGGGGTCGAGACCGCCGTCTGGAAAACCCAGACCGCCGTCTTGACTTTTGCAGTGGCAAGACCGCCGTCTAGACAAGCGAGACGGCGGTCTCGTCCCTGGCGTGAGGCGAGACGGCGGTCTAGTACTTCCAGACGGCGGTCTCGTCCCTTCAGGGCGAGAAACTTATTTTCCGGGCCAAAAAACCTTCCTATCTTAGTACGGGAGCATAATAGTCTCTCCTAGTGGCTTGTTAGGCTTCGGCCGTCTTCAAATAGGAAGCTTCTGGTCTTTATTCTGAGGCCGGGCAAGATTTGGGGTCTACAGCTGCCCCCCCTTTACCTGACTAGTCGGTTGTTGGCTTTGTTGTGCCGGACAGGTAGACAAGAAGGTAAAAGAGTTGACCCTCTTGCCCGGCTACCCTTCAGATACTCCGTCTTGTGGCGGATGACCCTCTGGGGAGATGTTGTATTGTGTACCTCTGAGATACTACTCCTGACGTAGCCGATCCTTTTGGTTGACATGTGGTAGAACCTCTGGATACTACTCCTGACGTAGCCGATCCTTCGGTTGATGGGTATAAACCCCCCATCAGGCTGGTAGTTACAGTCCGTTGTGTGGGACTGGATGGGTATGAGCCTCCCATCAGGGTGGTACAGTCCGTTGTGTGGGACTGGATGGGTATGAGCCCCCCATCAGGGTGGTAGTGGTGGCTTACTGTTCAGGTGGCCCATGCGCCGGTTAGGCACTCCTTGTGTGCTGGTTGATAGGTACAAACCCCCTATCAGGCTGGTACAGTCTACTGCGTAGGACTGGTGGTGGTGGCAGCTTACTGCTCGGGTAGCTCATGCGCCGTTTTACTGGGGAGTGATTTCTGTGTTGGTAGATGTTCTTGGACTTCTTGGATGGTCGTCCGGGCTGCGCCGGGAATTTTGTTGGTTTGTTCATCCAACTCCATTGATGGCCGGGGATTCTTTGCTTTTTGGTGGTAGTCATCCGACTCTTGCTGATTGGTCGGGTTATCTCTCTTTGTGTTCGACTCTTGGTAGTCGATTTTTATTGGTTGAGGTGATGGCTTAATCCTGCCTTTTTCTCGCGGTTTTATCTCTTCTTTTTCCTCGCGATTTTGGATTTTGGCTTTTTCCTTGAGCGTACGCCTTTTCTCTTTTAAGTTTTTTTTTTTTGTGTTAC